>CABEGB010000741.1:406749-488910 GCA_901521435.1 Crematogaster levior
ATTAAAAATTATGAGAAAAAAGAGTCGAAAAATGCCTTTTTTTCAGACAGCCGCCATTTTGCGAAAAAAATTTTTTCCGTTTTCTCTTAGGTAGGGGCTATAACGACATTCTTACTAATTAAGAATCTTTTTTTAAATTTTATTTTAGATGATCAGAAGGGTTGCAATCGTGTCAACCAGCACACCTCTTTTTTTTACCCCAACTTTACCAGCTTATAACTTATTTATATATATGAAATCAACTGTTCGGATTGCGACGCATGCTACATAGGTCAGACTAAAAGACACTTATCTACCAGGCTCAACGAACATCGAAACAACATCAAAAAATCTCCAGACAACCATTCAGTGGTCAGCAGACACAGATCACATCATCAACACGAATTTGATTGGGACAATCCTAAAATATTGCACAAGGAAGTACACACAAAGAAAAGGGAGATAGCAGAAATGCTCTTTATAAAGCGTAGTAATGTCGCAATAAACTCCCAAAGAGACACCGAAAATTTGACTTCCATCTATGACGAATTACTGAGTAATTTATAAATATTCGCATACATCTCACACCCTCCCGTTCAAAACTTGCGATTTTATCGACTTCTTGTTCTACTTATTTATTCTTATTTATTCTTATTTTATATATATGACTTTAGTTTATTGTCTCTCTATCGTTTTAATGTTTTAGTTTCTTGACTCGCAGTTTCAGTTCATTGACCCCATGTCTTCACTCTCTTTTTCCTTTGTTCCTTAACTTTCATTTATCGTCACAGTTTATAAAATGTATTATTGTCTCTTATTCCTTCGACGCGCTTTTATATTTTGTATATTTATATTCTATGTTCACCGCGTATTTATTTATCATTTTATAAAAATTTTGTCCCCTACGACTTGACTTATATCACACACAACGATCACTTTTCGTGTCGATCGAAGTCACTGACGTCGGACGTGCGTACCTTTCCAACGATATAACTGCACTGATTCTCTAGTCATCTCTAATGTGAGTCACGGATTAATTACATTTTACACCTACATAATTATATTTTCTTCTTTTTTGTCATTTTTTATATTGTAGATATTTGAAAAGGACCCAAACCAGAGGTCGAAACGTAATAAAACTTTGATTTGCTCCATCTATGCTGGTTTAAAGTCGTCTACTGTTCTTTACCTTAATTGTATTATCACCGGCAAAGAGAAGATTTTACGATTCTTATAACTTATTTAATTTTCATTTTTTTTTTCAAAAATTTTTTTGTATATTTTCAAAATATCAATAAATATGTTATAAAAAAATGAATGGTAAAAATATTTTTTGTTTTTTTTTTTATCGAGCTCGACAAAACGCCCAAAATTTATGCCTCTAGACCAGAATACCCCCTTAAGTAATTCTTTTGGTCTGCAGAAAAAGAGAGCGTAAATGGCAATTGGATGAACAATATATGGTAAGATATGTATTCATCAATAAACGTTTATTTGTTATTACATCTTTATTAAACATATTATTTATGTACAATCAACAGGTAGAAATTTATAAACAATAGTAGCATTCAAAAGAATTTTGACCGATACGCTTGTAACAATAGCAGCTCTTGTTAAAATATTTATGAGCGTTACTGTATATGAAAATACAAATGATAATCATAGACCATTTTCAATATTGAAAATTAATGTACGTTTAAAATAATAAATGAATGAAACGTTTTATTGTTTATGAAATAATGTTCATTTTTTTATATTACAATAAAAATTTTTATTTTCCATTTTTTGCGATCGTGAATTTCCCGTGAACTATTCGTTTTCAACATTTGATTAAAGAAAAAAAAATTAAAAGAACACTCACAAAATTTCTAATTTTCAAACTTGAATTCCTATTACACTGCAATAAGAATAAGAATTTTGGTTTTTCTTCGAAAATGTATAAATGCTGTACGTATTCTTATAACAAATGGACTAGTTCAAAACTGTTTCAGACTTTTCCAATACATATTCTTAATAGAATATACAAATATTCTAGTAGTAGTATAGTGGTAGTATAGTAAAAATGGAAGAAAAAAAATTGAAATTTATATTATTATCTAAATTAATTTTAAATTTTTTACAATTTTGAATTTTGCCTAAATAAAATCAAAAAAATGAAAAAATATATTTAAAAAAATCATCATTTGTTTATAATAAGAAAGAAAGTTTATAATAAGAAAACATGCAACTCTTTGTACTCAATATTAAAGTAATATAACTTACAATTCTTTGCGTAATTTATCTAACTTTTCGATAACTAACTTTCGCTCTTTGGTAGCAACACGCTTACAACTGTTTTTAACAGCTTCTTCAGTCATGGAACCGATTTCTCGTTCATACCTTTTATATAGATTATTTGATAGTAGTGGAACATTCAAGCATGCCAGTAATTTGTTCTATGCTATATAACCAAAACCTGTATGTACTCTACCTAAAAGCAAACATTGAGTTAGATTCGAGACTACACCCTTCACGATTTTGTAAAAAATCATTTATCAAATTTTACGAAAAAGATACGAAAGACGTTTAACAAAATTACAAATCGACATAGTTACGAATCACAGAAATAAAATCAATTTATGCTTACCTAATACAGCTTTTCTGGTAACGTTGCATGTTTTGTACGATCCCTTGTGAGATGAAACTTTCCAGTTGGGACTTTTGTTACCATAGAGCATTCTTCACAGGTAATTTTAAGTATTGAATTAAGCCCTAACTGAGTTTCTTTTATGGTATTTTCAATGAAAATCCTTTTCTAGCGTTCACAGCATTTTAAATTTTTAGCAAGCTTCTGCAATTCAACGACGCGTCGTCCAAAATATAAAATGTATTTGCAGCGCATTCTTCGTTTTTTTTTATCACTTGATTGTACGTTATTTTCTTGCTTCTCTCATTGCTGCAATAGCTTTTATTTTTTTTTAAATAACTTTTTCTTTAGCAAAATTGCCCTAATATCTGAACCGCGTTGATATTTTATATTTTTACTGTGTTTGTTAGCTGACTGTGTTTGACTGAGCCAGAGATTCAAAATACCAAAACAAATGCGTAAAAATAGTAGAAGTGGCCATGACAATAAATGCGATGTTGTCATGATTATACGCTCAACTTCTGCGCGTGTTTGTAGGCATATGTACACACCAAGTGTCAAAGTGTTAACACAATAACGACTCAAGAGGCATGTCTTGAAAACTTTTTATTTAAATAAAAATACAGTAACTTTTGAATAGTTATAAACTAATGAAGCAATATCCATGTCTAAGCATTTTGTTAGTATAAATTCTAATATTGTAATAAAGTTTCGAAACAAGAAAGTTGATAGAAATGTAAACTTAATGCGCCTTTTTTTACGTCAGTGAAGCGAGTGAACTACCTTAATCACACAGATGTCAAACAACACTTACAATATTACCAGACAATAAAACCAGATTTATAATTACTAAAAACAAATTTAAACTTGAATGAAAAACCTTTTTAAAGCAATAAACACAATATCATTATTGACATACTCATTCGGTCATCATAGTGTGGACGAACACAGACTTAGAAAACATAAATATACTTACACGCGCGTATCTCACTAATGCCCATTTGCATCAATGTAGATTAACTCTATAATCTCACAATCAGTTTAACTTACGCTTTATCTTTTTTTAGTCCTAAAAATTAGAAAAAGATAAAGCGTAAATTAAACCAAGATTAGAGTTAATCTACATTGATAAAAGTGGACATAAATTTCAAAAATTACATCCAAAATCATTAAAAAAAAAACTATACCCCTAAGCTTATTCGTGCAAACCATGAACTAGACGCACATAAAAAACATGAATATATACAAAACAAGATAAAAGTGTGGGCTCAAAAACAGCTACATGGAAAACATCGCTGTATAGTGAGCAATAAAAACATCAGCATAGCAGACACATACACATGCAGTAGTGTATCAAGGGTATGGTACGTGCCTTGGGGGCCATTTGAACGGGAGCGCCAATGGCATCGCGCTATAAAACAGTTTTTATTAATATATTTTATCAAGCAGGTAGATGCATAAATAAAATGCGTGAATGTGTGTGTGTGTGCGTGCGTGCGTGCGTGCGTGCGTGCGTGCGTGCGAATAAAATGCGTGAATGCTGTGTGTGTGTGTGTGTTGTAAATAACTTTAGATAGTAGATTTTAAGGTAGTAGCAACAAAATAATTAATTTTGTTATTATTACCTTAAAATCAATTATCTATAGTTACTATCTTTAAATTGGTCCAGTAATAAAATGATTTATTTTGTTTATTTTTCAGCAACAGTATAAATTATTTTATTATTAAGCCAATTAAAGATTTCGAAAAAATGCAATTTCTTTGACAATAGAAAAATATATTTTCGATAAAATTGTATGCTGAAAATAACGTGGTTTCTTTAATTTTTTAAAATAAACTAGTGCAGAAAGAGAGATAAACTTATTATGATTTTGTAACAAAAAAAATGTTTATTTTTAATTATCCTTAATTATTTTTAATACTATAATATTTAATACCAGACAGCACATGATATCATTCGAATATACTGAATTCATTACAAGACGTATATAATATACTGGTGATATTCGTAGAATCACTCATGGTATATTACAAATCATATATCTATAGGATCTACTGCATCCAATTATCTGACAATATGGAATAGCATATTCCTGAAATATACTGAGCTCATCGGTAATATTCCGTACATTGTTCGAATATCATAAGTATATACGAACAGTAAAACCCACCAGATTTTGTAAAATACTTGGTTCTGCATTTATAGAATATTAATGGATTCAGCAAGAAAACAAGCACCGTGTGCAGTAGGTTTAATATAGCGTGTGATTTAATATAGCGTGTGGATGAAAGAAGACAAGAAAACTAGTGCAACAGAATGCAAAAAATTTAGATGTAATGGACACACGTGTCACGTGGCTGCCTTATCTGTTTGGCGCATCGTCTCATTCGCACGGTAACATTCTGTAGTGGAGGACCAGTGAAGATAAAGGGAGATACAAGATTTTATAACATGTAAGTTATTATTTGCATTAGAAATTGTATTGGAGAAGATTATGCTTTGTGTATAGGTTTGATATATACTTGCTATTGGATATGATTACTTTTATCGGTAATACTGAAGGAGAAGCACATCTTCATTGATTTGCTTCAACTTTGCAATATTGTGTATTTTTGCCCTTTCAACACGAATATATAAGTAGAAATTGTTGCTTTGCACCGCGAAGTGAAATATTAATTGTTAAAGTTGACTGGTATAACAGGTTAGGAAACCTGTTATTAGTGGAAAGAGATATTTATTTGCTTGATTGTTTGCTTGATTGATTTCAAATGCAATCATGCAAATGCAATTACATTATCAACATCTCTTATATATTTATTTTTCCAGTTATAATAAGACAAGCTCATGGTGCTGCAACCGATGAGCATATTACAGCTCCAACAAAAGTATGGTTAGCCCATGCAAAGGAGCGCTTAAAGAAACTTCAAGATAATAATTTGAATACAGAGGAGCACACCTGCCACACATGATAATATTAGGTACTTGAATAAGTTTCTACCGTTTTTTTGTTCAAATTTATATAACTTAGTAAAATAGAACAATAAACAATACATCATTCAAAGTATTTTCCATCGTTAGCTATAACATTTTGCCACTTTTCAAGCAACAAATGGATTCCACGATAAAAAAATGTTTCTCTTTTGAGCTGATTCACTCATCGAGCCAATTTTTAATATCCTCACAAGAAGTGAAATGCTGTTCCGAAAGATGTTGCATCGATCGAAACAAATGGTCCGATGGCGCAAGGTCCGGTGAATATGGCGGGTGAGGACATTCCATCCGAGCAGTTCTAATGTTTCCTTAACCGATCTCGCTACATGCGGTCGAGCATTGTCATGTTGAAAAATGACTGTCATGCCTTTTGGCATATTCTCGACGTTTTTCTTTCAATGATTGACTCAAATAGACTATTTGTTCTCGATAACAATCAGCAGTGATGGTTTCATTCAGTTTTAGCAGCTCGTAGTATATCACACCTTTTTGATCCCACCACATATTCATGATCTTTCTTTCATGAATATCCCGTTTTGCCGTTGATTTTGATAGTTGACCAGGCTTCACCCATGATTTTCTTCTTTTAGGATTATCGTAATGAATCCATTTTTCATCACCAGTAACGATTCGATGCAAAAATGACTTTCTTTTCTGTCTTTGAAGCAACAATTCGCACATAGTTAAACGTTTTTCAACGTCTCTGTCTTTCAAAACATGTGACACCTCATAGGATTGAATAAATCCTATTACTTTTAAGCGTTTGTTTATAGTCGATTCATCAACATTTAATTAACATGATTTTGACAATTCCTTAAGCGTTTGATGTGGATCTTTGTTCAGTAATGTTTTCAACTTTTTATCTTCAAACTTTTTGGTGCGCCAGAACGTTCTTTGTCTTTCACGTCGTAGTCACCATCTTTAAATCGTTGGAACCATTTTCTACAACTTCTTTCGGATAGAGCATTATCACCATAATGTTTCACAAGCGAACTATAACTTTCAGCTGCACTTTTCTTTAAAATGAAATAATGGAGTAAGATCTCCCGCAAATGCTGTTTTGTCGGTACAAAATTTGACATTTTCCATGCAGTAGAAAAATTTATTGTTTACACTGCAATCAAATGGCAATACTGAATATTAAAGCATGATTGTAGTACTTCTATATGGATGTATTACCATTTTAAACTACATGCACACAGTACTGCTAACATCATTTATCAGTAAACGGCGGAAACTTATTCAAATATCTAATAGAGAAAATTAGGTTATTTATTATAGCGAGATATAATACTTATTTGTAACATTAAATGTAATTTTTTTTTATTTTTATTCTTTATATAATCTATATGCATTATTGATTATATAAATTTGATTGAATGTCTCGCAACTATTTGAATTACTAACATTTAGTTTTTTTTCTAAGATTTCTTTATTTTTGTTTTCAAAGTTATCTATTTTGTTTATATTCTGATTAGAATTTTATGTTATTATACAAAATACAAGTAGAATATTAATTCTCTTGTATTTGTAGATGAAAGTTTTATTTTTTGATTTTGTACTGCAATAAGAAAATAAATAAAAACAATAAAGAAGGTTGTGTATTTTATTACATTCTTTATTACATTTATTACAAATTATAAAAAATAATATGATTATACTCTTCAGTAATTGTTACATTAAAAACAATTAACATAATAAATACTTTTATATAGGTTACATATATATATTATCTTTCTATTATCAATAAAAGTACTGTAACAAATAGTTTATAAATGTCTTTATTAACTGTAAGCTATAATACTTTTAGAAATACTTTTATTGATAAAAGAGAGTTCAGTATATGTACACTCATGATCAAAAAGGTTGTCTGGTTTTTTTGTGAGTTTAAGAACATATCTGTTGTCCAATGGGAGAATTTTTCTTTAAATAAAAGTATTCTCTCATTGAATAAGACAGAGATAGGTTACTAAACTTACAAAAAAAACCAGACAACCTTTTCGATCACGAGTGTACCTAAATATATTCCATAAATATTCCAGGGGTACGTACGTATGGTTTATTCGTAATGTACTGGAGGTATGTGTTGCGCGTTTGGTCACCCGGTACGCAGTGAAGTTGCGTACCGGAGAATGAATCTTGTTCTCTGGCGACGCGTTGTTGACGCATTGCCAGGAGAGTTGTTTACCCAGCCGCGGCTAGGCTGGTCGGCTCATGGAAAGTGGACCAGGAGGCGGAGACATTGTCGGACCACCGCTATGTGTGGATCGAATTTGGCCCCCCACAACATGGGCGGAAGCGGGGAAGTGGTAAAGCCGGGATAACCTTCCCAAGATGGAAGTGGGATCAGGTCGATACGGATTGGCTCCGGACCGTTGCGGAGGCAAGGATGTGGGCAGCCCCGGACGATGCAGCATCGTTTCAAAGCGCGGTTAGTAGCACGCGGGTTCAGACAAATAGAAGGAGTTGATTATGAAGAAATATACTCTCCTGTTGTGCGGTATGAATCAGTTCGGGTGTTACTTGCATTTGCAGCAAGTGAAGATCTCCATATCCGGCAGTTTGATGTGAAGACTGCGTTTCTCCATGGTAATTTAAAAGAGGAAATATATCTACAGCTGCCGGAAGGACCATGGTTGCAGACGAAGCGTGTGGTGCGATTACTCAAAGCCTTGTATGGTTTAAAACAAGCACCAAACTGTTGGAATCGTCGCTTTAAACAATTTGTAAAGAAGTTCAATTTCGTACAGTCAAAAGCCGATGATGGTGTATACACAGGCAAGATAGATGGTTTCAAGATTGTTCTAGCTCTATATGTGGACGATGGTCTGTTGATGAGCAAGTCGGAGGAAGTGCTTGAGAAGGTGATCACTGAGATGACAAAGGAGTTTGAAATCAGAATCTGCGAACCCAAGTATTTTGTTGGACTGGAAATTGAACGCAATAGGAAGAAACGGTCACTGAAGATACATCAGACAGCCTACATTGAGAAGATATTGGAAAAATACGGAATGGTAGATGCAAACCCAAGTGCCACACCGTTTACGCCAGGACTCAAGCTGAGCAAAGAAATGTGTCCACAGACCGAAGAGGATAAAGAAAAAATGAAGAATGTACCTTATCGTGAAGTGGTGGGATCTCTTCAGTTTGCAGTAAACGTCACGCGACCAGACATTGCATTTATCGTGAATGTATTAAGCCGATATTTAAATAACCCAGGAGAAGAACACTGGAAGGCAGTGAAGCGAGTACTAAGATATCTTCGAGGAACCACAAGTAAGGGTATCGTGTTTGACGGCTTGAAAAGTTCTTCAATATGCGGCTACAGCGATAGTGATTATGCTGGATGTGAGGATAAGCGACATTCTACAACAGGATATGTATTCACAATGTGTGGCGGACCTGTGTCATGGGCCAGTCGTAGACAAGGAGTTGTTGCATTGTCTACAGTTGAAGCTGAGTATATTGCAGCAAGCTCAGCAGCTCAAGAAGCAAGCTGGTTAAAGATACTCACAGAAGATATCTATGGAAATATAACCAGCGCATGTGAACTTAACGTAGATAATCAAGGAGCAATAAGCCTTTGTGAAAATCCAAGTTTTCACAAACGAACAAAACACATCCAGGTGCGATTCCACTACATTCGAGAGAAGGTCAACAGGAATGAGCTCACTGTGAAATACATTTCAACAAAACGACAGTTGGCAGACATACTGACGAAAGGATTGCCAAAGGAACGCTTTAAGGAGCTAACATACAGACTTTCTATGGAGGAAAAGCCAGTGGAAACTAAGAGAGACTAAATTTTTTTTTTCTCCTCTTTCTTGTTCTTTTTGTTGTTTTAGTAATGTTTTGTTTCTGCTTATGCTCGGCATAATTGTCATTTAGTGGGAGTGTTAAAAATAAGAAATGAGAATTGTGGGGCGTACCAGTTGATTATCTAGTGCAGGGTATAGTGCTTTATTTTATTTGTCACTAGAGTCAAGTCGATTCAGGTCGATACTATCGATACAGAGATATGGCGCGCCCTCTCTAGGAGTTTCTTCTTCCTTCGTCTCAAGTGTTAGGCGTTGCTGTTGCAACGGTTGTTGTAAAAAAACATTATCAAATAAATCTTATACAGCACCAGTATTAGTGTATTCCTTTTAAGTACTATCTGCATGAGATGTACGGGTTGTGTGATGTGCAATACACAGAGCAAGTGATCTAACCAACCACGCTCTGATAACAAGAAAAAGTAAACAGTAGGTGGTGCTTCGGGGCACACTTTAGACGAGTGCTCCCAAAGGCAGAGGGTATGGCGGCGGCCCTCGCCAGAATCATGCCAAACTTGAGAGGACCGAGTGGGCGGCGGAGGCGTTTATACGCCGAAGTCGTCCACTCGGTGATAATGTACGGGGCCCCGGTATGGGCCAGCGCGATGTCCAAGGACAGGTTTATCAGAGACAGGGTCGCGAGGGTACAAAGGACGCTCTCATTGAGAGTGATCTCGGCGTACCGTACCGTCTCGCACAGGGCCGCTGCCATACTGTCTGGTATTCCCCCCGCGGATCTGATAGCGTGGAGGTACAGAAGGATATACATGCGGATTCGCGAGGCAAAAGAGGGAGATCTGGAGCCAGTCGCGGACCGTGTCAGGAACGCGATTAAGACTGGGGAAAAGGCGCGTGAAACGGCGGAATGGAAGGCGCGAATACAAGGGGCGGACCAACAGGGCCCGGGAGCCAGGGTCGCACTGGCATTGGCACCAAGACTAACGGCCTGGCTCAACCGCAGGGGGGAAACCTTACATTCAGGACCACACAGGTGGTAACAGGGCATGGAGTCTTCAACCACTTTCTCCACAGGATTGGCAGGGCCGTCTCCCCCGGCTGCTCGCATTGCGAGGGGCCGGAGGACACGGCTCAGCACACCCTAGCCGAGTGCCCTGCGTGGGCCGAGCAGAGAGAGAGACTAGTGGACGCGATAGGCCCAGACCTCGAGCTGGGTCCTCTTATGGGAGCGGCGATCGCTTCGCGGACGGGATGGGCAGCGCTCGTCAGGTTCTGCGAGGAGGTCATGCGTGTAAAAGAGGAGGCCGAGAGGGAGAGACAACGTGCACCGCAGTTGCCCCCCGCGGATCCTCCTCACAGAGACTAGGTAAGGACCAGCAGATGGATGTACATAGATATATGCGTATATGCGCTATCATGCGTGCATACTTGTGCCGGTGGCCGGGGCATCGGGGTGCATACCGCGCCTCGATGCCTCAAGCAAAACCGAATGCGCATAGTGGTGTGCGCATGTGTATATATGTATATAGTGTAAATAAGATAAAATAGTTAAGGTGTACATATATAAACTTGTACATACAACTTATAATTTAGATAGTTTAGGTAAAGTTACATAGAGATTCCCCGATCGGGTAGAGGAGCCTAACTCCGACGGAGGGTGAGGGGTGCTGACGTATACTAATCGCTTTCCAGGCCCCTCACAGTACCCCAGTGGCAGGATAAAGGCCTGAGGAAGGGTTTTTAGTGGGTAGGCGATCATGGTAGAATCCCCGCGATGTACCAATGATTGAATCCCACACTACCCGGGTGTACGGGCACCCGGGTGTCTTTCGGCCTTGTGCCGGGGACTAAGAGATCTTGGATCTCTTGGTCGCCGAATCAAGTGCCGTGAACAGAAGATTTTCCCCTCCTCCGCAAAAAAAAAAGGAGAGTTGTTTACGGACTCTGAAGCGTCTTGACGCTTGTAATATCTTTCTTTGAGAATAAACCGTTCGTTGGAAGTTAGCGGAGTTGTTTCTTTCCGCGAGAGAGCCGCGAAACCGTGAGTGCGAGAGTGACGGAAGTGTGTGAGAGTGCAAAATTTTGGGGGTTCATCCGGGATCGGACGACGGAGGAGTCATCTCTTAGACTGACGCGCCTCCGTTCTCCAACGCTCGGATATGTTCGCGATTGCGTCTTCCTCCGTGCAGACGAGGAAGAGGGCCAGGGAAACTGCCACGGAGTCCACGTCCGAGGCGGCGACCCTTCAGGAGATCCTCGCCGAGATGCGCTCGATGCGGAAGGAGCACGCGGAGCAGCTGCAGCAGCGGGACGAGGAGCTGCGGAATCTCCGGCAACAGATACAGCTAAGTCATTCTGATAATCGAGAGTGGCGATACAGGGAACGGACGCGCGGATTCGGGGCGCGACTTCGCGAGCGAGGACGGCGAGCGCGCCGAGTCCGGTTTTAAGTTTAAGAGCCTGATACGTTCGACGGGACGGCTTCGTTGCGGGAATTCCTCGTGCAATTCGATCTGGTCGCGCGCGAGAACCGATGGGACGATTCCTTTAAGGCGATCGCCTTCGCGTCGAGCTTACGGAGAAAGGCGCGCTCCGTCCTTCAGTCCGTCCAGGACCTCGATAGCTTGGGGTTCGCCGAGCTGAAAAATCTAGACTCGAGTTGCGTTTCGGGGAGACTCATTCGGCGCAGAGTTGCTACATGCAATTCGCGAATCGAAGGCAGAGGCACGGAAGATCGTGCGGCGGAGTTGAAGAGACTCGCTCGGCTCGCCTACCTCGAGTGCCCGTTCGCAGTGCGCGAAAAGATAGCTTGCGCACAATTCATTACGGCGCTCTCCAATGGCTTCGTAAAGAGAACTCTTCAACTGGAGGGGTCTCCTCTCTGGGGGGATCTGTCCCCCAAGAAGGCAGCTATCGAGAGAGCGAAGGTCATAAAGACCATTTTGGGGGAGAGCCGCAAAAATCCGTATCAGCAGAAGCCGAACTCAAATTTTGTGAAGGGAAATTCGCCGGAGGGAGAGGCGAGGAGATTCCCTGTGGAAAAGGGAAAGAAGGGCGAGAGCGGTGGAAATAGACGCTCTGAAATTGGGGGAGATCCCAGGGAGTGCTGGACCTGTGGTAAGAGTGGGCATTTTCATGCGGAGTCCCCGAAGGGGGGAACCGGGTCTAGTTGGACTTCCCGGAGCGGGTTCAACTTTTGCGAAGAATGCTCCGATTGTTGGTCGCCTCGCGTGCCGTTTAGGTGAACACATGAGTCGTGAAGATTTTTGTTTTGCGGGAAGGTTGGAAGGAGTGCGTTGTTCCTTCAAAATTGATACGGGTTCCGATGTCTCTATTCTCTGTAGCAAATCTGTGGAAGGGAAGAAAGTAAGGTTTCGAACTGGGAGGTGCGTGTTGAAATATCCCACGGGGGAAAGAGTCCCGGTTAAATTTCAGGTCTTCGTTAGAGTGGAGCTTGGGAGATTCTCTCGAAGGATTCCTATGTTCGTGGCCGATATTTCGGAGGACTGTTTGCTGGGAGCGGATTTCCTGGGGTTAATTTAGAGGGGATTTTTGATTCTGCTTTTGATAGGGAAACTTCTTCGGGGGAGAAACCCCTTTATTGCTCTCGAATTGAAAATTTCGAGGAGGAAAGCCCTCTTTTCTTGAAGGAACTTATTGAAAGGAGTTCTGGGAATTTGAACAAAAGTGAGAAGGTCGAATTCAAAGAATTCTTGAATAAATTTCGGGGTCTTTTTTCCGAAAACATTATAGCTGGGAACTGCGATGTGGTTGAGCACGTCATCAATGTAGAAGGTTCCCTTCCTATCAAACAGGCTCCTCGTCGAATTCCTATCCAAATGCGGGGGGAGGTTGAGAGGAATATTGAGGAAATGAAAAAGGATGGCGTTATTGAGGAATCCCAAGGCCCTTGGATGTCATCTGCGGTTTTGGTTAGGAAAAAAGACGGGAGCTTGAGATTCTGCGTAGATTATCGGAAATTAAACAACGTCACGGTGAAAGACTCTTACCCGCTCCCCAGAATAGACAATATCCTGGACCAACTTACTGGTAACTCTTGCTGGTTTTCTTCTTTGGATTTGAAGAGCGGGTATTGGCAAGTTAAAATTCGCCCTGAAGATAGGGAAAAGACGGCTTTTTCCATAGGTAACGGACTTTGGCAGTTTACAATTATGCCTTTCGGTCTGTGCAATGCCTCCGCAACTTTCAAGCGTCTCATGGAAAAGGTTTTACGTGGTCTTCTTCATAAGATCTGTTTGGTCTACCTCGATGATGTCCTCATTTACGGAAAAAGTTTCTCTGAGATGTTTGAGAACTTAAGAAAGGTTTTCTCTCGATTGCAAGAAGCAAATCTAAAGATCAACCCCAAAAAATGTAATTTCCTGGAAAAGAGCGTAAAGTTTTTGGGTCATATAATTTCAGAGCACGGGGTTTCCACTGATCCCGAAAAAATAGTTGCTGTGAAAGAATGGCCAATTCTTCACAGTAAGAAATAATTATGGAGTTTTCTCGGCTTCTGTTCGTATTACAGAAAATTCGTGAGGGGATTTTCGTCTTTGGCTAAGCTCTTGTATGCCCTCGCGGAAAATCAGGCCCCTTTCGTTTGAGGGGAAGAGTGTCTTCTAGCATTTGAGGAGCTGAAACATAAACTTTTTTCTTCTCTGGTGCTCGCTTTTCCGAAGGGGGAGGGGGAATTTATTTTGGACACAGACGCTTCCAATATTGGAATCGGAGTGGTGCTGGTCCCAAAAACAGAATGGGGAAGAGAGAGTCATCACCTACTTCAGTCGCGTTCTTAGTAAGGCTGAGCGGAATTATTGTGTGACTCGTCGGGAGTTATTGTCCGTTTTTCGGCGAGGCGGATAGTCGGGACATACGAACATACTTAGTACATACTCAGTAGCTTTTAGTACGTATCTGGGATATTATAGAAATATTATAATCTAATCCGTTGTGATATTCTCAGAACGTTCTTGAAATCTACCCGTGCTGTCTGGGTATTGATCTTTTCTATTTACAAAAAAGAATTTAAAAAAAGATAAGTACTAGATATTTGGATAAGAGCACAATTTCAGTATTTGCCAGAGAAGTTATTTTCTTTAGATACGCCTTTTACACATGGTTGGGACAGGATAAATTATTCTCAGAAACAGGAGGATTTATAATACAAGATCATTATACAATTATACTATACCTTTACCTATCCAGATAGCCAAGAGTGCTAACATCATGTTTTGCTAAAGCATTGCGGTAAAGTTTGCTTCAATTTTAACAACAATTTTCTGGCAAACATTTATCTTGCTTTGTATTATCTAAATATTTTGAGCAAATTTATGACAAAACTTTTTGTCACATTATGCTGCAAATATCAGAGAAAGGCTTGTTCACAAATTTTATACATAGAAGAGAGCAAGTGATGCTATCACGGTGAAACACAAACTTTACGTTAATAATAACAAATCTTGTTATGCACGACATAATAGCAATTTTGCAACAAAAACAGAAAAAAATCTGTCATGCACGGTATAACAGACAACAGATGGAAAAAACAGAGAAAAGTTTGCTCTGGCACCATGAAACGCAATATTCACGCAAATAACAGAGCAAGCTTTGCCATGCACAGCATGATAGCAAATTTGTTGCAAAATTGAGGCAAGATTTGCTCTAGTACGACGAGACATAAAATTCACGCAAATAATAGAGCAAGCCTTGCCATGCACGGCGTGATGGCAAATTTAATTAATTATATTATTTATATTATTTATATTAATTATCTTAAAATCTAGTCGTTCAATTTGCATAATCGTTAAAAAAACGTACAAAAAAATGAGTTTTGGCAACGTTTTGTCTCAATGCTTAACGTTTACGCTATATACTCATGAGTTAATTCGTAGACTATTATTATATATATGTAAGATACTTGAAATACTAAATTATTTTGAGATTTTATGATCAAAATGCTATATTGTTTAATTTATCTTTTTTATGTGTTAAATATATTGTTGCGTCCGCGTCTGGTCACCCGGTACGCAGTGTGGATGAGTACCGGAGAATGAATCTCGCCCCCTGGCGATGCTTGTTACGCGTTCCCAGGTGCATTGTTGATCTGGCTGTTAAGCCGAACGGACGCTTGTACAGTTACTATTTCAATAAACTGTTCTTTATTATTCAAATCCCGAGTTGTTCCTTTCCGCGAGTCCGGCGCGTGTGAGTGTGCGAACACGTGAGTGTCGCGGAGTTGCGCGCGAGTGCAACAATATGAAAAAAATACTGATCCTTGAAAACACAGGATAACTTCATTTTTTGCATTAAAAAAATTGAAAGTTTTTAACGACAAATATAATCTCATTACAAAAGTCGACTTTTATTTGAAATAACAATAAAGTTATATGTAGCATTATTTGCATATTTTTTTGATAATTTATACATACACACATATACATTCATTATTCATTGCTTTAATTACTTATATTGTGGAAAGCAACGGGAAACTACTATACTATCTTCCCATAAGAATTAATGAAGTAATATGTAGTGCTACTTTATTAGTCGAACACGACGTTAACTGATAATGATGATGATAATTACTTATATACTTATTATTTTTATTATTTACATTAACTTGTTAAAAACTTATTGTAGATGAGACATGTTTGATTATTAAATATAATTTATAACTTTTACTTTTTAAATATATTTTTTAATATTTTTAATATATTATTTTTTATTCTTATTTCCAAAATTGTGTTAGTACATAAGTTTACATTTTAGCTATATATTATTAAATACTATCTTATAAAATCCACCGATGAGATATCATTAAAGATCGATTATCTTATAGAAGTTCACGTAATTGTTAAAATTTAAGTGATTAAGAATATATAAGAAACTATAATAATAGTACTACTTTCGTAATATATTATTATCCTGATGTTTCGTAGATATGTATATATCTCATCAATGACTTAAAAATTTGGTGTCCCTCACTAGAGGCGCTGCCTTAGAAAGCGTCTCTCTTAGTGTACCTATTATTGCGATAAATATTATCACATGCCTCGGTGGTCGAATTGATATGACACCCGCACGGAATGGGGGAGTTCCAGGTTCGAATCCTGGCTGAGGTAATATTTTTCGCAATAATTTCTTCATCTCACAAGTCGATATGATATTTTATTAATCTCCTAAAAATGGAAATCGAATCTAGATTTCAAAAAGTTGGTGAATCACTGCGGTTTAAAGTCTGACAAAAATCAAGTCGACTCGCAGCTCACCAATCATATGCCAGTTTGATGTCAACTAGTCTCCTTTCATTCGAGTTTTAATTTCTACTAGCAAAGAAAATGATCGTTCGTAAAGTGATATGTATATATGTTTAAAACTTGATAATACTGGATGGAATTTTATTTAAAATTGCGAATTGTTTCTCATTGGTGAGATTCTAGCAAAAGAGATAAAATAGGCTTCATCTCTCTTTTATAGGAGGTGCGCGATCTATCTCAACGCTCATGGTACGTTTATGGTGGCCATAACCGTAAGAGATTGACTAAATACAGTTGATTATACTTCGTGTCTCGCCCTTCGAGATTACGAAGGTAGTAACGCTACTTCATGTCTAACTAGTCACAATTTTAGAGTAAGGAAAAATTTTTCATTTTGGCGCCACCTGCCCCCTCCGCGGTCCTGTATCTTCGCGCTGCTGCTGCTTCCATCGTCATTCGTTTTCTTTGTGCCAGACAAGTCACAACTAGAGTGTAATCTTCAGAACCTTGTTTAGTTTTAAAAATGGGTAAAAGTAAGAAAAGATCACGCAGTAAGGAGAAAGAAAATGAGGAGTTATGGAAAAGGATAAAACTTCCAGAAAACTTGGTTGTATCTCGTTTGCCAAGACATCCACTACGAGAAAAGACTAAGGACAACAGGGAATCCAATTCGCCGCCGGAATCACCTCCCCATATATCCCAAGTAGAAGATGCAGGTACGAAAACCTCGGGGAAGCTCAACCCCTTACCAAATGGTTGAGCCCGGACGAGAGCCGGGACATAACCAAAAAGTGTCACCGGACGATCTTATACGAAAGATAAGATGTGTTCCGAGTAACAAGGTTGAGTTCGGACGAGAGCCGAGACATAACCTTAGTCACTTCAAAATAGCGTATCTCACATGGAACTTAAGACATAATGTCTTCCTGTTTAATGGTTAAGCTCACAGAGTGTCGAAACATAACCTAGGTTTTGTATGGTTGAGCTCGGACAAGAGCCGAGACATAACCTATATAAATCTATCATAGTATTATACATATATACCTTAACTCACCATCTCTTAAATTAAAAAATTTCAGAAATTCAAGCCGAAAACGGCCAAAGGATAATCACAGCGGCCTTACCTCAACAGACTCAAGCTGAGGAAACAGACGTTACATCTCTCAATAATCAAACAGACCAGGATAAAGAAGACATCTTCGATTTGGAGGAAACATTAAAAATCATCGGCGAAGAGCCTCCAAAGAACCCAACTTGAACTTGAACTTCACTCTAGCTTAGTAAACCATTGGAATCCCTGGTTAAATCAGGGACTGAAGAAGGAGGTGAGAGATGTATTGCTTAGGAAATACCCCAGAGTAAAACGGGTTGGGGAGCGTTCTGTAATGGTAGGAAAACCTATGGTCATTGGACCTCCAAACAATCAAATTTACACATAAATCAATTAAAACTAAAAGCTGCACTTTCAGCTCTAAAATCCTTTGCTAATGATCTTACGAATTGTGAAATCCTTCTCAGGATAGATAATACGACAGCCATGGCCTATATTAATAGAATGGGCGGTGTAAGGATAGAGTATTTACATACGGACGCCGAGGAATTTTGGAATTGGTGTGAAGAGCGACGACTGTGGGTATTTGCCGAATATATTTCTTCCAGAGAAAACAAAGAAGTAGATATCTTGTCTAGAATATAAAATAAAGATATCGAATGGGAGCTAGCAGACTATGCATTTCAAAAAATTCGAGTACGATTTGGGAATCCCGAGATTGATTTATTTGCTTCAAAATATAATAAAAAATGTGAGATTTACTGCTCATGGGAAAGGGATTCTGACGCATTTGTTACAAATGCTTTCACAATCCCATGGTCAAACCTAGATTTTTACGCATTTCCACCCTTTGGCATAATTACCAAAGTACTTCAAAAAATCAAAAACGACAAGGTTTCCGGAATCGTAGTAGTACCCCTCTGGCCTAATCAAATATGGTTTCCAGTATTTATGAAGTTAGTCAAAGGGTCATATTTAGAGTTCCACCCGAATACCAACCTTTTACTTTCATCTTGCAGAACACAACATCATCCCCTTCAAACTTACCCTGGTCCTGACTTGACCTGGTTGCAGCCAGGTTATCAACGAAGCCTTCAGACGAAGAAGAATACCGGAAGATACAGTGGACATAATGCTAAAAGCGTGGGAAGACTCAACAATCAAACAATATAATAACGCACTAAAATTATAGTGGAATTGAAACAGCACACAAAATACCGATCCTTTTGACGTATCAATATTCAAAGTCTTAAAGTTTCTTAAGATATCAAACCTTAAGATATCAAAATGGCGCAAATTATGGAACATTGAATGCATCAAGATCAGCGTTAGCAACGATAGCCGCAGAAAACGTCGGAACTAATGAAGTAGTCAAAAAATTCATCAGAGGATCGTCAAAAACAAGACCAAGCAAACCTAGATACGATTCGACGTGGAATGTCAATCCGGTATTGAAAGGGTTACAGAAGTGGTTTCCACTAGAACTATTAACCCTAACAGCTTTCACAGAAACTGGTTCTCTTATTAGCGCTTGGGACAGCCCATAGACTACAAACTCTGACCCTAATCAGGATCTCTAACATATCTTCCTCTGACAGGGGTCTAGAAGTGAGAATTCCAGACAGAATAAAATCATCAAGATTAGGGACTAAATAACCACTCTTAAAACTTCCATTCTTTAGAGAAAAACCGGGCTTGTGCATTGCAAAGACCCTATTACATTACGTGAAAATCACGCAAGATCTACGAAACGGAGAAGACACATTATTTATCTCCTTTCAAAAACCACATAAAAAAGTAAAGGAGGACACCTTGGGGAAATGGATAAAATCAAGCTTGTTAACTTTCGGGGTGAACGCAAAATTCACAGCACTAGACACGCGTCAACCTCAAAGGCCTTTGAAAAAGGAGTAAGCATTGAGGAAATTAAAAGAGTAGCTGGATGGTCTCCAAAATCCAAAGTGTTCGCGGACTTTTATAACCGCCCTATAATTATTACACAGGATACTTTTGTGAGATCGGTATTATCACCTAAGAACTAAAGTACAATGTTTGTTTCATTTTAAAATAAAACTTTTATGTTCCTTCTACCTTAAATAAGGTAACATATAATATACATGTTAATGTATATTACCCCCACCCCAAAAAAAATTGTTTAGACTCTAAAGATCTACCTTCGTAATCTCGAAGGGCGAGACACGAAGTATAATTGGTGGATCAACCGAGCCTGCCGAAGGCGGGCGAAGGTTGATCTAGATTATACGAGTGTCTCGCCGGAGAGATTCCCATCCCAATTAGATACATCAACCCACCAAAAAAAAAAAAAATTTTTTTTGAGGGCACCCAACTCTAAAACGAATGACGATGGAAGCAGCAGCAGCGCGAAGGTACAGGACCGCGGAGGGGGCAGGTGGCGCCAAAATAAAAAATTTTTCCTTACTCTAAAATTGTGACTAGTTAGGCATGAAGTAGCGTTACTACCTTCGTAATCTCGAAGGGCGAGACACGAAGTATAATCTAGATCAACCTTCGTCCGCCTTCGGCGGGCTCAGTTGATCCACCAAATATAAGGAGAATACTCGACTATGATTGGCCAATTTTTGACAGTTACGGTCTCCATAAATCAGCTTTCAATCCATTCTATATATCGATGGAAAATGCTTCGAAACGTTTGATTAAATAATCAGGACAATAACAGTAGATTTCTTTTTCCTGATTGATTGATGTAATGTTTCGAAGCATTTATAACAAACTGCAACCATGTGCACGATTGACCCACGTGGCACGTGCGTCTGCACGTTTAATACTACTGCGCATGCGCGAGTTTCGTCTTACAACCTCCAGCACTGCTTCCGTTCTTTTGAATTCGACCGTCGTGAGAGCAATAATGTTATTGCAGAAGATACAATTCTAGAGAAGATCTTTGAGGGAAGAAAATTAGACTTTCGAGGCGAGTATGAAATTAGATAAACATTCTGTTTCGTGTAAATGTTTTCATCGGTTGTCTGCGAGACAACGAAGGCAAATTGCTTCAAAAATTAGAAATACTTTACGTTTAAATTTTTCACAAGATTATGTTACGCTAACAAGGGAGGTTAGGCAACCCGCAAATTCAAAAAATTCTGAAACTTTGTGTGTAAGTAGAGTAGAGTAGTTCATCCGTAATACAAAACTATTTTTTGTTCGTGCCATATTACGTTTTAAGGGGGTGAAATTACCCCTTTAAAAAAATGCAGATTTTCCTTTTTTATGAAATAACTTCAGAACGGTAAGAGATATCGTAAAAAAGTTTAAACAAAAGTTGTATCGCTTTTTTATGTCTACAAAACTGCATACAGATAATTATCAAAAAATTTATGTTTTTCGAGTTACCCCCACCACCACCCTTAAAACTGAGTTTTTGTACTTTGCAAATTTATGCAAAAATACTTCTTCATGACTTCTTTTCATACATCATAATCAATTTATGTATTCTATTTTTTTAATAAAAACAATTTCTATTATCAAATTTGAAGTTTGTTTTAGCAGTTTTAATTATTAAAATAATTTCATAAATATTCAAATTATTATTTATATAAATTTCAGACAGCTTTCAATTATTTAAACAAAACTGTATGTTACAATACATAAAGTATCTTACAATACATAAAGATTAAAAACTAATCAAAGACATACATTGATTGAAATGTTATTTTATTAGACTATTTTGCAAACCACACGATAAATGAGATAAGGATAATATTTTGTCGAGCAAAGGTTGGACTACTATCGCAAAAAATAGTGCAACTCATAATCTTTGATCACTTATTCGGTAAATAAGTTTATGTAATCGAGTTATTTGATTAATATAAATATGCCCGAGGAAACAACTTGAAGTGTTATCTTATTAGACTATTTTGCAAACCACACGATAAATGAGATAAGGATAATATTTTGTCGAGCAAAGGTTGGACTACTATCGCAAAAAATAGTGCAACTCATAATCTTTGATCACTTATTCGGTAAATAAGTTTATGTAATCGAGTCTTTTGATTAATATAAATACGCCCGAAAAAATAAATTTGGTGCGAACATTTTCGGATAATATAATTCTTCAAGAGAGAGATATCACTTTGCACTCGCGTAATGAAATAATTAAATTACAATCACTAATCCATAATCAGCTTTCTTCCCCCAGATTCAAAAATCTTTTCCAATATGCTTGGTTTAAAAGCGGATATCTAGAAACGCATCCCGGCGAATTTCAAAATCCTGTAGATTTTTGTTATTTTAAGGATGAAAAGCATGTACCTAAATGTAGTATTTGTGGGATAGCCGCCTTTATGCGCTGTGCATGTGTGGCAAGTATTTCTGTTTTAAACATTTCTATGAAGAATATCATTACTGTACCAATTACAATCCGTAATTTTATAATGTATCTGCTGATTTGTACTAACAAATAATATAACTTTTCCAATGTATAATTGAACAATAAAGCATAGCAGTACAAAAAGCGAGTGCAAATTCGATAATAAAAATTGTTTTTATTTAAAAAAATAGAACACATAAATTGATTATGATGTATGAAAAGAAGTCATGAGGAAGTATTTTTGCATAAATTTGCAAAGTACAAAAACTCAGTTTTAAGGGTGGTGGTGGGGTAACTCGAAAAACATAAATTTTTTGATAATTATTTGTATGCAGTTTTGTAGACATAAAAAAGCGATACAACTTTTGTTTAAACTTTTTTACGATATCTCTTACCGTTCTGAAGTTATTTCATAAAAAAGGAAAATCTGCATTTTTTTTAAGGGGTAATTTCACCCCCTTAAAACGTAATATGGCACGAACAAAAAATAGTTTTGTATTACGGATGAACTACTCTACTTACACACAAAGTTTCAGAATTTTTTGAATTTACGGGTTGCCTAACCTCTTTTGTAAGTAATGCTGCTTCTTGTATTAACGTTGCTGATTTCTTTTGGACTGAACGAAGCTTCTTTTACGGACGTTATTCCTTTATTATTTCCTAACAATATCTCTAATATTATAGATACCGGTAAAGTAGCTATTTACTTTAGGGAGGCATCTCCGATAGCCTTGACCTTGACATATATTTTCAAGGACATGACCCTAAGAAACTTTTCCTTATAACTTAATCAGCGCTCATCGCTTATTAAAAAGTTATAAACAAAAAAGTTTGTACAATTATAAATCTCGTTTTTAGTTAAAACAGGGGGTAGGGTGGGATGGGTGCCGGTTCGCGTGGAAAGTTACAAACCCACGTGGAACAGAACAATTATAGGTCTTGTTTTGAGCCGGAGCAAACGATTTTTACATAATTAAGGTGGATTCACCGCGACCGTACCTAGTGGGGGCCCACCAGGGTTCTCAGTTTTTTGATCATAGAAAGAGAATCTTAGTCGGAAAACTATTACATTCATGTTATTTAGATAATTAAAAAACTCAATATCCGATTATAGTAAAAACACTACAAAAAATTTTTTTTTATTATTTATTTATTTATCCGAATATGGATTTTAAACCTGGCGGGATAATGGAAATCGTAGAGGAGTGCAACGTTATCAAATTGCATTTTGTGTTATGTAATACGGTCACATTTACTATTTGCTGCGACTGAATCTTTTTTGTAAGGTCGATAACGTGCAATTTTCTCGACGAAATAATGTTCAGCAGATCGAATTTTTCATAATTCTTTTTTGATGATATCTGTCACACATAACCAATAATATTCACTAATAACCACCGTTATGTACATGACCCCTATGTAATCCCGTGTTAAATGTTGATATACATTGATTGATTACTCTTTATTTAGGTCGATGACTTACGCTGAAATTTTGAGCATTTATTTCTTCGCCTATCTTTGCATCCTATCAAAGTTTCAAGTAAATCCTTCATGAGGGCTAAGTAGGTGAATCCACCTTAATGTGATAAAAAAAGTCAATAGACATAGGATCACCCCTCCCTGTGTTCACGGCCCGAAACGAGGTCTATAATTGTTCTGTTCACAGGTTTGCGACTATCCACGCGAACCGATATCCATCCCATTCCTCTGCTCCGGCTCAAAACGAGATCTATAATTGTTTTGTTCTACCTGGATTTGCAACTTTCTACGCGAAGCGATCCCAACTCAATGCACTATTTCTCCGCTCCACTCCACCCCAATATCTGTACTATTTCCACACATCTATATATTAATTGTTTATGCCTTTCAATACTCAAAATAACTGCTAAATTTCTTAAACCTTTTTTGTTTATAACTTTTTAACAAGCGATTAAGTTATAAGGAGCAATTAAGTTATAAGGAAAAGTTACTTAGGGTCATGTCCTTGACAACATGTGTCAAGGTCAAGGCCATCGAAGTTGCCTCCCCTAAGTAAATAATTACCATAATTTAACACATGTGCAAAGTAATAATATTTTGTCTGTGTTTCGGACACATACATGCTTCTCTTCGTTACCAAAAGAAAGATTAGAACTCTTTTAAAAACTCCACGAATGCCTGTTGTCGTATCCAAAATACATCCAGGAAAATATATGGGAGCATGAATATTTAACCGATATCAGATAGACAGTTAACAGACTTCCTACGAGACGAAGGAGATTCGATGTTATTGGTCGAAAATATTGACTGACGCGACCCTGCGTATTGACGAGATTCCCGAAACGAGAGCGAACAGAGTCCGCTGTGAGTCGCGGAGCGAGATAGGCCTCAGAGAGTAATACGCGTTGCTGACAGAGTCCGCGGGAGCAAAAGAGACAAAGTGTGTGCTAGAGAGACAGAACGGACAGAGACGGGGTTCGCGCGTTCGGAGTTCCTATTCTTTCATATATTCGCTGAGAGACGATTATTGTGACTCTTGAATATTAACGACAAGAGCGACGGGGTTTGCTCTACATGTAATCAAGCTTTAATTAAATTATTACTACCACATAATAAGGGATACTTATATTTCGAACATCTTCCTATTTTATCCTTTTAATAACAAACCAAAATTAGATCATCATATATATTTATTTCTCTCTTGAGGCAGAAATTGTTAAAACATTATTACGTCTTCCTTCGATATCTGTACCATATGAATTAGAAATCGATTTTAATACAGATGGGTGTAGTATATAGATAGATTAGGAAGTATTCACATCTGGCCAATCCAATGTAGAATTGTAAATGTAAAATATACAAGGCCAATAGTAATTGTAATATATAGTGGTATTGAGAAACCACACGATCCAAATTTATTTTTTGAAAAATTTATTACTGATGTTAACAGTATAATGGTGGTATAGATTTTGGTGACAATAAGATAGCAATACGTTTAAGATGTTTTATAGCCGATGCACCAGCTCGAGCTTTTATTCTTAATCATAGAGACCATACATTTGAAATGTTCCATGTTCGAAATATAAAGTTTTAGGTTTACGATGTGAAGGCAGGTTTATATGGTTATACGTTTTATGGTATTAATCACTCTCTTTGAACAAACGAAGAATATATCAAATGTATAAATGAGGATCATCATAAAGATGGCAAAAGTCCACTGTCAATGTTACCTATAGGTATGGTTTCACAAGTTCCTTTTGAATACATGTATCTGATATGTTTGGGAGTTACAGTATGAAGAAACTTTTATCCACATGGATATGTGGTAAATATTCACGTTTGTCAAAATTAGCAAGATCCATCGCTATAATGTCTCAAAGATTAAATACTCTTAAAACATATTGTCCATCAAAATTTGCAAGACGCCCTAGAGCAATTAATGTATTTACTAAATACAAGACAACAGAGTTTCACCAATTTTTATTGTATACAGGTCCAATAGTAACATATAGTCTTCTGAATCAACAAGTATATATTCATTTCTTGTTTTTGCATACTGCCATAAGAATATTGATTTCTACTTCACCATCAAAAGCATATTTAAACTTTGCTGAATTTGCTCTACAAAAATTTGTTGCTCGATGTGAAAATCTTTATGGTTCATCATTCATTTCGTATAATGTGCATGGTCTTCTTTATCTCACAAGTGACGTGAGACAATTAGGTCCTCTTGATTCATTTTCTGCTTTTCCGTATGAAAATAATATGTCAGTTTTCAAAAAATATTGTAGAAAATATAATTGTTTTCTTCAACAGTTTTTCAATAAAATGTCAGAGATGGAAGCTTATGGAACAAATTTGGACCGTAGTCAAACTTATTTTTCCAAACTCATTGATTCTTCTACGCATGTATTTTCAGCACATAATAAAGATCCTTTTCCGCCTAATATTAATCCAAACACTTGTCAGTATCGGAAAATAATATTCAACAGAATTGTGCTGAATTTGGATATACGATAATTGTTGTATTTTACAGGATGGATCAATTTGTTAATATCTTAATAAATAAAGCTACATATTATCTAATTGTAAAAAAATTTCAAAGGATAAATTCATTCTATGATATTGACATTACATCAGCAATTCAAATATTTAAATGTTCCGCAATAAGTAGTGAAATTTTTTGTATCCAAGTAAATCAGATACGTTTCAAATGTTATAAAATGTCTTATTGGAGTGGTTTATCGATAAATGACAGTAGTAGTGACAAAGATAAATCAGAAGTTAGTGAGTATGTAATTGGTGCAAATATACATACAGATGAACTATAAAAAATAAAACTGTATTTAGCTGTTTCCTTAAGATACAATTTGCAGGAAGAAAAACAGAATCTCCAAGACTAACAAAATACAAGTTAGTATAATTGTGTCATATATCTCTTTCATTCAATTTTATTAGAATAGCAATGATAACTGAATTCTTTAAACATTTTAGATACTCTCTACATTTCTGCACTTGAGGAGAATAAAAACAGGAATAATTCTTAAAACATACAAATATAATTATGTAAAAAGAAGGGTATTATTTGACGGTAAACTGACTATATGATATCTTTATTTGTATTCACGACGTTTCACTCAATCAATTGTACAGAAAGTGGTGTGGCTATGTAGCCGCGTATCAAGAGACGCGGCAGTGTCTCGGCCAAGTGTATGCGCAAAGCGAGACACGCGAAAACACGTAGGACAATAATAAGGACAGTTTTGTTATGTAATTTAAAGCCAAGGAATCGATTGAGTCCTCTCAGAACTGCATCCGTTCAGCCGTTACCAGAACTAATAAATCGTGTTTAGTCGAATTCGTGCCTTACGGCTACGTAGCCACACCACTTTCTGTACAATTGATTGAGTAGGTATTAAAATTAAAATTTTGTTTCCTTAACCGTTTTGAACATGGTTGATTATTCACCCAGTGAAATTGTCGATTTAATAATTGAATATGAAAGGAGCAATGAAAACGCCAGAGAATATGCCCGTCGATATGCATTACGATACCCAGATCATCGATGTCCCAGTCATATAACAATAATCAGTCTTATAAATAGGGCCCGTGAAGGTACATTACATCGTAAAAAAAAATCTTTAACTGATGATAATAATTTAAATGTAGTTGTTTTAGGAATGACTGTAATTAAACCTCAAATTAGCCAACGTACAATCAATCGAGAACTCAATACTATTTCTCAATCAACTGTCCAGCGAATTTTAAAAGCGAATCATTTTCATGCTTTTCATATTCACTTACATCAGGCACTCACTGCAATAAAAAATGAGAACGCGTTCAATTTTGTCATTGGGATTTGGAAAAATTACAGGAAGATCCAACATTTTTTGACAAGGTTTTATTTAGCGACGAATCAACTTTTCAGAATACCGGAGAATTGAATCGTCACAATTCTCATTATTTTCGGATGTTAATCCATTATTCGTCATATGGATCATCAGCATCAATGGAAAGTTAATGTTTGGTGTGGCATATTAGATGGCCAAATTATTGGACCCCATTTTTTTTTTAAATAATCTCAATCGAGAAATGTATTTACAGTTGTTGCAAAATGATCTACATGAATTATTAAAAAATACATCATTAAGAACTATGGAATGTAGTTTCAGCACGATGGTGCTCCTCCGCACAGAGCTAACATTGTGCGAAATTATTTACACCAAAGATATCCTGAACGCTGGATAAGATTCTACGGTTATGTCTGATGGCCTCCAAATTCTCCTGATTTGACTCCTTGTGATTTCTTCCTGTGGGGACACATTAAAGGAATTGTTTTTTATGCTGAGCCAAACGAATCCGGTCGATATGAGAAATTGCATCACCAGAGCTCTGGCAACTATTCCTGAAGAAATTCTTCAAAAGACTACTGATATTGCATTGCGTAAAAGTTCCAAATGTGTATTGAAGTGAATGGTGACACATTCGAACAAATGTTTTAAGACGTAAATCGTGAGAGACAAGGGGACTCACGGAAATCAAGCATCCCAAAAAGGATCAGATTACCACTACGTCCACGTCGTTGATCCTGGATAACGCCAAAAGTGGTTTATGCAATCAAAAGTCGATTGAACAATTTTTCATTTTTGGAACTCTAATATCTCGGAAAGTATTGATTTTATAAAAAATTATTAAGATATGAAAAATGTTCACTTAAACATGCACAGTCTGAAAATGTAATAAAAAATTGGGACTTCCATTTAAAAAACTTAAGTTAACCTTTATATGACCTTAAGTAAACGTCTCAAAGTCAAGTGAAGGTCACCATTGTACGTTCCCCTCTATACCATACAACTTTTATTTCGAAAGTTTTTTGTAAAATTGCATATTTGCGAAATATTTTTCGGTTAAGATTAAAATGAATCACCATGTACACACACACACACACACACACACACACACACACACACACACAAACACACACACACACACACACACACACACACAACACACACACACACACATGGTCACACACATCCCACGCATGCTTAGACACTTACATCTTACACATACTCTACACACGCTCACACACTCCACACACATACAATCCACACGCATACAATCCACACACATATACATATCCCATATACTCACCATACACATCCCTTACACCCCCCCCCCACACACACACACACGCACGCACGCACGCACACACTGTGACATTGCCGCTCTTCTGCAAATAGCAGCGTCCCGTCACCGTCACAAGAGCGCAGCTTCGCGCCCGCACTATCTACGACATAGCGAACGTACCAAGATCCACGGGGCGAGCGATAGAACGGGATCCGTTAGCGCACGGTGCGATAGCCCACTACCCGATAGCACACGACAAATTTAACGTTATTCCTGATAGCCCACAACTCTTTAGCTGTTACATCCCAGTAAACCTTTTTCTCTTATTATACAGGGTGGCCCGAACGTTACCGTGATATTTTGAGATCTTATAGGAAATTTGATTCTGAATCAAAAATTTCCTATAAACATGGGTCGAAAAATGCTTCCTTAAAAAGTTAGCGCCTAAAAACCTCTGAAATTACGATTATTTTATACATTTTTACAAATATTAGGGAAAGTATGCGTTTTTTAACAAATAGTACCCAAACAAAAGTTGTAGAGAATTAAATTATCTTTCAAATGAGATGAAAGCGATTGTAGTACGGTCCATAGGTTTCGAGATAGCCAGTTTCAAATGTACAAAAAAGTGTTTATTCGGATATCAACGCGCGTGGTTTAACGTGTGGAAGGGATGGAATATTCTACGCGCTAGAGGGATAGAGTGAGGATGGCTTCCTCCCGCACGCAAGCGACGCGACGTACCATGTACGTATGCGCTCCCTTCCATGCGCTAAACCATTCCTAGATAACATGAGTACGAGTAACGTTTAGCTATATTAACGGTTAGCTACGCAGCAATTGCACAGAACCCCGTATGATCTATTCTTGAGAAGCAATTTTTATTGGATTTGCTCAAAAATGCCTAGAATTTTGTCAAACAGAGAATACGCGAATATTCATTACATTTACGGTTTTTGCAATGGAAGCACAGAAGCGGCAGTTAGCGAATATTCTGCTCGTTTTCCTGATCGCCGGCAGCCACATTGCTCTGTTTTTGCTGAAACGCACAGGCGTTTACGGGAAACAGGATCATTTTCCAACTTGTCTGTGGTGCGAGGCCCTGTTCACAACGCTAGAACAACAGAAAAAGTTGCAAGGTATTTTGAGACAAACCCAAATACTAGTACCCGTCGTGCTTCTCTGAATTTGGATATTTCCCGGACCACAATTCAAAGGTCGCTTCGTGAATTGGGTATGTACCCATATCATTTTACATCAGTCCAAAATCTTTTTCCTGCCGATTATCAAAGAAGGAAAAGATTTTGTCAATGGTATTTGAATTTAGATATGAATATTTCATCAAAAATCCTGTGGACAGATGAGAGCACCTTTACTAGAACGGGAATTACCACAATTCTCACTACTGGTGCCACATGAATCCTCATCTTTTCTCGGATATCATCTTTTCAGCATCAATTTAAAGTCAATGTTTGGGCAGGTATGATTAATGTTCAATTACCACAATTCTCACTACTGGTGCCACATGAATCCTCATCTTTCTCGGATATCATCTTTTCAGCATCAATTTAAAGTCAATGTTTGGGCAGGTATGATTAATGAATATTTAATTGGGCCTCACATCCTGACCGCATAAATGCACACCAATTTTTATAGTTTTTGAATAACAATCTATTTGATCTATTGCAAGATGTGCCTTTAAATCTTCGCTATAACAATTGGCTGCAGTTGGATGCCCAGCTCATAGTGCTCGTATTGTTAGGAATTGGCTAAATCAGCATTATCCGGAAAAATGGATTGGCCGTTGGGGACCTGTGGAGTGGCCAGCTAGATTTCCAGATTTAACCCCTTTAGATTTTTACTTATGGGGAAGAGTGAAAAATGAAGTTTACTCAACGCCAATCGAGTCTCGTGAACATCTGATCCAACTGATAAACACGGCTTTCGATCGACTAAAATTAAATCGGGAGGAAATCCGTAATGCGACCAGATCAGTCACTACTCGATGCCGAAAGTGTATTGAAGTTGGAGGGGGACATTTTGAGAATAGTTAGTTTTTTTCACGTTGTTATTCATTTTCTACTACTACTATGCTATTTTAGTTTAAAAAGAAGAATCATTTTATTTTTTTGAAAGAAAAAGATTATTTTTTACTTCTATTATTTTTTTAGACATTTTTTAATTTTCATTTTCTTTTCATTTCATTTTCTTTTCACCTTCTGTTCTTCCTTTTATTCTTCTATGGTGATTGGTTTAAACAATGCAGAAAAGAAAATTTTTTTAGTTGAAAAACCAACAAGCAAGATAAGCATTAAAAATTAGCGAAGCTATATCAGCATAAATAAAGAATATTTTTAAAAAGCTCTACTGTCGATATCCGAATAAACACTTTTTTGTACATTTGAAACTGGCTATCTCGACACCTATGGATCGTACTACAATCGCTTTCATCTCATTTGAAAGGTAATTTAATTCTCTACAACTTTTGTTTGGGTACTATTTGTTAAAAAACGCATACTTTCCCTAATATTTGTAAAAATGTATAAAATAACCGTAATTTCAGAGGTTTTTGGGCGCTAACTTTTTAAGGAAGCATTTTTCGACCCATGTTTATAAGAAATTTTTGATTCAGAATCAAATTTCCTATAAGATCTCAAAATATCGCCGGAACGTTCGGGGCCACCCTGTATAGTACAGGGTGACCAATGGGAATGTGTTGAAAGTAAACGGTTATATATCCCCTCCTCGATTTCGGTAACTGTTTTACCGACTAGGGTCCGCTACCTAAGACCCGTCAATTTCATTTGAACCGTCGTATAAACCGATTTGCGAGTTATAGGATGGACGCGCTAAGCATCGAAGAAAAAGTGTTTCTCATCGAGTGCTTCTATAGTAGAGGCAAAAACTATAGTCAGGCGTATCGTGGATTCCGTAGTAAATATGGATCTAAAAAAGTTTCAAGCGAAACAATACTCAGAAGGTATGTTTTTGATACTTTTTACCCACGCTCCCTCTCCCTGGAATCGCGTCATCATTCCAATGTTGGTTAGGTGAGATTTTATTTTTATTTGTCGATATTTTTTGGCAGGATTATTGATAATTTTGGTATGTATGGCACTTTGAACGATCGTAGACATGATTTACCTGGCCCATCTCGTACCGTTACAACGGACGAAACAATTGATGACGTTAGAAATTATTTTGACAAAAATCCAAACACCTCGATTAGGAAAGCTGCTCAGGTTTTGGATTTAAAGCGAGAAACTCTCCGAAAAAAAAATTCTTTCCCCATGCAAAGAAACGCGGATTAGTAAAGAACTTCCATTTTATGCAGGATGGCGCGACCCCACATCGTACACGCGAAGTCTTTGAATCGATACATGAAGTGTATGGCAACAGAGTAATTGGATTAGGATACCCGAAATTTGCTCATGGAGGTCTGGAATGGCCTCCTTATTCACCTGATTTGAACCCGTGTGATTTTTTTCTTTGGGGTTACCTCAAAGACAAATGTTACGCCGTACAACCTCAAAACACCGCAGAGCTGATAAATAGTATTAAAAAATGCACTCGCAGCATTCCTACATCTATGTTAGATAATGTATTTCAAAGTTTTTGCAAACGATTGCAGTTCTGTGCTAATTCTAATGGACAACACTTTGAAAACATATACCATTAATTCATATGCGCAAGCAAAATTTTTCTTTTTTTTTTATATTGTGTATTTCAATTGTTAAATTATTATATTTCTCTTTCATATATATGGTAATAAAATTGACAAGTTTTCTCTACAAAATGGCGTTTAATTCATTTTATTCGGCCTATTTGTTACGAAGTAATAACTATTTACTTTCAACACATTCCCATTGGTCACCCTGTATGTATTCTGTCTTTACAAAAGAGTTTTCTCTAAAATTTCATCTTAATTTTCCTTTCGAGCATTCCAGAGGATCTTACTCACCGATATATAGATGTTTATACGCTCAACCGTCTCTAAAATAAGAGACGGCACGGTTGACGCGTTAGACTACGATTGCTACGACCAAATTATTCTCGAATAAAGAAATTTAATTCCCTTTTTCTTTCTCTCAGGAAACTCTTTTGTAAAATAAGTTATATGCATACATCTATAATAACTAAGTAATTTTAGCAATAGGATAGAAATCTTCCTGAATGCGAGGACGAGTAAATCATTAAAGTTACATTAAAATAATACTTGTCGAAATATCTTAAGATCTAGAAAAGATAGAACAATGATTCAAAAACATGATAGACTCCCCTCGCATAAGGATAAACATAGCCTAGAAAAACCAACCAAATTTTTATTATAAATATATAGTTTAAACTTTTAGAATTAAGTCGAGACTCCGTAGAGTCAGGAGTGGGGCTTACGCGGAGCTCTGCTCTCCCTTTTCTTATCTTAAGTAAGCAAGTGCGAGTATAGATCCTGCCAAACTTGAAGAGTGTTGATTGGTTCTTGAGAGGAGATCTATTAAGGTATAAAAGGAGCTGCCAAAAAGCAGACACACACAGTTTTTTCCAGACAGTTCAGTCAATCGAATCAAGCAACACAATTCAAGCACAATCCAGTTCGGAACACGGCTCGCAATACTCTCCTAAATTTCCCGAGTCCTCCTCGAGTTTTTATAACGAATTCAAAGTGAGAACCATAGTCGCACTTCCTCAATAGTTTACGTAGTATCTTTTATAATAATATCTTTTATTTTTTGTTTCTCTTTCTTTTCTGTTTTTCAATAAATTCAAATAGCATTTATAATTCTAATTGAAGTTGAATCTCTGCTCTGCCTCGAGTTTAAATTCTTACATTATACACAATTTACATTGTGCACAACGATATCCAAGGAGTTGTTATGATTGTCGCTGCCATTAGTGTGGTCTTAATCTCCAGGACTGTCGCTGCCAATAGCGTGGTCCCCGTCCTCCCAATAACGATTCCTTGGTGCGTTTTGTCGTAACTATTTTTCTTTCATGTCTTCTAAAGGCGGACGACGAGTGCGAGTAAAGAGATTGAAATTTCAAATTAAAACAGCTTTTATTTTAAACCAGGATCCTTTTCCTTTATTCCAAAAATTGGCGCAATTAGAAAACAGATTTGAACAATCAAGAGTAAATTCAGTGCCCGCGTATATTCTTAATAAACTAGAAATCAACCTTAAATTTCCTAGCCATAAATATTCCCAAAGGCGATCCCCGTAAACTTGCCTATAGACTCCGCAACCTCTTCGGGATAGGATTCCGAATTATCCTCCCCTCCAACTATCCTATCCTTCCTCCTACCGGTCAATCCTAAACTTGCACAACTTGATCTCCGTTCCCAGGGTAAAGTGCTTAAATGCATTGACCCAAAAATAGGAGAAATTTATTTGTTTTAATACGACGTAACAGCACACATCCCGATAGCAAACCAAGTAAATCGAGTATTTTCCCGATAGCGCACGAAATAAAAAATGTATCATTCCGATAGCGCACAATAAAAATGCACACACACGCATACACGCACGTACGCACGCACGCACACCGAAGGAGGGGATGCGGAGGGGCCTTCGGTCCCCCACCCGCACTCCCCCCTCGCCGCGTGGCCGCGTGGAAAGTCGCATGAGTGTAGAACTCGCTTCGCGTGGAAAGTCGATTTACTTGTGTCCTATCGGGATGATACATTTTTTATTTCGTGCGCTATCGGGAAAATACTTGATTTACTTGGTGTGCTATCGGGATGTGTACTAAAGAGTTGTGGGCTATCGGAAATAACATTAAATTTGTCGTGTGTTATCGGGTAGTGAGCTATCGCACCGTGCGCTAACGGATCCCACTCTATCGCTATGTTGGCGTTAACGTTTCGCTTCTACTATAATTACGTTTTTTATATTATATGGCACATAGAGGTAAAGGAGTTGGCATTAACTTGATGATTTAAACACTGGTGGGGAACAGTCGGGCCGGGTTGCCCCTCCATCGTTTGAATCCCGCGCGCGGTAACCATGGTAACCGCAGTAACGTGTTACGCGCGCAATGCTGTGGCGTGTGGCGTGATCCCAGTAAACAGTAAACAGACTAGCGGACAAGCAACATGTGGTGTGACGTGTGAGATGAAAGGAAGAAATAGGAAAACAAATAGGTGAGTGAAACATATCTGTGATTTATATCTGTGATATTCACAATAATAATAGTAGTAATTAGTAGTAGTAGTAGTAGTAGTAAAATAGCGGTATAGCGGCAGCAGCAGTAGTAGTAGTGGCAGTGGCAATATCAGTGCAATAGTCGTGATAATAGTTTTATGTGATAATAGTAGTAATAGTAGCAGTAGTAGTAGTAGTAGTAAAATAATATTTGCAATATTATCAGTGCAATATTTGTCGTGTGTGATAATAGTTTTAAAAATGATTAATAATAATACTGAGAAAGGAGCTATTAAAAAAGTAAAAGTTAGAAGTTTTAATCAATCGTGGTTAGAGGAAAATATTTTTAAAGGATGGTTAGCTCCCCATCCAGAAGAAAATAAAGCTTTGTGCGTTGTATACAATAAAACTATCAGATGTTGCAAAACAGATTTAAGACAGCATTCACAGACGGTTACACATGTACATATATAATATGAAAGGTCAAACTCAAAGTCTCGATAATCATAATGAGGACGTGTTGCAATATAATGAAAAAATAAAACACGCGGAAATAAAATTAGTAGCTTTTTTGCCGAACATAATGTAGCTTTTTCTACCGCTGATCACTTGATTCCATTAATAAAAGATATTTGTATTGAATCTAAAGTTGCACAAGATCTTACACTGGGCCGAACTAAATGTATCCAAATTGTTAAAAATATTATTTCAAAGCGCGAAGAAGAAAAATTAATTTCCATTTTGCAAACACGCAAATTTTCCATTTTAATTGACGAAAGTACAGACATAACGAATACAAAATTCATGTACTTACTTGTAAAATATGTTTCACCAATTGATAATAAAGTTAGAACACAGTTATTAGAGTTATTAGCATTAGATGCTACAAATTGTAGTGCAAGTCAAATTTTTGAAAGTTTTAAAATGTTTTTAGAAGAAAAAAATATTAACATTAAAAATATTGTTGGAATGGCAAGTGATAACGCTTCAGTAATGACCGGGTGTAATAATTCTTTTTTCTCGCGTTTAAAAACCGAAGTACCCGGTGTAGTATTATTAAATTGTATTTGCCATTCATCCGCGATTGTGGCTAGTAAAGCTTGCGAAAAATTGCCACAAAAATGTGAAAATATTATTAGAAATGTTTCGAGTTATGTTTTGGCAATGCAAAAAGATGTGCAACTTTAGAACAGTTTCAAAATTTTTTAAATGTTGAAAACCATAAAATTCTTAAATTATCAAATACAAGGTGGCTTGCTTTACATCAGTGCTCGGAATTAGTTGCTCACTTCGAGCCGATTCTCGAGGCGACGCCTCCTATTCCCCCACTACCGCTCGACGCTCGAGCAGACGCTGCGGCCGAGCCGCCGACAGCGTGTCTATTGCTTTAACTCAGGAACGTCTCTAAAGAAAAAGAAAGCTAGGACCTTTTATATCATTAGTAATATTTTCCTAAAAAAATAATTTCTGCTTTCGTAATAAATAATTAATCGAAATGTTATTAATATATTATGTAATGTATTATACAATACATATTATATACGTTATAATGTATTATTATAATATATATAATACGTATATAAGAGATTATATACATAAAATATTAATAACATTTCGATTAATTATTTATTACGAAAGCAGAAATTATTTTTTTAGGAAAATATTACTAATGATATAAAAGGTCCTAGCTTTCTTTTTCTTTAGAGACGTTCCTGAGTTAAAGCAATAGACACGCTGTCGGCGGCTCGGCCGCAGCGTCTGCTCGAGCGTCGAGCGGTAGTGGGGGAATAGGAGGCGTCGCCTCGAGAATCGGCGTGAAATGAGCAACTAATTCCGAGCACTGCTTTACATCATTGCGTGACTAGACTTCTTGATAATTGGGAAGTTCTGCAAAATTACTTTCTTTCAGCCGTTGTAGAGGAAAAATCTCGATCAGCAGAAACTATTCTTGCACAATTAAATGATAATGCCATTAAAGCCTACTTATTATTTTTAAAATATTCGTTAAATTATTTTAATAAATTTAATGCTCTTTTTCAGTCACGCAAAATTTTAATACATCATTTATATTCCAGTAGTCAAAAAATAATACTTAATATAGCTGACAATTTCATGGTTTTAAAGACTTTGGAGAACATCTCTTAAATGTAGATGATGAAAATAATATTGAACAACTGACCGATATATATGTGGGACCATTATGTGAAAGCTTTTTGCAAACTCAGCCTTTAGAATTTGTGCAAGAAGTAAAATTAAAATGTTTAGATTTTTATAAAACAGCTGTAAAAGAAATGATGAAACGGTTACCTTATAACGATATATTATTTCAACAATTAACTTTTTTGGATCCTAAAATTGCACTTTATCGTGAAAGTAGAGCTCAAATTAAAGATTTGTCTTTTATTACTACGCGTATAAATATTGAAAATATTGATATCACTCAATTAGCTATAGAATGGAGAATTTTGCCAAATACTTTTAATGATTTAGAAAAAAAAGAATTAGCTATTTTTGAAATTGACGACATGTGGAAAAAAATATTTGATCGTAAAGATTTTAATGAGGAAAAGATGTTTCCAAATTTAGAGTTATTAGTTGAGTCCGTTCTTACTTTTCCTCATTCAAATGCCGAAGCGGAACGGATCTTTTCAATAGTGACGGACAATAAAACTAAGAAAAGAAATTGTTTGGCTGATGACACAATTTCCGCTATTTGTAAAATTAAATCTAGTTTTCAGGCTGAGAATATTAATTGTATCAATTTTGAAGTAGATTCGAGACATTTAGAATTGCACAACGCGCAAAACTTATATCCGAAGCAACATAAATCTGATAGTGATTTTTTTTTTAGAGTTTTTTTTTTAATTTTTTTTTATTTTAACTTCTTTAAATTTAAATTTAAATTTTAATATTTCTAATTGTTCTTTATTTCCGCACATGTAGGAATTTTTTAAATTAATTATAAAATATTAACTTTCTTTTTTTACTGCAGATGTTTTTATTCAAATTTTATTCTTTTATATAATAATAATATATATTTTGTTTTCAGATTAGAATATTTTATATTTGTTAATAAGAATTATAAAGTTTATTTTATGTTTAAAAAGATTATATTATAATTGTTAATTAATAATATTATTATATTAATATAATATATTAATTTATAATTTAATTATATAATATATAATGCAATATTTTATTTTAATGAAATATTTATTTTTATGTCAAAAATATATTGTAATTTTCTTTTCATGAATACTGGTAAGGTTTTTGGCAGTTTTCCTTATCCATGCAACAAATGTTGGTATTCATAATAATTTCTGCCAAATTAAACATTTCTAATTATAGAACAATGTGTTTTTTTTACCATTATTCTCATCCTATTCCTCTATTTTTAAGTAATAATTTTTTTATTGTCTAATTTATTTTAAAATTCTGTAATTTATATTCTTTTTAAATCTATATTATTAATCTGTTAGTCATTAATTAAAAAAAAAGTAAATATTTAGATTTTTTATATTTACTAGGATTGTGAGATCCGCACGCTTATAACACGTTACTGTACATGGTCTAGTGGAGGGGATTGGAAGGGCATTCCGACTGGCAGCACTAGTGGGGAAGGAGATTCGGTCGTCGGCCATGTTTTTATGGGCCACTCGTGCTGCCATCTTCCGGACAATGTCAACATTATTTATCGAGTATCGAAGTATACCTAACATAATAAACATCAGTAAGCTGTCACGAAAAGTTTGTTATAAGTACATACGTGGCATAATTTTAGATTAATAAAGAACATAATTGACACAGCCATATTGTAAAAATGGTATATTGTATAGCGAGTGGATGCAACAATAGATCATCGAGAAAATCGGAGAAGCAGGAGAAATATACAAAAAATATCATTTTTACGTTTGTATATAAAGACATAATATTAATATTATTATATCAGGAGACGCGGTAGAAGAGACGCGCGTCTTCGGCCATGTTCAAAAATAGAAATTACAAGTAGACGCTACAAGTCTCTTATCCCGCAATCTTAAAGTCGACTTTTTGGGGGTACAGAACTATTAAAATATAAAAAATTTTGAAATGCATGTAGCATATTCTGAAAGGTGGCATCGCCACGAGTAAGTTAAGCAAAAAAAAAAAAAATCGGTCAAGCTGTTCTGGACATACAAACGGTCAAAATGATGTTTTTCATGAAAAATGAAGTAACGTCTTCTTCTTCTCTATCCGCAGTCGTATGTTCTTCTCTTCTCTCTTACCTTTCACTCACACCTCCCCCAACTTCCACTCATCCTCCCCTCCCCTCATTTCCCTTTCTCGCCACGCCCCCCTTCCTCCCCTCCCCTCCCCCTCTCTATTTTTTCATTTTTTTCGCTCTATCTCATACTTTTTCATCATCTTTCACCCCCTCTCACTCTCTCACATCCTCTCTGGTGTATTTACTATTTATTAAAAATTTTCAAAAACCACCCCTTGGGGGTGAAATTTAATATCTCGGAAACGGTGCGTTGCAAAAATATGAGACCTGTGTCGTTAATTAACATTTCTTATGGAGTTAATTTACTGCTCAATAAAAATTTTCAAAAACCACCCCTTGAGGGTAAAATTTAATATCTGGGAAACGGTGCATTGTAAAAATATGAGACATGTGCCGTTAATTAGGGTTTCTTATGGGATCAATTTACCGTTTATTAGAAATTTTTAAAAACCACCTCTTAGGGGTGAAATTTAATATCTCAAAAACGGTACATCGCAAAAATATGGGACCTGTGTCGTTAACTAACATTTCTTATGGGGTTAATTTACTGTTCAATAAAAATTTTCAAAAACCACCCCTTAGGAGTGAAATTTAATGTCTCGGAAACGGTGCGTTGCAAAAATATGAGACCTGTGTCGTTAATTAAAGTTTTTTATGGGGTCAATTTACCATTTATTAAAAATTTTCAAAAACCACCCCTTGGGGGGGATATTTAATGTCTCGGAAACGGTGCATCGCAAAAATACGGGACCTGTGTCGTTAATTAAGGTTTCTTATGGGGTAGATTTATAGTTATCCTTAAAGAAAAATACGCAATTGCATATTGCAAATAGCATAACTTTTTTTAAACTTTGCGTTTTTTTTGCACCAATTGATTCATATATCTGTACTCTAAAAAGTAGGTGATATCCCAAAAAATCATAAATGAAAAGGTCAAGCCATGTTCAAAAATAGACCCTCAAGAATTTGAATTTTTACAAATTTAAATGATTATCTAATAATATATTACCATGAAAAGTAAGTGATATATATTCTAGGTGAGGAGTGTTAAATGACGTCAAACTGGCATAATTGATATAAAAATGATGTTTAATTAGCGTAATTAAACATCATTTTTACGAGGTGTGACAATTAAATAATGAGACTGATTCCATAAAAACCATATATTTAAAAATTATTCTACAACTCTGCCATCCCCTTCAAAGTAGTCCCCTTGGGCAGCTATACAACGATTCCAGCGCGTTTTCCACGCTTCGTAACATTTTTGGAACGCTTCGACTGGGATGTCCGCGAGTACCCTTGTCACAGCTGCTTGGATGTCCGTAATCGACTCAAAATGGGTTCCTTTGACCACCAATTTTGCTTTAGGGAACAGAAAAAAGTCACAAGGTGACATATCGGGCGAATAAGGCGGCTGTTGCAATACGGCGATCCCTTTAGAGGCCAAATACTGGGACACACTGAGGGCGGTGTGGCACGGCGCATTATCGTGATGAAGGATCCAGTTGTTTGCGATGTCTGGGCGCACCCTGTTGACTCGTTTTCGCAATCTTTCGAGTACTTGGCAATAGTAGACTTGATTTACAGTTTGCCCCGGTGGAACAAATTCTTTGTGGACGATTCCACGGCTATCAAAAAAGGTAATGATCATCGTTTTCACCTTCGACTTGCTCATGCGTGCTTTTTTCGGGCGGGGGGCGTGTGGAGACAACCATTGTGAGCTTTGGCGTTTGGTTTCTGGGTCGTATTGGAAAAACCAGCTCTCATCGCCTGTAATAACTCGATCAAGCAGCGTGGGATCATTTTCCACTTGCTCCAAACAGTCTTCTGCGACGGTCATTCGATGCTGCTTTTGCTCCTCAGAAAGGTTCTTTGGAACCATCTTCGCACACAACTTTTTCATCTGAAAGTCCTCTGTTAAAATTTGTCTGACTGTTTCACGGTTCATACCCAGTTCCGAGGCCAACATTCGAACTGTTAAACGCCGATCTTCATGGATTAGGGTGCGTACTCGCTGCACATTTGAGTCTGTCCGAACTTCGACTGGTCTCCCGCTCCGCGCCTCGTCTTCCACGCCCCTCCTTAAACTCTTTATGCCATCGAAACACCTGGGCACGACTAAGAGCACTATCACCATGCACTTTAACAATTTTAGCGTACGTTTCCGAAGCTGTTTCACCCAATTTGGCGCAAAATTTTATCGCGGCGCGTTGCTCTAAATTTCGCTTCTCCATTTTCGTGACGAGTACCACCAACACACGTCTACTAAACACGATACAACAAGCAAACAAAACAAGCTAGAGCGATGGTAAACATATCAATGGAAAGGGGAAGGATGCCGGGGAAGGGGAAAGAAATGTCAAGGTCGCAGGTTTACCACAAGTGCGGCAATAAAATCAGTCTCATTACTTAATTGTCACACCTCGTATATCAATTATGTCAGTTTAACGTCATTTAACACTCCTCACCTGGTATTTCCCATCACTGGCAAAAAGAAGACACTCACACTGATATATATTCTGTCAAAAAAGTACCGGAAATTGATCATTTAAAAAGCCCGCTTAAAGGGATTGTCAAAATTCTTTTTGTTGCTAAGTTGACACAATTGTCCTCTATCCTGACGTGAAGTTTGAGCGCGATCTGTCATTTAGTTTGTTTACAGTGCTCGATTTTGTCAGTTCATCTCAAGTGTGTTTTGCGATTTTTACAATGGATAAAAATATCGAACAAAGAATTTGTCTCAAATTTTGTATTGCAAATGGAATTTTGTGTGCCGAATCGCTGAAAATGTTACAGAAGGCTTACGGTGAATCGACTTTATCAAAAACACGTGCATATGAGTGGTACAGTGCATTCAAAAGCGGTCGAAATGTGGTGGAAGATTTGCCTCGCTCTGGTCGACCATCAACGTCTTCAACTGAAGTTAACATCAATAAAGTGAAGGAAATGGTGACGGAAAATCGTCATTTAAGTTTGAGAGAGATAGCCGCTGAACTTTCTGTGTCTCACGAATTAATTCGTACCATTGTACACGATTGTTTGGACATGAAACGCGTTGCCGCTCGACTAGTGTGCCGCCCGAAAGACTTGAATTTTCTTCAAAAACTCAATCGCGTAAAGGTCGCTGAAGACATGCTAGAACGAGTCAATTCCGACCCCACATTCATAAAACGCATTATAATTGATGATGAGACATGGGTTTACGAGTTTGACATGCAAACCAGTCAACAAGCTTCGGAATGGCACCTTCCAACTGAGCCGAAACCGAAAAAACCACGTCAAAGTCGATCAAAAGTCAAGGTAATGTTGACTGTTTTCTTTGATTATCGCGGTGTTGTGCACTCGGAATTCTTGCCAGAAGGTCAGACGGTAAATAAAGAATATTATCTACCGTTATGCGTTTGAGAGAGCAAATTCGTCGAAAAAGGCCAGGTTTGTGGAAAGAAAACTCATGAATTTTGCACCACGATAACGCACCATCTCACAAGGCTATCATTGTAAACGAATTTCTCGCCAAAAACTTTCGAATAGTTTTCCAGCAACTTCTTTAGCACATTTTGTAAATTTTCTGGGTGGATCGGCATTAATAAGGTCAAATTGTAACAACATGTCTGTGAAAAATTCAATATGTTCACGTTGTCTCTTCTATAATGTTTATAGAAATATATAAAATATTTACCTTTAAATAATGCGATGCTATCAGTTAAATCTTCTTTTGAAATGTCTGATTTTGCTAATATCTGTATTCGCTCTATCAAGAATGGATCCACACGTGCCTTTTCCATTGTTATAAATCAAAGAGAACGGTTGGAAGACTTCTACACTGATCGATACTCGAGACAATACTGGCCAGAAAAGCTATACGTGACCCTAACGGTTCTTTAAAGTTGTGATCCGTGCGCATGTGCCAAAGAGAACAGATACCCGCTCACGAAATTTCCAGAATATTCCCAACAGATTTATTTTTATATTCTTACATTTCTGATATTTCCAATGTTTTTACGTAAATTTTCATGCACAAATTGTACGGCAATGCGTGAATTTTATAATAAATAAAATAAAATAAATAAATAAATATATAAAAATTGGTGTTATATTTTATTACATAGTATAAAACAAATATATATATATAAAAATTGCATAATTAATATTTTACTGTAAAGAATAATAAAAATTTATTATATTGGTAAAGATAGTCATATAAAAAAAAAGTTGGCACAGCGAGGTCTCGAACTGTCCTCGCCATAGATGAGAAAAAATATACGCGCGCGCACTAGCCTGCGCGGCCACGGCGCTTCATGCTTTGTCAGACCTATTCATAGTACTTACCGCACAGCTGGTCGAATGCCTAACTTCACATGTAAATTTCTCTGAAACTAAGGCCCATGCACCCAAACCCTTTTACATTCTATATACCCTCGATCTCCCCTTTTGAATGAACTATGACTCATTCCATTTCGGATTTTACAATTCGTGGCATCTCCTTGTAAGTGAAAGTACATAAGTGATATGTTATTCTTAGTGCACAAAATATAAAAGTCATTTATTGAAGTTTGATTTGAAATTTATACAAGCCTGGACAATGAAAAATAGTTGCTTGTTGTTGGATCAAGGCGATCCACATACGGAATTCTCATTGGCCCGGATACGGCGCCCCCTGCGCGGTACTACTTTCTCAAGTCATTTTGCCTATCTCTACTCTCTAACCCTATGTCTTAACGTGTCTCCTCCAAGAGAACGCGTCCCTGTACTGGTAAAATACATTCTTTGGCTAACCCTTACATAACAACGTGTGTTTCATTAATCCGGTCTGCCTGCCGTTTTCCTGCGCCCTCTAACAGGTTATGGGCCCAGGCACTTGTCTGGAAAAGAAATCTCACGGCTCTACGACGAAGTGAAAAAGAAAGGGTGAGACACAGTGCACGTGTTAAATTTGTAACGTCGATTGCATAACAGATCATCCACGAAGATGAATCCCGGCGGACTAGTACGCATCGAGGCGCTCAATAAAGATAACTACGACAGTTGGAAAATGCAAATGGAGGCGCTGTTAATTAAGAACGATGCCTGGTCGTATGTGAACGGGCAACGCCCGAAGCCAGAACGAATCGACGGAAACGCGGCATCTGAAGCGGCAGAGAGAGATTGGATAGAGAAGGATAGCAAAGCCAAATCCGACTTGATTTTATCAATCAGTGCGAGCGAATTGAAACAAGTCAAAGGATGTAAGACCTCGCGCGAGATATGGCTAAAACTCGAGGGCATATACCAATCTAAGGGCCCCGCGAGAAAGGCCACGCTACTCAAGCGGCTCACTGTACAGAAGATGGAGGCGGGGGGCGATGTGCGAGACCACATGGCTAAATTTTTCGACGCGGTTGATAAACTGATGGAAATGGACGTCGACATCCACCCGGATCTAATGTCGATCATGCTGTTATACAGCCTCCCTGCAGCGTACGAGAACTTCCGGTGCGCCATAGAGTCTCGAGACGAGCTTCCATCGCCAGAAATACTAAGGGTGAAAATTCTGGAAGAGAGTGACGCAAGAACAAGCTGTACGCCGTCCAAAGAGAATCAAGAGGCATTAGCCGTCGAGAGAAAAACAAGATCCAAGAGATACCAAAAGCAAAAATTCGACAAGAGTGACAAGGACAAAAAGGCAGGTCTAAAGTGCTTTGAATGCGGCAAGGTAGGCCACAAAGCATCCGACTGCTGGTCGAAGGGTAAGAAACAGAGCGCCAACAACACAGATAAAGTAAGTCTTTATGTGAATTCCGACGACGGTACGCAAACGGCATTGCGTGTAAACAATGATAGTTCGTGGTGTCTCGATAGCGGGTGCACTTCGCATTTGTGCAAAGACAAAAACGCGTTTACAAACATTGATTCTAGAGACTGCGGTAAACTTAACCTCGCGAGTGATAAATCGACAACAATACGCGGTAAAGGTTCGGTTGTCTTCTCGACCGATATCAAAGGAAAAACAAGTGACGTCGAAATAAACGAAGCGCTCTACGTGCCGGACCTTCGATCTAACCTCCTCTCAGTGGCAAAAATAACTGATCGCGGTCATATAGTAACTTTCGATCGTAACACGGCAAGAATATCGGACAGAAACGGCAATGTAAAGCTGATCGCGACGCGTAAAGATAATTTATATTTAGTTCGCGAAAAATCAAAGTACGAGTGTCAAACCGTCGAGAATCAAAGTAACGCGTTAAAGCTATGGCATCACCGACTCGGTCATTTGAACGCGCGCGATTTGCGAGAGGCGATTACGAGCGGAGCGATACGAGGACTGGACGCAAATAAATTAATTGGCGATTTTGAATGCGAGACATGCATTGAAGGAAAAATGTCTCGTCCTCCTTTTCCCAAAGAGTCAAGCGGCGCAACCGATATCCTAGAGCTGGTTCATACCGATATTTGCGGACCGATGAGGGTAACGTCTAACGGCGGGGCGCGATACTTTATGACTTTCATAGACGATTATTCCAGATGGTGCGAAGTCTATTTCCTTAAGAGCAGAGATCAAGCCTTTGAAAAGTTCGAAGAATACAAGGCATTTGTTGAAAACAAGCATAATAAATCCATCAAACGACTTCGATCTGATAACGGGCGCGAATACGTTGGCAGAAACTTTGAAGATTTCCTGAAGAAAAACGGGATCAAACATGAGCTGAGCGCGCCATATAGCCCCCAGCAGAACGGCATCGCCGAGAGGATGAACAGGACGCTGGTGGAATCTGCGAGATGCTCCCTCATACAAACTGAGCTTCAGGCGTCATTTTGGGCGGAAGCGGTAGCTACGGCATGCTACGTGAGGAACCGATGTCCTACGAAGAGTCTGGCGAGCAGAACCCCATATGAAAAATGGAGAGGCCGACCACCTAATGTAAGTTATTTCAGGCGTTTCGGAAGTGAAGCATACTGTTTAGACAGATCGCATAACAAGGGGAAGTTCCATCCCCGATCTCGAAAGGGAATACTACTTGGATACTCAGATAAATCCAAGGCTTATAGAATCTGGATATTAACAGAGAAAAAGGTGGAAGTCACGAGAGACGTTAAGTTCCTGAAGGATGTAGTCCCACCCCCAACGAATTTAATTGACGGATTGATCTCATCAGGGAGTCAGAAGACTTCAACTAATGATGACGACATTGGGATAGAATTAACGTCGAAGAATACGAATCTCAACGATATTGATGATGACCCCGATGTGCCACACGACCAAGATATGGGCAACGAAGGTGAAAATCAAGCGCTCACTCGACGAGGTCCGGGGAGGCCTAAGATAATAAAGACAGGTAAACCAGGAAGACCTCGCAAGTTATATCAAGAACGTGAACAAGAAGATACGAACTTATGCGAAACAGCATACATGGCCGAGGTACCTACGAGTCGAGCACTATCAAGTGTGCATTCCACTGAATGGATGGAGGCCATGGCATCCGAAGTCAAATCACTCATAAATATGAACACTTGGGAACTAGTTGACCGACCTGATCATAACAGGGTCATTGGGAGCAGAATGGTCCTCAGAAACAAATACACACAGACGGGGGAAATCGAAAGGAGAAAAGCTCGAGTTGTAGCCCAAGGGTTTCTCCAACGCCCCGGAATTGACTTTCATGAAGTGTACGCCCCGGTTGCAAGACTGAGCTCAATTCGATTGGCATGTGCCATTGCTGCTCGCAACGGAATGAAAATCCGACAATTTGACGTCACGACTGCATACTTAAATAGCCCCATCAACGAAGAAATTCATATGGAAATACCTGAACTTCTTGAAGAAACGATAGAGTTCATCATAAGGAAAAAGGAGAAAGATATCAATCTCTACGCCAAGGCGAGGAACATGCTGAAGCTGCTGCGCCAAGGAGATAAGGTGTGTAAACTAAACAAAGCCTTATACGGCTTGCGTCAATCAGGACGTAGTTGGCTCGCGCGGCTAGACAAGGAGTTACAGGAGTTCGGCGTGAAACCTAGCGCTGCAGATCCATGCGTGTACCACGCAGGAGAAGCGGAAGAAATGATACTGATCATCGTGTACGTGGACGACATACTAGTAATGTCAAGAGATCTGAATCTAATTAAAAGATTAAAGACACATCTCTCTAAGCAATTTAAAATGAGAGATCTAGGCGAAGCCCAGCACTGCCTAGGCCTGGAATTCGGCAGAAATGAAGATTCAATCACATTGCGTCAGTCGGGTTATATCAGAAACATACTGGATCGTTTCGACATGTCCGACTGCAACCCGATATCAACCCCGTTGGAAGTGGGTACTAAATTAACCAAAGACGAAGATCGATACGAAGAAAAGCTACAACTACCCTACAGAGAGCTCGTAGGCTCACTCATGTATCTCGCCGTAGGGACACGTCCAGACATAATGTTTGCCGTAAGCCACTTGAGTCAGTTCAACGAATATTTCGGCAAGAGCCACTGGATCGCAGCTAAGAGGGTATTGCGATACCTGAAAGGAACCATCGATTATCAGCTGGAGTTCAAACGCCGAAATAGTCCACTCATCGGATACTCTGATGCAGACTGGGGAGGATGCGTCGTCGACAGAAGATCGTATACTGGATACGCATTTCTGTTCAATGGAGCGGCAGTTACGTGGAACTCAAAGAAACAGCGGACCGTGGCCCTAAGCTCAACGGAGGCCGAATATATGTCTCTAACGGAGGCGTCAAAGGAGGCTATTTACTTACGAGACTTCTTAAGAGAACTCGGTTTGCCTCAAGAGGAGAAAGTAGTCATTTTCTGCGACAACATCGGCGCGAACAAGCTCGGGAAAAATCCCGTATACCATGCCCGCACAAAGCATATAGATATCAAACATCACTTTGTGCGAGAGGTAGTTGCGAACGGGACCGTACTGGTGGACTACATCCCAACGGGAAGGATGGTCGCAGACGTTCTAACCAAGGGACTAGCAAGGGATAAACACTATTGGTGCGTCAACGAGCTGGGACTCAACTGAACGAGGCAATTCCATGGTGTGTCTCGAGGGGAAGTGTTGGATCAAGGCGATCCACATACGGAATTCTCATTGGCCCGGATACGGCGCCCCCTGCGCGGTACTACTTTCTCAAGTCATTTTGCCTATCTCTACTCTCTAACCCTATGTCTTAACGTGTCTCCTCCAAGAGAACGCGTCCCTGTACTGGTAAAATACATTCTTTGGCTAACCCTTACATAACAACGTGTGTTTCATTAATCCGGTCTGCCTGCCGTTTTCCTGCGCCCTCTAACACTTGTAATTCCAGAGTACTAATTTGTTAATGACTCGGAAAAAGAACATGGCGGCCTGCTCTCAAAAAACTTTCGATGGATGGAATAAATAATTAAAATGAAAGAGTTATGAAAATGGTTTAGATTAAAAATCTTCAACCTTTCTGTAGTAAAATTTAGAATTTTCACATCAATTTCCGATTTTGAATTTGTTATACCGTATTTTTAGCGAATAATTTATTGATCAAAAAGTGTTGTCTTATTGCTTGAAACGGGTAAATATTAAATAAACCCAAAATTCATAAATAAAAAAGTTCTCATGTCAAGTACAAAGAAGCTACACGCTTAAAAGACCTGAGAAAGAAAGAAAGAAAAGCGGATACACAAAATGAAGAAAAGAGTATTCGAAAATTGAAAGATGGAGGAACTAGTACGAATGAGGGATCAGGATGAGACGAAAAAATTCTATCAAAACGTAAATGCACAACGGAAGGCATTCCAGCCAAGAGTTACAATGTGCAAGGATGAGAGTGGGAACATTCTGTGAAAAATACGCGATGCTAAAATTTGGCGTGAATACTTTGATCAAATGCTTAACCGAAATCAGGGACTGGACAATGCCGAGAAAGAAGTAGAAACCAACGCCGAAGAGATCCACCAACTTTTTTGGAGGAAAAGAGAGTTATAAAAAAGCTAAAAAATAATAATCGCCCGAAGTGGATGGAATACCTGCGGAATTCTACAAGTGCGGAGGTGAGGATCTGGCCAGTTATCTTCAGAGGCGGTAATCTGGATGCAAGAGGCCATGCCGGATTAATGGGAAATAGGGCTAATACTATATATGGGTAATTCTTTTACAAACCGGACGGATTGAGGCAAAATCTGACCGACACATTTTTTATTTGGCTGAAACTTTTTTTACGGGTTCTGTATCGAAAAAGAAAAGATACGTGTTCGAAGATTTTTTTTTTTTTTTTAGAGGAGGTTCAAAATTTAAGATTTTCGTGATTTTTGCCTTGGAGACTCATTTTCAAAAATTCATAACTCTGGTTCTTTTTAAGCTAGAGAAAACTTTTTTTTTTCATTTTGAAGATAAAAGAGTGAACTTTATGAAAAAAATAGTTTAAAAAAAATTTATAAAAAATTTCATATTTTTATAAACAATTGAAATGTTTAAATCAATTTTTAAACACGGCCCCCAAATTTTAACGATTTCTTAATACAACCATCGCATTCTACGTCAAATTTTCTATAAAAAACGTGTATTTTATTAATGGAGAAATTATGTTTACTAGTAGAGATAAATTAATTTATCTATCGTGCCACGTCGTATCAGCGCGTGGGTACCTCTGCACGCCTCATTTTCTAACCCCATATCGTTTTCCTCAATAACATTAATGATTATTTAACTATTATTATCAATCGAGTACAAATTATTATTAGCAAACAGGACTTTATTATTAATTGAATAAAATAAAACATGTTAAATGAAAAAACATATTTATTTCTATTTTTAAACATTACTCTTATTCATTAATGCTTAATATGTACCTTATTTTTAAATGTACAAATATATTTAACTATAAACATTTGAAAGTTTATTTAAAGATTTTTACAATTGTTTTTTTATCATCTAATGAAAATTTTTTAGCTTCCAGTATCTGAAGAGAGATTGGAATCATGCAATGAAATTGTAAAGTGCCTTTTATCGTTAGAGCTTTTTGAAAACGTGCTGACAACATTTGTTCTTCTTTTTCATACTCATCATTTGTCGAATAGCGACACGTTATATTTTGCAAAGCTTCTGTTGCCCAAGCGAATAATTCTTTGGGTGTGCGAATAGGATTATTAATTCGTTGAAGACTAGCTCTAGCAGCAAGTCGTTTTAACGTTCCACCTACTCCATCACATGGTCCCTTGCCATGGGACGTTGGGAAAAAATGCCATTCGGCTGCTATTCCAAAATCTTGTAGATGATGAGTAAGAATCAAAATCGTAATTAATTGTTTTTTCATTTAACATATTATTATTTTGTTCAATTAATAATAAAGTCCTGTTTGCTAATAATAATTTGTACTCGATTGACAAAATAGACTAACACTTAAATAATCATTAATGTTATTGAGAAAAACGATGTGGGGTTAGAAAATGAGGCGCGCAGAGGTACCCACGCGCTGATACGACGTGCCGCGCTAGATAAATTAATTTATCTCTACTAGTAAACATAATTTCTCCATTGATAAAATATACGTTTTTTATAGATAATTTGACGTAGAATACGATGGTTGTATTAAGAAATCGATAAAATTTGGGGGCTATGGTTAAAAATTGATTTAAACATTTCAATTGTTTATAAAAATATGAAATTTTTTATAAATTTTTTTAAAACTATTTTTTTCATAAAGTTCACTCTTTTATCTTCAAAATGAAAAAAAAAAGTTTTCTCTAGCTTAAAAAGAACCAGAGTTATGAATTTTTGAAAATGAGTCTCCAAGGCAAAAATCACGAAAATCTCAAATTTTCAACCTCCTCTATTAAAAAAAAAAAAAAAAAAAAAAATCCTCGAACACGTATCTTTTCTTTTTCGATATAGAACCCATAAAAAAAGTTTCAGACAAATAAAAAATGTGTCGGTCAGAATGGTGTTCGGTTTGTAAAAGAATTACCCATATAAGTGTGTACTATATATAAAAGGCGATCAACTGGATTGTTCGAGTTATAGAGGGATAACACTCCTAAATGTTGTGTACAAGATATTCTCCAACATTCTATACGACAGGCTACGGTCACCGAGGCCCTTCTTGGGGACTATCAGTGCGACTTCCTCCCGGGTAGATCCACAATAGATCAAATATTCATGTTTCGCCAGATCCTAGAAAAATCCTTGAGTTTAATATAGGCACATACCATATGTTTGTTGATTTTAAGGTAGCGTATGACAGCGTCGGATAAAATTGTATAGTGCCATGGCAGAACTGCAGATTCCTAAGAAGCTGATAAATCTTACGAAGCTAACAATGAATAGAGTTCTCTGCGTGGTTAAAATCCAAAGTGACGTCTCCGAGACATTTGAGACTAAAAATAGTCTCAAGGGGATGTACTCACTTGAGTATATGCTTTTCAATATCGCGCTTGAAAAAGTGGTCAAAATGTCACAAATAGACACATCTGGGACGATTTACTTAAAATCGACACAACTAATGACATATGCAGACGTTGATAATGTCACGAGATTGGTAGCCGACGCAAGGGAGGCTTATTCAAGCTTATCGAATGCGGCGAAACTGATGGGGCTACAAGTCAATAAAAGTGAAACTTAGTGACCTAACAATTGAAGAACATAATCTGGAGATTGTACACAAATTGTCGTATCCTCAGTTAGCGCGCAAAACTATGTAACCAATAAGATAAAGAGACGAATAGTCCTGGTAAACAGATGTTATTTTGGACTGCACAAGCACCTGAGGAACAACAATCTAACCAGGAAAACAAAAATCAGGCTACACAAAACACTCATACTACCGGTACTCACCTATGCATAGGAGACATCGACCATAAGCAAGGACGAACTTCTTCTTCTTGGATTTGAAAGGAAGGTTCTCAGGACAATTTTAGGGGGAGTATGTGAGAACGGAGTGTGGCGCAGGAGGTACAACCACGAGATAATCTATGTAAGAAAACCGACTCAAGGGATGTGATCACACTCATAAAGGTAGGAAGGCTGAGATGGACGGGCCATGTGACGAGATTTGAGGATGGCAACATCCGGAAGCTCACCCTCAATGGAGAGCCAGATGGCAGAAGAAGACCAGGAAGACCAAGGGGCTGCGTTGAGAGGATGTTGCACGAGATGTTAAAAACATCAGCATCAGAAACTGGCGCAATGTGGCACAGAAAAGGGAGGTGTGACGTGAAAGATTAAGGGAGGCCAGGACCGCATTGGGTTGTAGTGCAACTGATGATGATGATGATGATGTTTACAGTCATGAGTAACTGACGTGTTTTCTCCATTGTACAGATTTTACATTATAAGGTCTTAACATTTTTTTGACACATGGCATTTGTAAGTTTTAAATTAATTTGTTATAAAATTGTAATGCGATTGTTATAGTAATGTAGTATTTTTCCTTTTAATCTGTTATTGTCGTTGAAATTACGAGGGTAGTTTGAAAAGTTCGTGGCCTAACATAGATGACGCTAGGAATATCAAATGGTTATGATTTTTCACCCTCCTTCAGAGAGCCTACTATAAAGTTTCAGACAGATGCATTCAGTTCTTTTGTTACGATCGAGTAAAGCAAGAAAGTTGTGGTAGTTCTCGAAAAATGGATAAAATCGAATGTCATGCAGTGATAAAATATTTTGTAATAAAAACAGGCCTCCATAAGAAATATGGCTATCTCGTTATTAAAAAACTTCATACGAAATAAGAAATCGACACCCGCATTAGAGAAGCACATTTCTAGCCTTCTAAAATCAACACGCGATTTTTCCAAAAAACACTCTAACATTTCACGCGAGCGGATAAGAGTAATGTCACAGTGGCTTTAAAGAGGGACTACTATATAACAGAACTAGAAAAGACACTCGGAGACGAGAACACTTATAAAAAAATAACTAAGAATTCAATAAAGACAATAGAGAAAACGCTAAATAACAACCTAAAAGGTTGGTTTAAAAAAGGTTATATAACAAAAACCGAATTTTTCCGACTGAGATCAAGCGATTCCCTCCTACCAAAAGCGCATGGATTGCCGAAAATTCACAAGGAACGCTTAAGTTTTAGGGTAATTGTGTCATCATTAAACACTGCGTTACAAAATAGGTTCTCATCTACAGAAAATTATCACTGAACACATACCAAAACCATTCAGTCATGTAGAAAACAGTGAGGAGTTATATGACAGACTATCTGGGCGAAAATTGACAAGTTCTGATATTTTCTCACTGGATGTCGTTTCTCTTTTCACCAAAGTCCCTTTAAAACTAGCCTTAGAAAGTTTAGAAAAAAGATGGAAGTTCAGAACCGCACTCAAAAATCCCGAAGAAAGAATTTTTAAACATGGTAGAATTCATCCTTAACTCTACGTATTTCACATTTAACGGAAAATATTACAAACAACGTCATGGTACTCCAATGGGTTCCCCTTTGTCTCCCATAATAGCAGACATAGTGATGCAAGATCTGGAGAGTTCAGTGTTAGACTCCTTAGGTTTCAAAAACGGTTTTTATTACAAATACGTAGATGATATTATCATGGCTGCACCCAATAACTAACAAGTAACACTACCCAAGTGTCAGACGCCGATTTTTCTGAAATTTTGATATGTTGTAGTACACGAAAAACTAAGGGACACGTATTTTTTTTTATCGGCGGTAAAACGTTTTTAGGGGGTGAAACAGCCCCCCCAAAATAGGGGGTAAAACAGAAAAATTGCGATATCTTTGAGACTAGTGAAGCGAATTGAATGATTTTCAGTATAAAATTATGATTCAGTATAAAATTCCTTGTTGAAGTAGTAAGGAAAAACTTACTATAGTAATGAGGAAATTTACTATTCTAGTAAGTTTTACAATATTTTTTTATTGTCAAATGAATCAAGAAAACTTACTAGAATAGTAAATTTCCTCATTACTATAGTAAGTTTTTCCTTACTACTTCAACAAGGTTTGATTAGTTGGCGCCATATCCAATAAGGCATCCTTACTGAATCCTTGCACACGGGTGCAAGGAATTTTTTTCAGTGTGCAGCGGGTGGTTGAATGACCATAAATTATTTGTCAGAGTCATTTTGCCAAATCCCCCGTAACCTGTGTTCGCATTTTCTTGAGAGTATTAATTTTCCTTCAAACGTGATATTTATTGTAATTTATATTACGCTCTATATTACATTTTGATTGCCTCGAGTTACTATCCTCGATGTAATAAATTTAAAATTTGATTACAAAGTTCAACTTTGTAAGGATGTAAGGATATGACTCAATATTGACGCCATTTTTTGTTTTTTTTTTTAAACATAGTACCCTAATGAAGGATAGCTAAAGATGTGTATGAATCCAAGAAATATTGTAAAGTTATTACAAAAAGCTTTTGATCAACCAGAATACAATCTGGAAAGCTTAATAAGTGAAGATGAGAAAATTTTTAGTTCGCATCTTGAAATTTTGATAAAAGATTCAATAGAGAATTCATGTTTCATACAAACTTATGAATCTCTACAGTTTGAAGATGGAAATCAAATTGTAGATCCGTGCGGTATTGAAGATGGCGACGATAATAATGATGATTTATTGCTGCTGGAAGAGAATTCGTTTTCTGATAATACTTTTTTTAAAGACGCAGATGTTGAATATGATTACAAAGTGAAAGCTGTTGAGTATTGGAAATCAGGGAAAAAACGTAAGCTAAAACTGGAGACAGTGCAATCAAAATTTAAACGTGTAATTTCGAACCGTCAATTGTATCGATGGGAGGAAAACATATCTAACGGAGGAAATCGAATAGAGAAATTGAAGAAAATTTCAGAATTTGTCTTACAGAAATTCAAGGAAACTGTAGAAAAATCTGTGACAGTTCACGATTTAGACCTCCGTAGATGGGCTTTACAAGCAAGAGATAAGATGTCATTGCCACCAAGATCATTTTCAGCTTCTACGAAATGGGTGCATAAATTCAAACAAAAGCATCGAATTGTATCAAGAAAAATAAATAAGTTTGTAACTAAAACAACAATAGAGAACCAAGAAAAATTACAGCAAGATGCTAAAACATTTGTAGAAAAAATAAAAACAGTTATTTCTTTAGTTGGAGAAGAGAATGTTTTCAACTCGGATCAGTCTGGCTTTAATTTAGAAATGCACACAGGACGCACTTTAGCTTATAAAGGCCAAGCAACTGTTGAAGCGTTAACTCAATCCGTGAACTCTATGACCCACAGCTATACAGTTCAACCTTTTATTTCTGCAAAAGGTGTTCTTTTTTCACCGTTATTAATAGTTTTACAAGAAAAGGACGGTAAGTTCGGACCTTTAGTTAAAAAAAATCTATTTGAACCTGCAAATGTTCACGTTTTGGCTTCAAATTCAGGAAAGCTTACTTCTAATCTTGTAAAACAGTGGTTTGAGGAAGATTTTCTTCCCGCTTCTAATGAGAAAACGGTTCTATTATTGGATTCTTGGAGTGGTCAAAATGAAAAAACGTTTGAATCATTTTCTGAATCTGGTAGATTTTCTAAAGTAGAGACCATTCCCGCAGGAACTACAGGAATGATTCAACCACTTGACGTTTTCTTTTTTAGACCCTGGAAAAATTTCATCAAGAATTTTTCGGATATAGTTATTTTACACAACTATGATATCAATTTACATCTTCGCAATAACATTATCAAGCTTCAATCCCTTATTCACAATCAGTTTTCGTGCCCTCGGTTTTCAAATCTACTGAAATATGCTTGGTACAAAAGTGGTTATTTGGAAGAAAAACCGCCTGCATTTGAAAGTCCAGTAGATTTCTGCTTAAAAGGTTGTGCTCCAATATGCGATTTATGCAGTGATATTGCAACTGTAAGATGTGGTTGGTGCAAAAGATCTTTATGTATAAAAGAGTTTTTCATGGATTACCATTATTGCCAAATCTACAATCATTAAGTCAATCATATAAAAAAAAACTCTTGAATTCACCGTTTTTTAATTGACACAAAGATTAAAAATAATGTTGAAATGTATGTTCTACACTTGTAAATAGTTGTATTTGTGTGACTATGTGCGTGTGTATAATAAATAAAAATTCTAAAAAAAAGAAAAAAAAACTACGAAAAAAACAAAAAATCAAAATAAATATAGAAATGTAAAAAAAAAATGGAGTCATTTACCGCCACGTCCTCGTTCGTGACTCTGGGTACGGCAGAGAGCGGATTATAATAACGTTAATTTTCAATGAAATGCCATAAACTCTTAAAAATTTTCATCGTCATTTTGACGCCGCCATTTTCGTTATCAAATTCGGATCCAGCGATATCAAAAACTCTGTTAATACAGTTACTACTGGCATTAAAAAGCCAATTTCAGCCGAAATTAGAAAAACAGCGATTTTTTAGAGAACGGAGAAGCCATATTGAATCCGACATTTTTAGAAAGACCTTTTTTTACCAATTTTGATTCTAGTTTACTATTTTTTTTCTCCATTATTGATTAACGAAAATCATAAAATTAACTTTTTTCACAGATTGCCATGGTAATAAAATTATCTTTATAATTTCTACAAAAAAGACATCAAATTTTGTTGCATTTCTCTGCAGATGTTTGAATTTGAAACCAAATTTTACAAAATTGGGCACAGGGCGGTGGTTATAAACAATTAATATTTGGAACATGCTTAATTCACTTTACGTAACTAAAATTAAATGCAAAGGTTGATTTATTTTGTTGTATTTGAAAGTCGCATGTTAAAGTACTGATCAAAACCGATTTTTATCCATAAAAAATTGTTCAATTTGGGGGTAGTTTACCCCTAATTTTCACACCCCCTCCAACATACCTAGCCTGATTTTCGTCTTTTATCGAACGATAATTTTATACTGAAAATCATTCAATTCGCTTCACTAGTCTCAAAGATATCGCAATTTTTCTGTTTTACCCCCTATTTTGGGGGGGCTGTTTCACCCCCTAAAAACGTTTTGCCGCCGATAAAAAAAAATACGTGTCCCTTAGTTTTTCGTGTACTACAACATATCAAAATTTCAGAAAAATCGGCGTCTGACACTTGGGTAGTGTTACTTGTAAGTGACATACATAAAGAATTTAATGATTACCACGAACAAATAGATTTCACTATTGAAGCGGCCAAGGTTAACACAATAAATTTTTTAGACTTGAATATCATCGTTCAGGACGGAACAATTTACAGACTGGTTCCACAAAGAAACCTTAGACTGGTTCCACAAAGAAACCTTCTCGGGCAGGTTGTTGTCTTTCTTATCGGAACACCCAATCTCGCAAAAAATAGGAATGGTTTACAACTTAACCGACAGAGCACTGTTGCACTCACATCCGAAATTCCATGAGAATAATATCCGCTTCTGCATAGAATTACTGTTAAATAATGGTTATCCATTAAGATTTATATTCCAACACTTGAACAAAAGAATACTAAAGGTTAGCTCGCGTTTTCCAAAAAAAGATAAAGATGAGAACACCGGGGATTCTATTGAGGGGGACAATAAATATTTGGTTCTTTCTTATATAAAAAAACCTTACCACAAAAATATCACGGATGAATAAATCTGACACAAAATTAGGACTGCGTGGTCTAAATAGTTTGAATAATTTTATTAAAGGCTGGAAGAATAAAAACAAAAAGGAAGAACAGAACAATGTGATATATAAAATCAATTTCAGAGATTGTGATGCTTCTTACGTTGGGCAAACCAAAAGACAGCTAGGTACGCGATTAAAAGAACACAAATCGAATGCAAAATTTGATCCTTCAAAACACTCAGTAGTCTCGGAACATGCAATGCAACTAAATCATTCTTTTGACTGGGATAATGTAAGAGTGCTAGATACAGAGAGCAATTTTCAGAAAAGACTTACATCGGAAATGATACATATAAAAGAACAGAAAAATGGCATCAATCTACATAAAGACTCAGAACTTTTGAATGAGGCTTACTTGGAAATAATATCAGAACTTGCCAAATAAGTCTGCCCCCCCTCCTCCACCCCTTTTTTGTTTCCGACCCAGTATCTTCCTCGGTTACTATCGTATCCCCAAATTGGTGGAAAATTATTTTTTTTTATATATTTAATTTTTATTTTTTATTTATTTATTTATTTATTCGTTCATTTAGTTTTATTTATTTATTTATTTATCTTTTACACTAAAGAGATCGTCCAACAAAAACTCCCCCTTCCTTTCCGCCCCCCCTCCATAATTGGTCGCAATAATGTTGGCGCCCAGATCAATTCCAACCTTCATTAGCATTTTTAAGTTCGAACGCGGTTGTTTCTTCCAGAAACAAAATTTCACATTCTGGGATTAGAACTCGGGGTTTTCATTTTCACATTATTAACGGTAAGAATTAACAGTTTTCCCCTTTTTTGTAAAAGATTTTAGTTTTATAAAATGACTACAAAGATTCAGTTTATTGACATTGAACGGGTGGAATTGGTTTTAATCATTTTTACGATCACTAAGAGAATTTTATTATTTCACTATTTATTGTTAATTTAATTTTATTGCCTATATTTTATTTTTATTTTCGAAAAAAATGTAATTCGGTATTAGTTTATTTGATTTTACCCTAATTTTAATTCACACGACAACTATGAGAGAAAAATTGAAACGCTGATTAGAACCGGCCCGCCGCTCCAATCATCACTCCACATATCCAATATGGAGGAGGATAACCCGTTTCACGTTTACGAAGAAGACGATTGCGACGACGGACTTTACACGATAATAATGTGACCCTTAATTATAAGTATTACGTAATGAATCGAATTCTATTGTCTAATGTATGTATGTTTTTATTTGTTAATGTCACTGAAGAGGGCTTTGTAAGCCGAAACGCGTTTGACCTGTAATATACATGTATTGTTTTTAAACTTGATTATTTTTTATTTATTTATTGCTCGTGAAAGGCATCGCTCTCATATTATTTATTTTGAATCCAAACGAGCATTGGTATTAATTTTATTTATTGTTATAAAAGGTTTATCGCCAACGGAAATAAAAACCGAACTGGATTCCACTTTTTGTTATAAACCTTTTATAACAAAATATTTTATCACGACATTCGATTTTATCCATTTTTCGAGAATTACCACAACTTGCTTGCTTTACTCGATCATAACAAAAGAACTACTGAATGCATCTGTCTGAACTTTATAGTAGGCCCTCTGAAGGATCCAACTTGTGAAAAATCATAACCATTTGATATTCCTGGCGTCATCTATATGTTAGGCCACGAACTTTTCGAACTACCCGCGTATACTGTTCGCTTGAAAAGGACCAGAACTAATGATCGAAACGTAGTGATTTGAATAAAGATATTATAGGGTTGCCATCACTAAATTACTCCCTTTTTCATATTTTACAACTCCACTATTTTTTTAATTCTTCCTTCATCAAACTCTTTAAATAATATGGAATCTATGTCTCTTTAAATATAATTGGATTTCTACGTAATTTTTCTATTTTTAACAATATAAAACAATATTCTGAACTATTTTCTGTAACTAAATGTCAAGTTAAACATTTTTATGTTTACAAGCACATAATATTATCCATTGCCAATAAAGTAATTGAATTTAATTTATACAATATACAATATACAATATAAAAGAAAGTATATAGTAATTAATTGAAATGAAAAACCGATTAAAATTGAAAAGAAAAAAAGAACACTAATATGAGTCTGATGTCTTCTTTGGCAAATATATAAAAAGGACCTAGCAGTGATAATCTTGATCTGGATATATGTTATCAAGATTATAACTGTGAATAACATTAGAAAGGTTCTGAAAGCTGTCATTCGTTTATTAAAAAGTTATTAATAAAATAAGTTTAATTATTAATTTTAATTTTCAGCAAAACGAAATCTACTATCATACGATTCCACATGAATTTCTAACTTTTGGAAGTTGCGAACTCATGTGGAACTGTACGATAACAGATCTTATATTTTTTACATATATTATATATATTATAATTATTTTCTTTAATATAATATAAACTCATATACTTTAATTTATAATTTATAATTTATAATTTAGTGACGGTAAAAAATGCATATCTTTCTTATTGTTAGATATCTTAAATAGTTTATTATGTATAACAAAATTATTAAAGCAATTAGAAGTGGTTTATTTGTTTTGAGAATGCATAATTTTTATACATATTTAACTACAATATTGACTGTATATGTTTGTTACAATAAAATTTATTTTATATCACGAACAAACATTACATAATAATAATATCAAACATGTATTAATGTATTAAACATGTATTAATTGTTTATTGAATAATATCAAATTTTTGAACACAATTGATAATATCATTTTAAATTATAAAGCAGCATATAAATTTTTAAGTTATTATAATCAGATCTTTCTTATCTTACAATTAGTAGTTCGATTTGGCCGACAGTGGACGATAACCTACTCTGGTATCTATTAATATTATTGATTTGTTAAAGTGTTTCATTACGGATAAAAATCTTTTTTCTTTGAAAAAAATGCATTCTATGCAGGAAGACATTGAGAGGGAGAGAGGGAGAGAGAGAGAGGAGGGGAGAGGGAGAAGGAGAGGGAGAGTTTCCGACTTCGATTCCAAAATTATTAATGCGTCTAATGCTCGTCGTCGAGCTCAGAAACACTTTTATATAATTAAGCGCCTTAATCGTGGAATGAAGAGAAAGAGCTTATTTACCAGTTTGTCACAATTAAAAGCATGGATCCTATCTCACATGAGAGATTCTTACATCTTGGATACAAATAAGTGAATAGAACAATCAAAATTAATCAAATATCAATAAATTCTAAAAGTTGTCAAATTGTTCAATTAAATACCATTCAGTCAAATATCTATGTCAAATATCAGTTAATCCAAATTATATTGGTGTACAACTTTGTTTCCGTCGTTTTCCTATAGATGGCTTTAGCGGTAAGTGGTGGTCAAAATAAATAGATCATAGACGTCATACAATAAACTTGGACATCTGTCAACATAATCCCATAGGAACATTAGTCGATTTGTGTCTGCATCATAAAGTTATTCTCGATTGAAAATGTCAGTTTACGAGCCAAATTCTCGTTATTTGCGGGAGGTTTTAATTTTCTGCTTCAATATGAAGAAATCTGCGGCTGAGGCTCATCGAATGCTCTCAAATACTTATGGTGAGGCCGCTATTAGTGAAAGAACGTGTCGTGAGTGGTTTCAACGCTTCAAGAACGGTGATTTTGACCTCGAAGACCGGCATAGCAGTGGAAGAGAGGTTTTCGAAGATGCGGAATTGGAGGCATTACTTGATCAAGACTCGTGTCAAAATTAAGAAGAATTGGCATTATCATTGGGAATGACTCAACAAGCCATTTCAAAACACCTCAAAACCATGGGAATAATTTAGAAGCAAGGAAATTGGGTGCGTACGAATTGAAGCCGAGATATGTTGAACGGCGTTTGTTTGCTTGTGAACAGCTGCTTGAAAGGCAAAGACGGAAGAGATTTCTGCATCGCATTGTGACTGAGGGCGAAAAATGGGTTCATTACGATAACTCCAAGCGCAAAAAATCATGGGGAGTTCCCGGCCATGCTTCCACGTCGACGGCCAAACCGAATATTCATGGCTCCAAGGTCATGCTCTGTATTTGATGGGACCAGCTCGGCGTAGTGTATTATGAGCTGTTAAAACCGACTGAAACAATCACAGGCGATCGGTATCGAACGCAATTGATGCGTTTGAGCCGAGCATTGAAAGACAAACGGCCGCAATACAACGAGAGACACGATAAAGTGATTTTGCAGCATGACAATGCTCGACCCCATGTTGCGAAAGTGGTCAAGACATACTTGGAAACGTTGAAATGGGAAGTCCTACCCCACCCGTCGTATTTTCCAGACGTTGCTCCCTCTGACTATCACTTGTTTCAATCAATGACGCACGGCCTGGCTGACCAGCACTTCCGGTCTTATGAAGAAGTAAAAAATTGGATCGATTCGTGGATCGCCTCAAAAGATGACCAGTTTTTTCGACGCGGAATTCGTACCCGAAAGATGGGAGAAAGTAGTGGCCAGCAATGGACAATACTTTGAATCATAAATGTGTAACCAGTTTTTTACAATAAAGCCTCGAATTTTGGAAAAAAAACGGCGGAAGCAAAGTTGTACACCTAATAATTTTAATATTTTTTCCAATATATATATATTTTTATTCTTTTAATATTATATTAATTTTATATTATACTTATTATATCTTACTTTATAATTTTTTTTTTATTGTATTATTTTTTATTGTATTATTTTTTGTATTATTGTATTTTTTTTTATTGTATATGCTTTATATTAAATTTTTAATTTTAAAATTTTTTATTATAAATATTGTATAAAATATAATATAGCATTAAAACTATGTAATTTTAAAAAATTATTGTTTCTATTTTTTTATTTCTTTCTTTACCTTTTCCTTATTAAGTAGTTATTAAGGATTAAGTATGAAGAGCGCTAGAGAGAGGAAACGCGAAAATTATACTTTTTAATAATTATTTTTTAATTATAAATATTGTTTTTATATTTTTTTAATGATTACTTTTAAATTTTTATTATTTTTTTATTTATAAGTATTTTATAAATTATAATATTAAAATTATATTGTTGTTATATTTTTAAAATTATTTGATCATTTTTTACTTTCCCTAGTATTTCTTAGTATTAAGTAGTTATTAAGCATATAGTAAGGAGAGCGTGAACGTACGACTACAACCGGCGTGAAAGAGAACGAAATCGTAATGTTATAGATTCCTTTCCCGATACCAACGAGCGCGTATCTCCCTTCCCCGTATACCCCGTACCGACGAGCGTGAATCCCCTCTCCCCGCGGACCCCGCACCAACGAGCGTGTCCCCTCTCCCCACGGACCCGGTATCACCGAATGCGTATCCCCTTTCCCCACGGAGCCTCGCACCGCGAGCGTGGATCCACATATTTGAAGAGCTTAGATGAAATCACTTCCCCCTCCCCTTGTAATTTGTTACATTAAAGAGTCGTACATGATCGAATGTGTTCTGTATTGCATCAGCTGCTCTTGTGAAAAAGTAAATTCTTGTAATCAGTGACAATGTACTCCGCTGAGAAAAGCAGCATGCGTATGAATTATTACGTTCCACTCGAAGACGATGAAACTCAACTGTTTAAAAAGAAAGTACCAGGTAAGTTAATAAATTTTCATTTATTTTATAAAATACTTAAAATTCAACTATTTAACACGTTAGTCGCCATACGACGCGCCGGCCGTCGTACCGTTATTTGCATTTATGAGCCATACGACGGCCCGTCGTCGTTTTGTAATAATAACGAAAAAACAAATATTTTAACCAAATAAGTTGTTTGACACTATTTATGTAAATTTATTAACTTTATTTTGTAAAAATAGAGTTATGGCCTGTGACACATAAACAATTTTTAATTAAGGCGGCAGCTAACGTGTTAACATACTTATAACAATTATAATTTTTCATAATTTTTCCACAGCGTTTTACCCGCACGTTGTACGGTTCGTGTACTGGGCAGAAGATACCTGTTAACAGTCACGGGATATAAATTTTTGGAAATTGGAATCAACGTTGAACCACCGAGTTACGTCGAGAAACTACCATCCACTACAACGGTTATATATGGAATGCCATTTATAGTTTTATTGTTTTCGAAACAGATTGTTTTCAGTTCGCCTGCCATTTCCATGCTTTCCATGGCTGTTTTTTGAAAATCATCGATAACATTTTCTCGATATTTTATATAAGTTGTTTTTTTGCCATGCAAGGAATATTTAAACCCGCACGAACTCTTCCAGTTGGTACCGTAACCATTCCTAACTGTTATAGTTGTAAGCTGAAGTAAACACCAATATCTACAGTTTCACATTTTCTACATTTTCTACATTTTCTACATTTCACACAGGTTCTGACAAATGTTGTCTTCGTAATTACTGACATTTGAAGAACTCTTCCGTCAACAAGCCACGGCGACAGAGCGGCGAGTTCCAATCTTTCGTTAGCCTCTGTTCCTCGTGCATAGTTTAATCAAATGTTCTATGGATCTCATTTAAAAAGAAAAGGTCGACAATGCGACGGCCTTCAAACATACATTCTTTATTTTGTTTGTAGTATGTGTGATAATAAAAATAGTTATTGTCATAAATGTTTTCATCATACGTACTTTTACCTTTATTTTCTATTTTTAAATGTTCTACACTTCTTTGCTCCGGTATTGACCATACTGAATTGTACATCAGATGGTGTTGATCATGATTCGTCATCAATAGATAAACTTCTTATATTTTTTCTTCTTCTGCCTGTTTTTTCACTGGTCGTCTGTAATGAAATATTTGAACAATTCGATTGATCTTTTTACAAATAATCCTCCTGGCTGAAAAATCTATTACACTAATATATAATGTAATGCAACGTAGTATATAATATAAAATATAATACTAATAAATTATGGTTATTATATTTTCTTAAAACAACAGAAGAATTTGAATAATCCTTTTAACATTTTGTGTTTTATTTCTTAAAACTAACTATATGTGTACTACTACTCTTTCTCAAGCGCCTTTAGCATTAAACAATTGCCTCTAGCATTTTTTATATAGCCAATACGAATAGACCAATACGCCTTTGACACAGTCAGAAAAGATGCTGTGGACGCCTCTGGCTAGTCAGTAAAAGATGCCAGCATACAATTAGATAACATAAACTTTAAATATAAGGAAAGATGCGGAGCCCACGAATAGACTGCCTCTGAAAACATGCAAGAAAAGATGCCAACTACATTAGACTTCTGGCTTGTAAAGAAAAATACTTATTACGAGTAGACCGCCTCTAAGCTAAATAACTACTTTATAGTTATAAAAATACTAACTACTATACTTTACTTTACAGTTGGAAATATATATTGTATAAAGCAAGGACTATATTTCTTTTCTCCAGGTTCTATTTACAAAAAAATTAAATTTAAATTCAAAACAAATTCTTCAAATTTCAATTTTATCTTTACATGTAATGTGTATAGAATTACTTTAGGTATAATCTAATAAATGGAAAAGAAAATTCAAGAAAGGAATGCTTTGACTCAAACTAGCACAAATGATATATATAAAATTGGCGTTTATTACAATGTTTTTTGACCTTTGGTTTAAGTCCTCTTCAAGTATATCTATAATACGTTATACAGAGATATAACCTCGTTTAAGACGCAGATTGTACATATTACATTAACACTTGATACTCAGTCCAGTAGTCAATATGCAAAATTTAAAACGTTTATTTCACATAAATCGGTTTAGAATATAAATAATTTATAAAGAAAATCAGATGTAAAAGGCCTCTGTTGTTAGTGACAGCGGTAAGGACTGGGCAGATTAAGAGATTGACAGTGTGACGCAGGGACAAATTAATAATAAATAAATAAAAGACAAAAGAAAGAAAAAGACTGATGCAAATATAAATTGCGTAGATAATGTTCTAAAATGTAAGCAATAAATAAGTAAGTAATGTCCGTTAATATATAAAAAATGTATAGTATTAAAAATTTGATGTGATGCGATGCAGTGCGATGCGATGCGATGCGATGCGATGTGATGTGATATAATATAATAATATAATATATAATATAATATAATGACGTCGTGAAAATCTACGTGTTTTAAGAATTTTTACTAAAAATGAATTATAATATATATATATATCTATTCTTTTTATTATTTTCCAAGTAAATATCTTTATCTTGACAAACATTATACATAAATATTGCTATGATAAGGATGATTTGACATCACATTCTAATTATCAAACCCGGATTAAATTAGTGACAAAACAGGAGAAGAGAGAACAGTATAGTTTACGTCTCTATTCAACCTCAATACTCTATACCTCACGTTACATATACCACAGAAATTATGAGTAAGAATTTTCCTCAAATAAAAGATGTTTTGGAATGCAATCTAGGTTGCTGCATTTGCTTTGAGCGCTCGCTCGCATTTGAAACGTTGTTTCTATCTTTCTTCGTATATGATGAATTGATCAAGGATCGGATGAGCCTCGATACGTAGGCGACCCTAAAGCCGGATCTCTGATGGTGACCCTCAAACATGCGACGGTCGATCTTCTTTTCTCAGATCATTTTGTTGTACCGGAGATTGGGATCGCGTGGAAGTGGAAAGAAGGCTTTGGCTTTATACACACACATACGCACGCACATACGCACGCGCGCCGCGCACGCCGCGCGCGCACGCACGCGCACGCCGCACGCGCACGCGCACGCGCGCACACGCACGCACGCACGCGCGCACGCACGCGCACGCACGCGCACGCTACGCGCGCACACTGCACACGCCCAGGACACGCGTGCTCGTGGGTTTATCTTCTTCTGTTGTCGCCGTGGATTTATCAGCCATCTGTAAGATCTCAGTAGAATGTTTAAATGATCATATCCTGCGAGAAAGATCATGCGGGACCATCCGATGACGACCGCGGTTGGTTCTCGTCTCGAAAAGCCGCTGAACGAGCTCTCCTCATTACATTTCATTTAAGATTTTTGGCCCCCTCCTTCCCGGAGGCTGTGGAAAGTGTTTTTTGCAATAGTCAAATAATTAAATTTCATAATCCCATTGTATCCCTATAAATTTCAATCTTATATTACAAACCATTCAAACATTATTTTAGGTGGCCCGGAACTTTTGGCGGGCACTGTATATATACACATAGTAATATCTCATAGTCTTCTATATTTATATATATTTTATATTTACAATACAATGGATTTTAATCCACACTATAAATAAGTAATATTAAATTACAAAAATTTTTGAAAATGACACTAAATATTACTCTAAATATTATTACTCTAAACTGTTAAGCTATTTCGTAGGAAGACACAAAAGTATTACATTATTAAACAAATAATTGTTTTTTTATTTTATAAAAGTTGATACAATGATTTCTTCTTGGCTCTTTTGCCACTGTAATAACACAAATATCAATCATTTGGTTTTATTCATTTGCATTACATTTATAACATTGCATTACATTAAAAATACAGAAATAAAATTATATTTTATATTTATTAAAATAATCCATAAATTAATATAAAAAAAATTATGAGTATAAAATTGAGTATTAAAAAAATTCCAGTAAACAATACGCGTAAAAAATGTCAGTTGTGCGATATAAATGGTGCTACATTACAAATAGACAACGTTGCGACGTTTATATTATATACATTAGCATTATACTCACCAAAATCTTGGTGGAAGTCTTTTTGCATATGTTCCCATATGGATACGCCAGCCGGTCATCTGACGCTACACATACGTCAAGCGGTCGGCGCTGGCCACGTCGGTGTCACGGCGCTTCACATACGTCGACGGATACCGACTTACTACGCCCGTGGCAGCTAACGTACACGGCTGGTGCTGCCGTGTACGACATCACTATTCTCAGCCTCCTTAGATTTTCTCTTCGATGGCATCGTTCATGCGCTTACCGTCGGCGTACTCCATATATTATTATAGTCGACAAACTTTATATAAAGCGTACGTACATATGCATACGCATACGCGTACCATGTACATCCTTCCACGCATACACATGCACGTACATACTGCACTCACGCAGGACCCATTCATGCGCCTCTCACACACAAAATAATATTCTTATAAAATGCGGTCATCGTATTATTCTTATAAAAAAAATATTCTTACCTTTTCGTCATCTTGCAAGATCTTTTTAGGGATTTCTTAGCGAGAGTCTCTCAGTTTGACATACCTCAACCAATCTTGTGAAGTACAAATTGAGGCCATGCCCTCAACAGTATCAAAGGTACCTTTATTTATACTTCATACATGCTGAAAAAAATAGTTTATAATATATTGTGTGTGTGTGTGTGTGGCAATAATGTGTGTCAATATAACAATAATGTGTAGCTAGCTTAGTAATGTGGCTGTGTGTGTGTGTGTGTGTGTGTGTGTGTGTGTGTGTGTGTGTGTGTGTGTAGCCAATGGCCAATGTGTGTGTGTGTGTGTGTATGTGTGGCCAAGCTGGCCAGCTGTGTGTGTGTGTGTGTGTGTGTGTGTGTAGCCAATACATGTGTGTGTGTGTGTGTGTGTGTGTGTGTGTGTGTGTGGCCATGTGTAATAGCTAATAGCCAATGTGTGTGTGTGTGTGTGTGCAATGTGTGTGGCTGTGCTGTGTGTGTGTATGTGTGTAGCTAGTGTGTGTGTGTGTGTGTGTATGTATGGCCTTGTGTATGTGGCGAAAAGTAGTAGCTGTGTGTGTGTGTGTGTGTGTGTGTGTGTGTGTGTGTGTGTGTGTGTGCAATGTGTGTGTGGTGTGTGTGTGTGTTGTGTGTGTGTGTGTGTGGCTTGTGTGTGGCCTTGGCTTGTGTGGCCCCAGCTACAGCCTTAATGGCATGTGGCTGTGTGTGGCCAGCAACATGTACTTGGCCGTGTGTGTCCCATGCTAAAGCCTTAGAGCCATAGCGTGTCCATACCAACTAGAGCAGAACTAGGATAGGAACACTGGGTATGAAGAATAAAAATACTAATTATTTTATCAAATGTTCAGAATTGATGTCCTTCATTAAGCAGCAGTGTCCTAAGCGAACGTAAAGCAGTAACTCGATGATAACATTAGTTAAAATCAGAGGCATAAATTGAATTTGAAACGTTCCTGTTTTTTCCCACAACTCTTCTTTTGGACCCTAATCTCACTTGAACCTTTGTTTTAAATACCCCAGTAAAAAAAAGTCTAATGGGGTCAGATCTGAAAGTCAGTCTCATTGGCCATTCTATTGTGCACTCTTCTACCAATCCATCGATCAGTAAAAGCTGTATTATTTGAGAATATTTCATGCGACTGAGAAAAAAAATGGGCGGAGTTACATCCTGCACAAAATATGGAAAAACATTGTGGAAAGCTTCTCAACAATATCCTCAACCAACATTGTGCTTGGTTTCATAGCAGAGTGCAAATTTTGAGAATTTATGTTTCTTCAATAAAAATGGTCCTATAATATGATTAAATGATATTATTCGGCCCAAACGTTAACCTTCTGAGGGATACTGCGTGTGACTGTCTCTCATCCAATGCAGGATTTTCATTTGCCCAATATCTCATATTCTGTCGATTTACAGAACCGTTTTAACTCAAATGTTGCTTCGTCAGAAAAACAGATCCAGTTGAAAAACTGATGATTGTATCTTCGTGTACATCATTGTGTCGCAAAATTGAATTCTTCTGTCATAATCATCTTCGGATAGCGGCTCACCAGATGACTATAGATGTATTTTGTGAAGGATGATGGTAAGTACTTTTTTTTAAAAATTCGACGGACTGATGTTGCGCTAATATCATTTTCTTGAAACTGAACCGATGTATGGGGATTATCGTTTACTGTTAGAAGAACATCTAAAGCTTTTCGTCATTACTAGCATTTTTTGGAGTCTTCCAGATCTAGGCGCATCTTTAATTAAACCGGTTTCTTTGAAGCGACCAGCAGTTCTTTCAATGTTTTTTTTTCCGAAGAACCTGGTTTTGTGTTAAAATGCACTTAGGCAAAATTAAAATAACAACAATATACATCGGCATATTATAAATCCCGTCGAAATTTTGAAAAACATCATCATACATCGTCAAATATCACTGTATTCAGAAAAACCACTACATTTCCCTAACGTATTTTAATCGGTTTCAGATATTAATGCACAATTCATGTCATCCTAGGCTCTATATGTATATATACCCACATACACATACATACAATATAAGTTTTCGTGTTAGAACTTGTGCAGTGCCAGTTTGTTTATTGAATCAATCAGGATGCAAATAATACATATTTAGTATATTTTCTTCTTAAAAAATAATATATAACAAATATACAGCAAAATTAGAAACCTTGATTTTAAATATTGTCTTAGAATGGGCCTTCCAGCATCCGTACTCGTGAGAACGCAACTAACATATTTTTTCCCGTCTGCATCCGATCTTAACAGTTTTTTATTATAATCAGGTATGTCGTAATAAAACATTTCTGATTTTTTTTATTTATAATTTGCCATCAGAATGTTCAATTCTATTGGAAATGTGTCTTGTCTCATTTCCTTCTCTGTGGAACTCTAACATTATTATAAATATTTCCAAAATTTTTTATACATTATACATTTTGGAAAAGGTAACAATTTAATATCTTCTATAAATTTTTATAAAGTATTTGTCTCATACCTTTACATCAACGGAATATTTTTTCAAGGATTAGCTAACTAAAACTATAGCTGTGGCTGCAGCGTAAGTGATTCCTAACATGTACCATCAGGTTGTGCTTCAACTTTCAAAAATAATGTCACTTTGACTTATTTTCGATAAAAGTTGTATCTCAATTTTTTCTTTGGCTGCCAACTTATTATATGTAACAAGGAGTAAAGCTGTCATATACGCGAAGTTTATTGCCATCAGAAAAATGCTCACATCGCCAGTGATCACTATAATTTCCTCCAATTATTTGTAAGCTTTTGTCATGTGACTAGCTTCCTGATAATACGAAACTCTAAATATATAACACACTTTGCATTCAAAATGAAGTTTCTCTTATAACGTAGAATCAATGAATCTAATGATTCATGTTTAATTTATCATAGGCCAAGACGTTTTTTTTTACTGGGAGATAAGACAATTATCATCTAAGGGTTTTTTTTATCATCCTTGCCTTATCGTCTTCAGTAATATCATGATTGTTGTATACTATGCTAATCATCATTCTGTTCATAATATAGAATTATCGCGGCAGTGATGGTGTTTTCGTCGATGAAATGGTTGTTCTCATCTCTACCGATGACATTTTTTTACTCTCTTTACCACATTTGCCGTCTTTTCGAATATTTTACTTTTTTTTTAATAAGCTAGCACCCTTTTGGCTTCTAGAATATGGCTTGGATTTCTAACTGGCATATGTTTATTATAACGACTATCAAGATTTCCGGAAGCTTGTGACCTGCATTCGTTAATAGAAGCGTATTAGAGAGCAACATTTTATTTCTCAAAAAACATCGTCTCTATTTACGTTAATTTCATGCTTTGTAGTGTCCATACGGCAAAATACAATGTCTCGCTGCGTTATGTTCGTTGGCCTTGAACCTACGATAATAATATCAGTGGTTCTGATTTTATTTCTTGTGGATTTTTTAATTATGAAGATACCTTTTTAAAGATATTGTCAGTAGGCTTTTTCCACTGTTAAATTTTCAGCAGATAAGACGACTTAATTTTAATGAACCGTTTTCAATGAAAAGCACACAAGCATGGATTTTTTTAATATTAATAAATAATCCACATGGTTTTATTTTTTTATTTAATTTTATAATGGTCTTTTCTTCTACTTTCATTGTCACAACCATATCTTGTAGCTGCGGTAGCAATAGATCTAAAATTATTATTTTTTTACACTTTTATTGCCAGGATTGACACCTCTGGCATTTTCGCCAATGATACATAATTTAATACTCTGGCATTTTTTTGTAACCAACTGCGGTTACGCCTCTGGCATTTCTGTAATCAGCATGATTTAATACCTCTAGCATTTTTTGTAACCAGCACGTTACCTCTGTGGTATTTAAATTAAAGTCTTAAGATGATTTCGCCTCTGGCATTTTTATATGTACGGTTATACTGGTATTTAAATTAGTCAGCACACGAGTTGCGCCTCCTGACATTTTTTGTAGCACATGGGTTACGTCTCTGACGTTTTTTTGTAACCAACTTTTGATTTACAGCCTTTGGTGTTCATTATTCAGCACACGGTTTACACTCTGACGTTTTGTAACCTGTACACGGTTACGCCTCTGTTATTTAAATTAAGATATTGACACACGTTTACACTCTGTTGTTTTCTCATAGCACACGGTTACGCCTCTGTGGCTTTATATTCAATGTACAAGTTGACCAATGGGAATATGTTGAAGAGTGATAGTTGTTAAAGCTAACCGATGACCAAATAAAATGATTCAGCCTTCGTAAGAAAACTTCATCATTTATTACTATATATATGAAGAAATATAATAGTTAACAATTGAAATACACAATATATAAAAAAAAGAAAAATTTTTGCTTGCATATGAATTAATGGTATATGTTTTCCAAGTGTTGTCCATTAGAATTAACTAGAACTGCAATCGTTTTGCAAAACTTTGAAATACATTATCTAACAGATGTAGGAGTCTGCCTGAGTGCAGTTTTTAATACTATTTATCGAAGCTCTGCGGTGTTTTTTGAGGTTGTACGTAACGTTTGTCTTTGAGGTAACCCCAAAGAAAAAATCACACGGGTTCAAATCAAGTGAATAAGGAGGCCATTCCCGGACCTCCATGGAGCAAATTTCCCAGAACAATCTAATCAATTACTCTGTTGCCACATACACTTCATGTATCGATTCAAAAGACTTCGCGTGGCACGATGGCAGGGTCGCGCCATCTGCATAAAATGGAAGTTCTTTACTAATCCGCGTTTCTTTGCATAGAGGAAAGAATTTAGTCTCCAATAATTCTTCTCTTTGATAGTCCACAGTTCATAAAAGTGCAAATTGAACCCTTTTACAGAAATTGCAGCCTTGCCAGAACCTTTTGAGGATGAAGAGAACATGGCAATAGCAGTACAAGATAAGGCCAGAGTAAATCATGTCTACGATCATTTAAAATTTTCATACATGCAAAATTATCAATATCCTGCCAAAAATATCGACAAATAAAAAGCCAAATCTCACCTAATAACATTGGAATGATGACGGCGCGATTCAGGGAGGAGAGGGAGCGTGGAGTAAAGTATCAAAAATATACCTTCTGAGTATTGTTTCGCTTGAAGCTTTTGATCCATATTACTACGGAATCACATTACGCATGGCTATAAGTTTTGCCTCTACTATAGAAGCACTCGATGAGAAACACTTTTTCTTCGATGCTTAGCGCGTCCACATCCTATAACTCGCAAATCGGTTTATACGACAGTTAAATGAAATTGACAGGTCTTAGGTAGCGGACCCTAGTCAGTAAAACAGTTACCGAAATCGAGGAGGAGATATATAACCGTTTACTTTCAGCATTCCCATTGGTCACCATATAATACATATTTAAATACATATATAAATACATATATAAATACTCTATGTGTATACATATATAATTTATATAAAATATGAAGGAAAAGGTTTCCCTACGCGTAATTCTATTCCTTTATATAACATTCTATAATTATGAAAATAAATCTTCTTTTCTGCAATGATTAATATAATTTAAAAAAAAAGGATGTTATTTGACGGCAAACTATAGCTATATGATATCTTTATTTGTGTTCATGTTTTGACTATTGGTTCTGGTTCTTGATAGTATTATACAGTTTTTCTCAATAGCGTTGAGGAACTACTACTGAAAAAGGAACAGTATTACATTTTTTAGAATCATCCTACAATTTTGTAATATAATTTAAAACTTACAGAGAGCCGTGTGTCAAATAAGTCTATATATAAAACAATAAAAAAGAAAAATTTGGTTTGTACAAGTGTAAAAAGCACGTCAGAGAGATTTGCTTGACAGCATGAATGGGGACTGAGTGGTAACAAGTTCTACCGTTCTCTTAATCAGGACAAATTTTGACCAGACATAAATAAATAAATAAGTAGTTGAACGTGTCAATATATTAGAAAATAGAAAATAGATAAAAAAATATAGATGTGCTAGATGATGCAAATGGATCAAGTACAAATATATTAAATGATAAAAATAATCAAAATAGCTAACAACAGTATCAATAATAAATAAATATAAATAAATAAAAAATATAACTATAATCAAATAATGCTAACGAGGCCATCATAAATCTGATTAGTTTCTGTGTCTTTTGTACATTTTATAGCTGATTACATTTTTTGATAAATGGGATTTCCGTTATTTCGTTTTATATGTCTTTTCTTTGGTTGCTAACTGAGTAGTTGATTAGATTACATAGGACAAACAAAAGACATTTAGAAACATAGAATATCTCACACAAATTTGACTGGCAAAACCTAAAATTTATATAAAAGATGTTAACATATGGACACTATTTGTACACACCCTTTATGAGTTGTAAATTAATATTCGATAGCCATTGCACTCAGGCTTAGCTCAGGCGTAACTCGACATTCGGATTCGGGGAGTTCGATGGGTTGGAGTGAGCTCGCTGCGATTTCAACAAACACCTTATTTTTATTACACTGTTTATTTACATATATGTACAGATTTGCGAGGAGCGGATATGTATCGCGATGTGGGGGGCGCGCTGGCGCTGATGCCGCGTGGCGCTTGCGGTAGCGTAACGCGGAGTGTCGATGTTCGCGACCCAGGTGCGCGGTGAGCGTATGCTTCGGCGCGGCGCGATGTGCGACTACGCATGTCAGCAGTGCTGTTTTAAAAGTCCGTGGTTCCATTGGCGCAGCGCGATGATATTGATCGCCGTATCAATGGCGATAGGTGTTGACCTGCGGCGCGGTCGGAGATCGGAAGTTCGCGGGATGTATACGGACGAACAATCGGACAAGAACACTCGGCGTAGCAGAGAACGCTCTGCTGCGCTCCTATTGTGTCTCACGAGAAAAGGCACGGCGGAGTGGTCGGTGCGCTGCAGGAACCAAAACTAACCTCGGCGGAGACAGAGCCGCTCTACCCACGTCCGTATGGTGTTTGCATCTGCGGTTGGCAGCGGCCGAGAACGCTCGACAGGCAGAGCCTCTCCACCCGGCGCTGTTACGGAAGGTTGCGTCTGAAGCAGGCTGTCGAGAACATCGTGGAAACCGGCACATACTCAAACTCCACAGTTCTTGCTGCTTTCAGGATTGAAAAAACATCAGCGTCGGCGCTAGAAGCGTTGGCTGTAAGTTCCGGAATCGGTATCGAAGATCGTCCTTTTATACGGGAAAAAGTGCTGGGAAATGGAAAGGAAATTCTCCACCCGGCGTATGTGCCGGCTCTGGAATAAATGCTCCGGGCGGAGCTGGTGTTCGGCGGCGGTCAAGGTTTTCCGCGCTCGCTCGGCGTCAATTATCGCGAGGCTGTAGCCGTACCTCCTAGCGACTCGCTTTTTTAATTCAAAATAATGTAGGGCACGCAATTCTGATTTTGATGGGTGATGGCAATCCGGCGGAGACGCTGCTGAATTCAGGTGCACATCGTTACAATATATTATAAAATTATAGGATGATTTAAAATGTAATGCTACGTTCACTTTCAGTATGCTAACGCTGTTGAGAAAAAACAGTATTATACCTACCATTTGATAAGGACCAGAACCAGTAGTCATTAGACACGAATAAAAGATATCGTATACCTTAGTTTGGCGTTGAATAAATATACCCTTCTTTTTTGGATAATTTTTTTATCTTCAAATTTTTTACCTATTTATAGCCCAAAGTATTTAGTAGACATACTCAATTTGTAATCATGTACACTTTGCATACATTTTATGTAATAATTTGTATTATAAGTAGCATTAGAATAATTTACAGCATTAAAAAAGTATAACATTGAATAAAAATTTATGTATTTGATTATTCGCTTTATACACAAATCTCAATTTTATCCATATTACTAATATTTCTTCTCATACTTTATTACATTATTACATTAAAATAATTGATTTATGGTTGTATTGATTATTGATTTAATTTGATTTTATTTTCTATTTTACAAATATTATGAATAAAAATTTTAAAATACATACACACATGTCAAATATAATATTATATTTAGCAACGATGTACCCATAAATCTTTATCGATACAGCCGCGATGTTGAACAACGCGTAAACAAAACTTTCTTGCTGGCTTATTCGCGCCAAGAAACCGGTAATTTATGGTAAATACTGTTTGCACCAGACCTTTAAATCGTCATCAGCTCTAGCACTATACCGTTCACAGCCTTCAATTTTGCCGCGCATCCGTCGCTAAATCAGTACGAGATTTCAATGTGCATCTCTTTAGTTTGGCTTGACTTTTATTATATAATGAGTATATATTATATTATATATTTATATATTGGAGTTTACGACTTACGTTCTTCTATAATTGAACCCGATCCCTTGAGTTAGTCGGTATTAAAAAAAACGATTATGTCACATTTGTAAAATAAAATACTTAAAAATTAAGTTACAAAATCAATAATCATAGTATATAAATTATTTTAGCAAGAATAATAAAGTGGATATTGAGAAATATTATTAAATTGAGATCTGTGTATAAAGAAACTCGGAAGAGGAGACTAACAGTTGACGTCAAGCTGGCATATAATATATTTCATTTGGGATAAATAGATCTAAACTTATAAGATGAAGAAAGATTTATTGCGAAAAATATGCCTCAGCCAGGATTCGAACCTGGAACTACACCATTCGTGCAGTGTATTGAATTCGACCACCGATGCTTGATAATATTATTGCAATAATAAGTATACTAAAGAGAGGGAGCCTTTCTCAGGCAGCGCCTCAAGTGAGGGACACAAATTTTTAGAAGTCATTGGTGAGATATACTTCTATCATTACCCGATCATTTTCTTACCTTGTGAAATTAAAACTCAAATGAAGGGAGACTAGTTGGCATCAAACAGCATATATAATTGGTAGGCTGATGACGTTAATCAGGAACACACCGCAGTGATTCACCAATTTTTTTGTAGGAAATCAAATTCGATTTCTATTGTATAAAGTTGTCTATCAAATATATAAATTTTTATTCAATGTTATACTTTTTTTATACAAAATATTCAATGTTACTTATAATAAAAAATTATTACATACAAATGACGAAAAGTGTATATATTCTAGAATTGAATTTCTAATAATACTTGAGTTATAAATAAATAAAAAATTATACACTTAAAAGATTAATTTAATATATTTTTAAATAATACATAAAATATTTTATTAATATATTAATAAAACGTTTTAAAATTAATTAATAATGATTAATGGCATCTACAATTATACGTTCTATAAATTTTTTATTATTTATAACAGAAATATATTATTTCATTCAAATAATAAAAAAAAAAATGCGACTCTTTTTTATTATTTTAAAAGTAATAATGTGGTTGTAAATGATTTTAAACAAAATTATAAGTATAATAATAATTGCTAGAACTGATTTTTTAATCCACTAATTTCAAAACCTATGTAAATAAATAGAAAATAAACTAGCAGCACTTTACATGTGTCTCATAAAGGTATCTGGGGCGACATGATAAGCACAGCATCAAGTAACTTTTTCCCCATCGTAAGCTTTTGCATTACGCCCCACTTATAATTATCACTGCGTTACGTATTACGCAATATGTATTATGTAACCACAACACCTACACAATCTACAATGTACGCAGAGGCTAACATCCAGTGATGGAATGCCAACGCGACACGCCATCAAGCGTACGCGGCCTGCCGGCGTAAACAGCGACCGTATCGGCGTATTGCTCGCGATCGTCACGTTTCAAATCTCTCGCTACATCGCACACGGTAAAGTAAGTGTATGTGACGCTCGGCATCGACCAGCTGACGCAGACGCTATCTTCCATCCTTCTCTCCCTCTCGCTGTAGTTGACGCTGGCGATCGAGTTATTCAGGGCCCGGAGTGAATCGGTGGTGCGGCGGAAGGGTTGACGATTACTCACACTGTGGAAACACTCACGCGCAAGTTTGTAACGGTTAAAGTATTTAACGGGTCGATATTATATATAAAGATATTTACAATTTACGCCCATTGCAGGGCGTACACGTTTGGCACTGGACGCACTGATCATCCAGTCTGGATAGTGGCGTAGACAAACGACTCCAGCAAGGCGCGATATTGCACGGCAGAAACAAACAACTCTGCTATGCAGATACAAAGCAGAGACGATTATCTGCAGTGTCAGCGTCGATGCGGTACGAATATCAAAATCAAAACTGTAAGCGTTGGGTCAGTACCTCGATCGGATCTTAGACTGGCTGTATCCACACTCTGCTTCGTTTGTGCTGCGCTTTTCTGCGGTCGTCGCTATAATGCTTCCTCTTGGAGAATGATACAGGCGCAAAAAAACCTCCAGAAAAAGCCAAATCGAGATAAACAATTGCCATAGATATAATATAAAGACACGGATTGGGACGACTCCAGGTCTTTGGTTGCAGCGGCAGTCGCCGCTGTTTATACTTGCTCCGCGTGAGCGGCTGGTTGTACATGTGGTTGATAGCAGGACCGTACTGGTCGTACGCTTATAAATGGAGTAACGACAGCGTGTGCGATGTAACACACATCACTGCCGCTTCTCTCCATGTATGTTCAGAATGCGTTGCACCTATGTTGCAGGCCATGCAACTGGAGTGATGCAATGTAGCGCGATAAGTGCTGCAGGAGCCCTTCGTTTCGCTCGCAGAACAGATCGAAAATTATATTTCTTGCAGGAGACAGTCCAGAGCTTTTCACCTGGAATTTAGTTTGAATATCATATATGTTTTATACTCTTTCTACTATTATACTAATATATTTTACTTTTTTTCAACGTGTCTTGAAATAGTATGCAATACATTAAAATTAAACCTATATTAATATCATTATAAAATTATATTTATATAATATTTTTTAAGGATTAATATAAGTTTAATTGATATATTACATAAATTATTCAAAGACCTCAAAAAAAAAAATAAGAAAAAAAAAGAAAGGTTTCGAACTCGGATCTCAGCGTTTTGGCCGCTCGACTTACTAACACGACCACGGTTATTCCTTTGGAAAGCAGGTTTATCGGAGATCGGTTGGTGCGCCACCTTGTCTGTGGTAGAGGGAATACAGAGTCCATTCAGGGTCTAAGACGCACCAGGGTCGGAGCCGTCCCCGGGCCATCGGACTTATTCCGAGGTCAGGGGTCAGGGGACGAGTTTTGAATGGAGTGCTCCCGACTGTCTGGACTCCTCCCACGTGTGGGAGTGTTCGGATGCGTGAGGGGCCCTGGCAGGAAGAGGAACACTACTCCCAAACAGCTGGGACGTGGTCTGCGGTAGGAGGAGAGGATGAGGACAGGCCGGTGGTGTCCCGGGCTTCCAGGCCCACCGGGCTGGAGCCGCCCCAAACCCTCGGACGTGGGCCGAGACTGGGCTGGGGCGGAGAAACCATTTCAGCTCAGGCCAGGACAGGTCGTTGAGCGGTTGCCAACCGTCCACAGGGCTGCACCCGAAATCAAACCATCCTTTTTTGATACGTTATTAATGACAACGCTGAGTGCCGGTGTTACCGGCCCAGGGCGACCCGGACGCCCAGGGCCCGGCGAAGAGAAAGTGTCGTCAGCCCCTCTCCGTCCGTCATCGGACGACAGGCCATCTGGGAGAGTGCCACCGCAGGCTCGCAGGAGGAAGCGAGCGCCTGCAGAGGATTGCACCACCTATTACAGCACCTGTGCCGGCAGTAAGACAACTCTGCTTCATTTGTGAAGCGGGGGTAATGTGGCGGAGGCTACTCCTGCCCTTGTGGAGTTAGGTGAGTGATCCCCACCCTACGTTTATCTCGGGTTGAGAGGAAGAACCAAAATCAGACGAGGAAATGGGTGCCAGATCCCACTCCCGAAGGTCATCCGAAAGAGCTGCAGACCGGCCGGTCACTCCGGTTGTTGAGACAGGTCCGCAGCTCCCGTCGTCCAGGTTTCCTCAGATCGACGATAACGGCGATGGAAGGATCTTAAACAGGTCAGAAGATGAAGAAAGGTGACACCAGAAGCAGACGACAGGGGCCTGCCTCTTCTTCTAGCGACACGGAGAGCTGGACTGGATCTGGCCTACAGGAAGACGGAGAAAGGGGTCGTCCGCCTAAGACCTTTCACAGCTGGTGCTTACACCGCCCAAAGAGCCCAGGCCAGGAGCTGCGAGGCAGGCCGAACTGAATATCTTGCTCTCAGTAATGGGCCAGTGCCTGCAAGGTGGACGGAAACCACCGAAATGCTTTCCAAGCGCCAGAAAGGGAGATGAGACGATCAGAGATGATTTCCACAAACTCAGTGTGAGCACGATCGCGGAGAAAATCTGATGGAGCAGTAAACTCCGTCAGAAAACGCAGGCCTCCTGGCCTGCAAGGTCTGTTAGCCGAGTCTCTTTGGGTTGCAGCCCCAGCTTCGAGGCAGAAGGAATTAACGTCCTCGTTGATAGACCGAAAAAGGGGTACATGACCCCTTCGGGAAGACCCCCTCCCCTGCTAATGTGCAGTTGAGGAGGTCCTTCCCTTCTGAAAATATGAAGAAAGAGCTGGATGGACTGAGGAGGAAATCTGCTTGGTGAGACAGTCCTCCTCTACTCCCCCCTCACAAGATCTATGGGGAAACGAGCGGGAATTCGAGCGGGGTGAGTCTCGACCCTCCTCAGCCTCATTGTGGAGGGAGGACCTGGAGAGGAATCCTGCCATGAGACCATCCTTACAGAATAAGCCCAAAAAAAGGATCCCGGAAATCACAAGGTCTGCTCGTACAGAACCAGTCGCCAAAGGATCCTGGAGGCTCAGTCAAGGATTGGAAGCTAATGAGTCCACCCCTGAGTGACTTGGAGTCCAGGTTTGACCATTTTGGTCAAAACTGACAGCAGCCGTTACCAGTATGGTCATGAACATCCGGTATGTTCCACAGCTGGTTCCTCCTCGCAAGACCCGCAAATCAACCGGGCGGGGCCCGCCTGAGAGGCAGTTTGCAACCAGTCTAAGAAACCTCAGGGAGGCTCATCCCGGCAGGACCCCCCATCGTCAGTCGGGCAGGGGCCCTCCTGCTAAGGAGGCAGTTTCACACGTCGGACAGACTCTGCCAAAGGAAGAGTGGGAAGAAGGGGAAGGCAGGGAGCTCGGGAGGCCCAGAGCCTTGAAGCGCGACCAGAGACTCGGCCAGCCTCCTGCCTCCTCAAGCGGGGGACAGGTGAGACTCGGCTTCTGGTCCCTCGGCAAGGGAAAGGTGGACTCACCTAAGTCGGTCCACCGGCCTCGCTCCCCCAAAGACACTGGGTTCAGCGTGGTGGTGGGGCAGAAAGGAGAAAGGCAAGGGGCGGAAGATGCCCTCATTTTACCCTAAAACAATACTCCCCAAAAGAACAGAAGGAGTAAAGAAGAGAATGAGACAGGAAGAAAAAAAAGGCAACTACACTGCTGGTGGCAATCCACCAGCAGCAAGAATGAATACGCTGAGTTGCTGACCAGACTTAAAGGGAAGTGGTCCTCAGGATCTTAGCGCAACGATATAGAGGCATAACCGGACTCTTACGGAGCCTTTGCTGCTGGAGATCTCTGGCCCAAATAAAGCAGTAAAGCGGACAGGCTGGCAGGGGCTGGCGTCCGCCTGTTAATTCCATGGATGGGAGTTCGCGTAACATCCGCGCAAGATGGACCTCTGTTTGAAGTCCTGGACCCCTCTGCCACGAGGAGATCGCGGACGCGATTAGTAAACAGGGCAGGTTGTCCTCCCTCGGACGTGAAGGATGGGACAGTGGGACCTCCCGCGCCTGAAGGCTTGACACGGTTGTCGTCCACTGTCCGGTGGAAGTTGCAAACAGGTGGTTGCGGGGGGCCGACTCAGAGGTGGTTTCAGTTGGGTTGAGCTCCTCGATACCGCCCTACTCAGTGATGCCACAGTGCCTGGAGGCGGAGCGCGTGAAACCCAGTGCCCCAATGCGGATAGGGTAGCTGCTGCTGCCGCTGCGGGGTTAGGCACCAGGCACGGGGAATGCGGCCCCCGCACTGCGGTGTGCAGTGAGGCGGGACGTGGCCACTCACGGGATGGGAGGACCCAGAATGTGCAAGGTCCCCTTTGCAAAGAGGAGGAGGGAAGGAGGATGTGTCTTACACCCCGCCCCCCTCGTCCTCCTCAGGATTTGGCGGCCCGCCGAAGGCAACGGCGGAAAATTGATAAGGAAAGTAAACCGGTGGTGATGAGAATGGAATCCTCTCCCCCCTCTCCAGGTAGGCACTGAAATCGCGGCAGGCTCCCCTCGGACAGGAGATGGATGCCCGAGACGGAAGGCGGGTCACTTTGACGATGGGGGGTGCTGAGCTTGAGATGGTGGAGGTTGGGACCTACATCTCTCAGGTAGCAGCTG
>CABEGB010000742.1:0-248328 GCA_901521435.1 Crematogaster levior
TTTTTTTCTAAAAGTTTCATAATGGAAAACTATACTATACATACTATCTATCACTCTATATATATCACATTTATAATACATTATAAATTTTATAAACCACTTTCCTCTTTTTTACATATGATTTATACACACACATACATCACACACACACACACACACCCCACACACACACACAACCTATCTATGTATATTACTATATATATAATATATATAATTACACACATATATATACAATTACACTTTATTTAAAGGATTATTACATATTTTATAGCAGACTGAGAGTATAAATTATAACTTTAAATTGCTTTTTATTTCGATGCGTGATATCCACATAACAAGCAAAAGCAATATCATAGCTGGGCTGTGACAATTAATATAACACTGAGATGAGTACTCACATATATTGTACATTATTACACGTTTTTAAGGACTTTACGTAATTCCAATGAGTAATTTAATTGTTTATAACTTGTAGTTCTTGACTAATTTTAATTTAACTTGAATTAACAACTATTATAACTTCGATAATTTTGTATTAAATTTTTTTTATCTCTAGAAATTTAGTTAATTTCTAGAATTAAAATTATCTTTGCGTAATTTATACATAACAGTAAATTTATTAGGCTGATTGTTAATAAAACATTATAAAAATACAGACATTTTTTGAAAATATGCTGTAACTATTTCTAAATATTTGTGAAAATTAATAAAAACATGATATCTATTATTTATCACAGTTAATAAAAGTTTATCAGTTTATTCTATTCTGATCATTGATTAAGTTATGTAATCACTTATTTAAGTCATTTTTAGCTTCTTATCTGCATAATACATTTTTATATCAATGTAAAAAATTATGAAATTATTTTACAAAAATTTGAGAACTGCAATGAAAAAATACAAGTAGTTTTATATAACAATAATTTTACAGTTATTTATATCACGAAAAAGCATTACATAACTTATTTATAATTATAACATAAGATAAGAAGCTTATAGTGACCCCGAAAACTCCCGATTGACAAGTTTCGAGCGAATTCCATTATTTTTTAATTTTTTCGACCGCCAGAATGGATCCGCCATTTTGAATTTTTAAAATCCGACTCCAGATTCGTAATCAGCGACCCCGAAAACCCCCGAGTGACAAGTTTCGAGCGAATTCCATTATTTTTTAATTTTTTCGACCGCCAGAATGGATCCGCCATTTTGAATTTTTAAAATCCGACTCCAGATTCGTAATCAGCGACCCCGAAAACCCCCGAGTGACAAGTTTCGAGCGGTTTCCATTACTTTTTAATTTTCGTATATTCCGCCATATTGGGTCCGCCATTTTGTTTGTTATGACTTATGGCACCAAGTTTAAAGGCCAATCTTCATCATTTATAGTGACCTTTCGATATGCAAAGTTACAACCAAATCGGAGTGATACACCTGAGAATGTTCCCTTGTAAGTGGGTTTGTTCGCGTCGCAATACCCCAATATGCTCCTACTCACTCCAATACGCTCCAATCTATAGTATACGTAACGTAATACTATAGTTTGGAGCATGTTGGAGCGAGTAGGAGCATGTTGGGGCAAGCGACGCGAACCTACTATATCCGATTTTATCGACACATTTCGCCCCTGGTTTGAATCCGGGCTAAAGATTACGCCCCTGATTTGAGTCCGGACTAAGTATATCCGATTTTATCCACACATTTTGTCCCTAGTTTGAGTCCGGGCTAAAGATTTCGCCTCTAGGTTCGAATCCATGCTAATTAATTACGAGAGAGAGAGAGGTGAGAGATTTACAACCTTCTCCTTCGCACGCCATACATCGGTAGCAAATATTTCAAGTGATCGGAGTCGAGAAACCGATTTTCTTTTCCTCTAGTTCAAGATTTTTGTTGTGTTAATAATTAATTAAATAATTTGTTAATAATTAATTAAATAATAAAGAAATTTAAACTTTTGTGGAAATTGGCAATTTGTTATTAATTTAAGATTTTATTGATCTAACTCTTTTATTAAAATTATTACATGTATGACTTTTCAACCTGTAATTTAGATCCTTTTTAAGTGACTATTTATTACAGCAAATTAAATCAATAAATAAATGTAGCAATATATACATACATACATACATATATATATATATGAGGCATTCTTCGTCAACGTAAGCCCCTTTCTCTCCAAAATTGGTTTAGGTATAAAAAATCAATCATAGTCTTAAAAATTCAGAAAAAATGTTTACTTTTTAATGTTAAGTGGCGTTTTTTGAAATTCAAAATGGCGGATCCAATATGGCGGATAAAAATTTTAAAATTCTCGCAAATTTCACAGAAATCACTATCCGGCGTTTTTTTAGGACGCTGAATACGAATCAGATTTCCGTTTTTAAAAATTCAAAATGGCGGATCCAATATGGCGGATAAAAATGTTAAAATTCTCGCAAATTTCACGAAAATCACTATTTGGGGGTTTCTTGGGTCGCTGAATACGAATCTGATTTCCGTTTTTAAAAATTCAAAATCAAAAATCAAAATTTCTTCCGCCATATTTGATTCGTGATTTTGAATTTTTTAATTTCATTCGAATTCAGTGATCCCTGAAACCCTCATATAAAGATTCAAGCTTATATTGTTATACGGCAATCCACAACCAAATTACTTCACTTTTTTGTACTTTATTTGTTATTTACAACAAATTGTTATTCAAATTGCAAAAGTAGAAAAATGTTTTTATTTTTATTAATGTATTAGGATGATAAAATGCAAGAAACCATGTCATTATTGGTTATTCTTTGCGAGAAAAAAAAATCACATAGGAACACGTTGGGTTAAACAATAATGCTCCCTGGAATGATCTAGTTTTTAATGTCGCTAAATAAAAATCTCACAAACCTGTTATTTCGGATGTTTAAATAGCAAATAACGTAAAAAATGTCTCTGTGTTTTACAGGGTTGACACTGTCATCGTATTCAACATGTGAAGCCCACAGTACTTTTTTTTTAATTTTTAATTTTTTTATCTTTTTTTTTCATTTTTCGGTTTTAATACTTTTTTTTATTTAAATTAATTTTTGTAACCCAACTAATAACAGAAGGTAAGACCATCATCAGCATTTGAGAATCGTTTGATTAATACTTTGTTTTCGCTTATGATAGTCTTACGTTCTGTTATTAGTTGTGTTACGAAAATTAATTTCAATAAATAAAAGTATTAAAAATGAAAAAAAAGTATTAAAACAAAAAAAAGTATTAAAAATGAAAAAAAAATTAAAAATTTAAAAAAAAGTACTGTGGGCTTCACATGTTGAATACGATGACAGTGTCAACCCTGTAAAACACAGAGACATTTTTTACGTTATTTGCTATTTAAACATCCGAAATAACAGGTTTGTGAGATTTTTATTTAGCGACATTAAAAACTAGATCATTCCAGGGAGCATTATTGTTTAACCCAACGTGTTCCTATGTGATTTTTTTTTCTCGCAAAGAATAACCAATAATGACATGGTTTCTTGCATTTTATCATCCTAATACATTAATAAAAATAAAAACATTTTTCTACTTTTGCAATTTGAATAACAATTTGTTGTAAGAATCAAACTTTTAACTCGCCTTTTTACGGTCACACCAGGATCTTTGTTGGCCAATCAACAATCTGCGAAAAATCGCAGTACACAATTAAATACAGGTTGCGCGTCGACACAGTCGAACTTAAAACGCAAATCACCAACATGAAATCAATCTGATTTTAAATGTTAGTGGGGGATGGGGGGTTCTTATTGACACTAACATTTGAAATCAGATTGATTTCATGTTGGTGATTTGCGTTTTAAGTTCGACTGTGTCGACGCGCAACCTGTATTTAATTGTGTACTGCGATTTTCGCAGATTGTTGATTGGCCAACAAAGATCCTGGTGTGACCGTAAAAAGGCGAGTTAAAAGTTTGATTCTTACTATTTAGTAATACGCGGTCATGATTGTATTGATTACTTATTGTTTAATTTGTTGTAAATAACAAATAAAGTACAAAAAAGTGAAGTAATTTGGTTGTGGATTGCCGTATAACAATATAAGCTTGAATCTTTATATGAGGGTTTCAGGGATCACTGAATTCGAATGAAATTAAAAAATTCAAAATCACGAATCAAATATGGCGGAAGAAATTTTGATTTTTGATTTTGAATTTTTAAAAACGGAAATCAGATTCGTATTCAGCGACCCAAGAAACCCCCAAATAGTGATTTTCGTGAAATTTGCGAGAATTTTAACATTTTTATCCGCCATATTGGATCCGCCATTTTGAATTTTTAAAAACGGAAATCTGATTCGTATTCAGCGTCCTAAAAAAACGCCGGATAGTGATTTCTGTGAAATTTGCGAGAATTTTAAAATTTTTATCCGCCATATTGGATCCGCCATTTTGAATTTCAAAAAACGCCACTTAACATTAAAAAGTAAACATTTTTTCTGAATTTTTAAGACTATGATTGATTTTTTATACCTAAACCAATTTTGGAGAGAAAGGGGCTTACGTTGACGAAGAATGCCTCATATATATATATATATATATATATATATATATATATATATATACATATATATTGGTTTAAAAATAATTTTATTGGATTAATAAGATATTTGCGATTAAAATCACACTGATAAGCACGATCCAGTGAGAAGAGATCTATCGAGTCGACATCGAATTGACGTAAATTGCATCGATCGATATCAATTTAATGTCGATTTGATGGTCATTTCTCACTGGGGATATAAATTGGATAATTTTTAACTAGATTAACCATATTTAATTAAAAGTAATCCGATTTATGTCATGTTTGGTGTCATTTTAATCGTGAAAATCTCATTAATCCATTAAAATTATTTTCAAATCAATAAAATGCGAAATAAATGTTCTAGGTTTCATTTTATTCGATGTTTACATTTCACAGATAAGCGGGCTCTTTAAAGACCTTCGATGCTGGAGCTCGAGGAAAGCGAGCGAGAGAACGAGTAAGGAGTAAGCGAGATGACCAACATCAAAGAGAGTTCCGAAGTCTCGACGCGAGCCTATCTTAATCTCCAATCTTTCGTATCATTTTTCATCTTACTATAGAAAATAAAATTTTTACATTTCGCATTTTATCGGCCCGAAAATAATTGTAATGGATTAATGAGATTTTTGCGATTAAAATGACACCAAACACGACATAAATCGAATTACATAATCAAACTATATTAATTATTTATCAATTTAATTTATTAATTAAAAATTATTCGATTTATGTCGTGTTTGGTGTCATTTTAATCGTAAAAATCTCATTAATCCATTACAATTATTTTCAAATCAATAAAATGCGAAATAAATGTTCTAGGTTTCATTTTATTCGATGTTTACATTTCACAGATAAGCGGGCTCTTTAAAGACCTTCGATGCTGGAGCTCGAGGAAAGCGAGCGAGAGAACGAGTAAGGAGTAAGCGAGATGGCCAACATCAAAGAGAGTTCCGAAGTCGCGAGCCTATCTTAATCTCCAATTTTTCGTATCATTTTTCATCTTACTATAGAAAATAAAATTTTTACATTTCGCATTTTATCGGCCCGAAAATAATTGTAATGGATTAATGAGATTTTTGCGATTAAAATGACACCAAACACGACATAAATCGAATTACATAATCAAACTATATTAATTATTTATCAATTTAATTTATTAATTAAAAATTATTCGATTTATGTCGTGTTTGGTGTCATTTTAATCGTAAAAATCTCATTAATCCATTACAATTATTTTCGGGCCGATAAAATGCGAAATGTAAAAATTTTATTTTCTATAGTAAGATGAAAAATGATACGAAAGATTGGAGATTAAGATAGGCTCGCGACTTCGGAACTCTCTTTGATGTTGGCCATCTCGCTTGCTCCTTACTCGTTCTCTCTCTCTCGCTTTCCTCGCACTCCAGCGTCGAGGATTTTAAAGAGCTCGCTTATCTATGAAAAGTAAACATGGAATAAAATAAAACCTAAAACATTTATTTCACATTTTATTGATTTGAAAATAATTTTAATGGATTAATGACATTTTCACGATTAAAATGACACCAAACATGACATAAATCGGATTACTTTTAATTAAATATGTATGGTTAATCTAGTTAAAAATTATCCAATTTATATCTCCAGTGAGAAATGACCATCAAATCGATATTAAATTGATATCGATCGATGCAATTTACGTCAGTTCGATGTCGACTCGATAGATCTCTTCTCACTGGATCGTGCTTATCAGTGTGATTTTAATCGCAAATATCTTATTAATCCAATAAAATTATTTTTAAACCAATATATATGTATATATATATATATATATATATATATATATATATATATATATACAGGGTGTCCCAGACTTCGCGCACCATAGGTAAATGGTGAGATTCCTGAGATCATTTCGAGACGAAAATTCTAATACCAAAATATCGAGGGTGCTACAGTTTTTAAATGAGAAGGGTTTATAGTTGACTAATCAAGTCGTCCGAAATTCGCGCGCTCAGGCATGGCACACTGTACAGTAGTGTTTTCAAGCCCCAATTCTATTCTTGAAATTGATAATTTTGCATACGTTGTTGTTATAATTGTTTCTTATTTTATTGTATTTATGTTATAATTATGATAATTAATTAATAGTAAAATATGTCAGTATTCACTTTGGAATACGAACTGTCAAAGCTGTAACATGAAGTGTATCGTAAATAAGTGACAATTTCACATATAAAATTAATATCAATGAATAATTTTTTATTTACGGCTGCTACGACTATAAAATTCTCATTTGTAAAATGATCTCTTAAAAAATTTATGTAAATATTCCCTATTAGTCTTATAAACATCAAAAGGACCAATCTAAAATTTAATATTAATAAATAATAATTCATTGATATTAATTTTACATTTTTGTCATGTGAAATTGTCACTTATTTGCGATACACTTCATGTGACAGCTTTGACAGTTCGATGCGTATGTACAATAGTGATATTAAATTTCAGATTGGTCCTTTTGAAATGCTTATAAGGCTAACAGGGAATATTTACATAAATTTTTTAAGAGATCATTTTACAAATGAGAACTTTATAGCCGTAGCAGCCGTAAATAAAAAATTATTCATTGATATTAATTTTATACATTTTGTCATGTGAAATTGTCACTTATTTGCGATACACTTCATGTGACAGCTTTGACAGTTCGTGTTCCAAAGTCAATACTGACATATTTTACTATTAATTAATTATCATAATTATAACATGAATTATCATAATTATAACATAAATACAATAAAATACAATAAAATAAGAAACAATTATAACAACAACGTATGCAAAATTATCAATTTTGAGAATAGAATTGGGGCTTGAAAACACCTTCACTACTGTACAGTGTGCCATGCCTGAGCGCGCGAATTTCGGACGACTTGATTAGTCAACTATAAACCCTTCTCATTTAAAAACTATAATACCCTCGATATTTTGGTATTAGAATTTTTGTCTCGAAATGATCTCAGGAATCTCACCATTTATCTATGGGGCGCGAAGTCTGGGACACCCTGTATATATATACAGGGTGTCCGATAATTCGAAGTCCACCCGTAAACTGCAGGTAGAGTAGGTTAAACTGAGCATAAAAGTCCTGTATCATTTTTTGATATTCTTAATATTTACCGAGATATTAACAAAAAATATCGGCGAATCCGCGCGCGCTTTGCTCGCGCGGCGAGAAAGACGTCCCACCGCTACGTGCTCACTAAGCGCGCAGTGTGGCGGTGGGAGATAGAGCGGTGGGATTATACCAATAATTCGGCGCGGTCGCCGCAGTGTTCTAGTATTACGCTCGTAGGCTCCTCCTACCGTCTCACTGCGCGCTTAGTGAGCACGTAGCGGTGGGACGTCCTTCTCGCCGCGCGCGCTTTCCTCGCGCGGATTCGCCGATCTTTTTTCGTTAATATCTCGGTAAATATTAAGAATATCAAAAAATGATACAGGACTTTTATGCTCAGTTTAACCTACTCTACCTGCAGTTTACGGGTGGACTTCGAATTATCGGACACCCTGTATATACAGGGTGTCCCATTTTAAATAACGGATAGGAATATCTCGGATGGTAAGCATTTTGGAGGAAATTTGTTCATACAAAAGTTGTATGGTTTCAAGGGGGACATAAGATGGTGTCATTAATGTGACCTTGAATAGTTGCTTGAAGGTCACGTGAAGGTCACCTTAAATTTTTTAAATGGAACTGCCTACTTTTTATTATATATTCTTGTAGCTTATCTCGAGACCTTTCCAAAACACTATAAATAAATGTTTTTTCGTTAAGTATTTTTCGAGTTATAAGGGTTGAAATAATTTCTTAATTTTACATGAACTATAAAATATCTCGTAAAATATTCACTTTTCGATGACCTTACCTCAATACTTTTATGCACAGAATAATGAGAGGAATCAATTAGTGTAAAGAAAACACATAGTTGTTTTTAACAAAATGTATGTAATTGTTAGTTACAAATTGCATATTTTTTGTTAAAAGCAACTATGTGTTTTCTTTACACTAATTGATTCCTCTCATTATTCTGTGCATAAAAGTATTGAGGTAAGGTTATCGAAAAGTGAATATTTTACGAGATATTTTATAGTTCATGTAAAATTAAGAAATTATTTCAACCTTCATAACTCGAAAAATACTTAACGAAAAAACATTTATTTATAGTGTTTTGGAAAGGTCTCGAGATAAGCTACAAGAATATATAATAAAAAGTAGGCAGTTCCATTTAAAAAATTTAAGGTGACCTTCACGTGACCTTCAAGCAACTATTCAAGGTCACATTAAGGGGATCCTAAAGCCGTCTGTTTTACCGACAAAATACGGTCAATTAAAAATTTAGTCTAAACTTTTTTTTAACTAAACAGAATTAAAAATCCTTCTCCAGGATTAAAGTATGAACGCAAACGAACACGGGAGTTGCAAATTTTACGCCGAAGAAGGAAGTAATTACATAATTTCATTATATTTATCTTCAGAGCGAATGTCAACTCGTGAAAATATCAATTTTATATAAAAATTTGGTACCTTTTCTGCACAAAACAGCTTGACTCCCGGCTCCGTTGAAGTGTCTACTTTAATCCTGCAAAAGGATTTATCGTTCCATGCAGCCAAAAAAAAGTTTAAACTTTTTTTCTGTATACCCGAGACTTTCGTACGAGATTTCTGTACGAGAGGTAAAAAAGACGTCAAGTTTAGTTCCTAGATATGACGATAGAAGGTGCTGCTTTCGTGTGACGGAGACAGAAGATATACGTATATGTCCGCGCTCTTCTAGCTAGCTGAGCGCACACGTACATGGCTTTTTCCTTGTGTGCGTGAAGTAGCGCGCACACGACGAAAAGCCGTGTACGTGTGCGCTCAGCTAGCTAGAAGAGCGCGAACATATACGTATATCTTCCGTCTCCGTTTCTCCCTCTCGCTACAGCTGACACGCTTGGCAATCGAGATCGAAAATTATATTTTTTGCAAGGAGACAGTCGAGTTTTCCACTTGGAATTTAGTTGAATATCATAACTGATACCCCTCCTATTAATATAATACATGGTACAATAACTCGTACCATTATTTTCCAAGAAGTAAAAGTAAAGTCAGTACGTAATCTACCAATTCGATATATCTACTTCCAAAGCAATAAGCGTGGTCGTGCTAGTAGGTACTCGTCAAGTTCTCGTCATCGAATGCGCACGCATTCGGGACCACATACGAGCTTTTAATATTTCTGTGATAAAGTGTCAGATATCGACACACCTAAAGTTTCTCTCGTTCCCGAGAGATCAAATACCAAAATCACAAGTAGTTGTGATGACTGGGTTACTCTATCCGAAGAGATAAGTAAAGATTGTAAGAACCTAACCTCTAATAATAAGACATCCCAGCCTCCTGAGCGAAAGGATGAGAAGGTGAACAAGAAAGAGATTATCGCATTACGCAGTGGATCCAAAAAGTCAACACAAAAATCCAAATACACACCCTACAGTGTAAAAAAGGGTAGTCGTGGCAGGATCGCTCCTATTCCGAATATAAGTCTGGCACGTAACAAGGACATTAACAAAGAAAGGATTGGCGACGCTTACCAGGAAGCAGAACCGAATGAAATGGAGGTGGAGACCCTTCCTTCCAATCAAGTCCTGATGACGGAAAACCAAAATCTGAAAGCAGAAATCAAAAAATTACAAAAACTGTTAGAAGGACACGCAACTAATAAAGATAAAGTACCATCTATAGCTATGCACAACAGATTCGAACTACTTAGTGAAGAGAAGGATAATACATTACAAGAAACAGAAGAAAGAAGTACAAACAGCCAAGAAGAAAATTTCATAACTCAACTAAAGAAAAAGAATAGTCAAGATAAAAATAATAACATAAAGAAGAACAATCACCTGAAAAACACTCTCAATGGAAGACAAGCGAATAATTTAGGCCATCCCAATGACCAGCAGACTGCTTACCAAGGAACCAGGAGAAAGGATAGACCGCCTCCCATCAACATTCTGTACCAAGATCCTAAAGACACAACCAACTTAGTAAGGGCAAGCGCAAAAAACATAAATGACTTTCATATTAAAAGGATAAATAATGGTAAACATATATTACAGTTAGATACAATAGAAAATTACAAACATATAAAAGATCTTTTAATAGAATGTAAAACAAAATTCTATACTTACACTAACAAACTAGAAAAACCAATAACACTATTATTAAAAGGACTAAATAGTTCATATAATGAAAATGAAGTCCTTAATGAATTACAAGCCCAGAACATTAATAATGTCACATTTCAAAAAATCACAAGATTCTCAACCAATAGATCCATTCAAGAAAAGAGAATATTGCCTATATTCTTAATACAAGTATCTCCAGACAGTCACATTAATAACTTAAAAAAGATCAAATATTTATTTCACCAAGTGATATACTGGGACAAATTGATGAGAAGGGATGTAATTCAATGCAAAAAATGCCAACGTATAGGTCATACAGCGTCTAATTGCAATTTACCTTACAGATGCGTAAAATGCGATACTAATCATGAGCCAGGAAGGTGTAGTGGTACGGCACATGCACAATTAGATAGATCAAAATTATTTTGTGTAAACTGTAAAGAATATGGACATCCAGCGTCATACAGAGGCTGTCCTAAAATAAAAGAAATTAAAAAAAGGTTTAACGAACAGAACTTAATCACAAAGACAAAAAAAAATAATAACTTACTCATTAACAAATCATTGGTCCAATCAGGAATTAGCTTTTCGGACGCAGTTAAAAAAACAACGCTTGCAAGTATAAACAAAATAAATTATAGCGATGGAGATATTCGATCTAATAACATAAACACAAACATGTATAACACAGAAATATTAGAAATAAAAAATAACATAGCTAGGCTTGAAAAAATAATTGAAGACAACTCAACAAAAATAAATAAGATAGCCTCCTTGCTTGAAAAACTTTTAGACTAAACATGTATAGTATAAATAACACCCCAATACAAACTAATAAAAAAATCTTGAAAATGATAAAAATAATCACAATAAATGTAAACTCGATAATTAAAAATCAAAGAAGAGCATCGCTCATGAATATAATAAATCTACAAAACCCAGATATAATATTGCTAAACGAGACAAAATTAAATAAAAATCACGTAATAAAATTTAAAAATTATAACATAATAAGAAATGATCGCATTGAAAAACAACCCGGAGGTGGTACAGCAATAATAATAAGAAAATCTATAAAATACAAAGAAATAAAGATAACGGAAACAGAAAAGGAAAAAATAATCGAACAAACTATAATAAAACTAAATATTCCAACTGATAAAGCATTGTATATAATTGCGGCATATGCTAAAGGCGGTAATCAAAAAGAATTTATACCGGACATAAATAAAATTTTCTCCTCCCTTGAGTTAAATAAATTAGAGAATTACTATATATTAGCAGGAGACCTAAATGCAAAACATACCGACTGGGGAAACTTAAACAATAACCCGAGAGGAATTGCACTTAAAATCTGGTTAGATAACAATAACATAACATATAAAACAAAAATGCTAAGTTCTAAATATCCCTCGTACCCAAACGGAAATTCTTTTTTAGATATAGTACTAGCTGACACCAGACTAACATTCCACGACTTAGACGGAGACAAACTAGACAACATACCTTACGATAGTGACCACAATGCAGTCAGATTCCAAGTATCCATAAACAAGGAAAATGGACTGGAGCTAGAACCGGACAATACGAATCATAAATATAACTTTAAAAAAACAGATTGGACAAAGTTTAGTAAAACGCTAGAGAAAATGATCATGGATAAAATTCCTAATAATCGAAATTTAACAGTTCATGAAATAAATGAATACCTTCAAAATTTTAATGAAAAAATACTATTAACAATGCAAAAAGAAATACCTAAAATAAAAGAAAAGAACTCAATCAATGCATATATCAATGAAAAAATACAAAAACTACAAAAGCAGAAAAACAAAATACTTACCAAAATACATCACCTAAACAGAAAGTGGCCAAGGATAAATACTAGCCTCATGGAAAACCTGAAAGAAAAATTAAAACACATAAGAACAGATCTAAAACTAGAATTCTCTTCATCTATAAATAACTACTGGAAAAATAAAATCACAAGCATCTCAAAAAAAGAATCGACATCAATGTTTCCACAATTAAATAACATATTTAGAAAAAAAGAAATAGCACAGGTAGACACACTAAAAGTACCATTAAATTCCAACATATTAATTAATGCAAAAATTGATACAAACCAACTACAAAAAGATAAAAGCGGAAACGTAATCATTAACACACTACAGGAAAAATTGGATATTATGGGCGCGCACTTTGCAAGTATTAACAACAGAGAGTTTAATAACAACAGACCTCAGTTAAATGAGATAATAAATAAAGAAACAAAATCTTTCAAGGAACAAATAGATACAGAAAAAAATAATAACATAACAATTTGCACATTTAATGATAATAACATAGCTGAAGACCCTAACTATAGAGACGAAAATGGAAAAATTTTTACAAATACATTTGAGGTAAATAAAAGATTCAAAAAATTAAATAATAAAAAATCTTTTGGTCTAGACGAAATACCAAATATAGTGCTAAAATATATTCCGACGAATTTAATATTCAACTACACAATTATTTTCAATAACCTATTAAACTACTCTTTATTTCCTGACCAATGGAAAACAGCTAAAGTGGTAGCAATCCTGAAAAAAGATAAAGACAAAAACTCTCCAGCAAGCTATAGACCCATAAGTCTCTTACCCAACATAAGCAAAGTGTTCGAAACCATAATTAACGATCTTATAGTTTCTTTCTGCTATAAAAAAGAAATTATCCCGGAATGTCAATTTGGCTTCCAACGTAATCTTTCCACAATACATGCAATAAATAGATTAACATCTGATATAAACTGGGCACTCAACAACAAACAATGTTTAGGTGCATGCTTAATCGATTTAGAAAAAGCCTTCGATACAATATGGCTTGATGGCCTACTATTTAAAATAATTAAAAAAAAATTTCCTAAACATTTAATTAAATTAATATGGAGCATGATTTCAAACAGAGCACTAATAACTGCAAGCGGAGAAACGAAATCAAAAACTACATATAAAATAATCAACGGACTACAACAAGGAACGGTAAACTCACCTATCTTATTCAATATTTATACTAGTGAAATGCTAAAATTATTTGGACTAAATACTCCGGAAAATCCCAAAACAATTGCATTTGCCGATGATCTAATTGTGTATGTGGCGGACAACTGGCCTTCCAAAATACAACAGAAACTCCAAGATATTTTTCAAAACCTAGAAAATTACTACGAAACATGGAAGTTGAAAATAAATATAGATAAATGCGAAACAATTTTGTTCAGACCATCGCTTGCTTACGCAAACAAGAATGTAAGAAACAATTACAAAACTTTCAAAATTGAGAGCTTACCCAAAAAGTCTATTACACAAAAAATCCCTCATAAGAATCGAGTAAGATATTTAGGTATTAATCTCGATGAAAGACTGCACTATAAAGACCATCTAGAAATGCACTATAAAGACCATCTAGATACAGAAAAAAGCAACTAAAACTTTTTGGCACCTTAAGAGACTGTTCTATTCTAAGTATTTACATACAGAAATAAAAATAATATGTTATCAATTATTTGTAAGACCACAAATCACATATGGCTGCCCCATATGGTTTAACATTAGTGCATCTCTCATGGAGAAAATCAGAACATTTGAAAGAAAGTGTTTGCGAGCCTGTCTCAATATGAATAGATCGGCAGAAACAAACTATACACAATACATAAATAATCAAAAATTGTATGACTCAGCAAAAATCCCCAGAATCGATAATTTTGTAATAAATTTAATTCGTGAACATTTCTTGCAAGCGGGAAAAATAACTCAAAATAGCCTAGTATATGGAGCACTCTACCCGAACTCAATGTATTATGAACAAACACTAAAAACTGGATTCATACCTCCAGAAGCCTTTCTACACTTAGATAAAAAGGGATACATACAAGACCATTATAATGTACCGATAATATATCATTATCCCCGACATAATAATAACAAAAAATTACAATATCCCCCCCACGCATCTAGTGATAATGCACTTATACCATGGCGTTATAGCATGACCATCCCTAAAGAAGAGGTATTAAAGAAAAAGAAAAAGAAAGAGAAATACTGGTGGTTAATGGATATATAAATAGGGACGAAAACTAGTCATAGTACTTAGAGATTATCTGCTAATTACACATTATCTGTTAATTATACACATATATGCATATGCATACATTGAACAAATACATCAGATTGTACACACACACACACACACACACACACACACACAAATACACACACACACATACACATACACATACGCACAAATATTGCGAAAAGAAAAAAAGAGAAAAAGATAGTATTGTACAATATAATTATTTATTTTATTATTATCATTATTATTAAGATATTCAGTTTTTTTTTTTAAAAAAGATGGGACTCTTTTTTTCTGAAACAAAGTCGAATACAAGAAAACCGGACAATAATCATATCTAGCGTTAAGATTGTTATTTGTAAAAAAATATATATATAACACAAACTAATATACCTGCGATAGAACGTAAGTTCGAAAAACAGTGCGTAGCGGCGAGAGTCTAGTCACCGTACCGCTCAAACAAAACATATAGATAAGAAGAATGTTTTTTTTTAAGTTTATTGTAACATTAAAATATAAAACTGTAATACGTCCCAAAAATAAACTCTTCTACAAGTCGTGCTAGTAGGTCGAGCGGTTAGAACGCTGGAGATCTCGAGTTCGAAACCTTTCTTTTTTTTTATTTTTTTTTATGTCTTTAAATAATTTATGCAATATACTAAATTAAACCTATATTAATCCTAAAAAAATATTATAAAAATATAATATTTTTTATGATCTTAATATAGGTTTAACTTTAATATATTGCATAAATTATTTAAAGACACATTGAAAAAAAGTAAATATATTAGTAGGAAGAGTATAAAAACATATATGATATTCAACTAAATTCCAGATGGAAAGCTCGACTGTCTCCTTGCAAGAAATACAATTTTCGATCTCGATCGCCAAGCGTGTCAGCTATAGCGCGAGGGAGAGACGGAGACGGAAGATATGTCTGCGCTCTTCTAGCTGGCCGAGCGCCAAGCGCACACGTACACGGCTCTTTCCTCGTGTGCGTGATCGCACACAAGGAAAATGCCGTGTACGTGTGCGCTCGACGCTCGGCTAGCTAGAAGAACGCAGACGTATCTTCGCATTATAAATTTGTATACATACATACATACATACATACATATATACGTATATATGCATATACATATATATATATATATATATATATATATATATATATATATAGGCTTCAAATAATTTCATTGAATTAATAAGATATTTGCGATTAAAATTACACTAATAAGCACGATCCAGTGAGATGAAATCTATCGAGTCGACATTGAATTAACGTCGAATTGATGTAAATTGCATCGATCGATATCAATTTGATATCGATTTGATGGTCATTTCTCACTGGAGATATAAATCGGATAATTTTTAACTAGATTAACCATACATATTTAATTAAAAGTAATCCGATTTATGTCATGTTTGGTGTCATTTTAATCGTGAAAATGTCATTAATCCATTAAAATTATTTTCAAATCAATAAAATGCGAAATTAATATTCTAGGTTTTATTTTATTCCATGTTTACTTTTCATAGACAAGCGAGCTCTTTAAAATCCTCGACGCTGGAGCGCGAGGAAAGCGAGAGAGAGAGAACGAGTAAGGAGCAAGCGAGATGGCCAACATCAAAGAGAGTGCCGAAGTCTCGACGCGAGCCTATCTTAATCTCCAATCTTTGGTATTATATTTCATCTTATTATAGAAAATAAAATTTTTACATTTTGCATTTTATCAATCCGAAAATAATTGTAATGGTTTAATAGGATTTTTGCGATTAAAATGACACCAAACACGACATAAATCGAATTACATAATCAAACTATATTAATTATTTATCAATTTAATTTATTAATTAAAGTTATTCGATTTATGTCGTGTTTGGTGTCATTTTAATCGCAAAAATCCTATTAAACCATTACAATTATTTTCGGACTGATAAAATGCAAAATGTAAAAATTTTTTTTTCTATAGTAAGATGAAATATAATACAATAGATTGGAGATTAAGATAAGCTCGCGTCGAAACTTCGGAACTCTCTTTGATGTTGGTGATCTCGCTTGCTCCTTACTCGTTCTCTCTCTCGCTTTCCTCGCGCTACAGCGTTGAGGATTTTAAAGAGCTCGGTTATCCATAAAAAGTAAACATGGAATAAAATAAAACCTAGAACATTTATTTCGCATTTTATTGATTTGAAAATAATTTTAATGGATTAATGACATTTTCACGATTAAAATGACACCAAACATGACATAAATCGGATTATTTTTAATTAAATATGTATGGTTAGTCTAGTTAAAAATTATCCGATTTATATCTCCAGTGAGAAATGACCATCAAATCGATATCAAATTGATATCGATCGATGCAATTTACATCAATTCGACGTTAATTCAATGTCGACTCGATAGATTTCATCTCACTGGATCGTGCTTATTAGTGTAATTTTAATCGCAAATATCTTATTAATTCAATGAAATTATTTGAAGCCTATATATATATATATATATATATATGTATGTATGTATGTATGTATGTACACAAATTTATAATGCGAAGATACGTCTGCGTTCTTCTAGCTAGCCGAGCGTCGAGCGCACACGTACACGGCATTTTCCTTGTTTCACGCACACGAGGAAAGAGCCGTGTACGTGTGCGCTTGGCGCTCGGCCAGCTAGAAGAGCGCAGACATATCTTCCGTCTCCGTCTCTCCCTCGCGCTATAGCTGACACGCTTGGCGATCGAGATCGAAAATTGTATTTCTTGCAAAGAGACAGTCGAGCTTTCCATCTGGAATTTAGTTGAATATTATATATGTTTTTATACTCTTCCTATTAACATATTTATTTTTTTTCAACGTGTCTTTAAATAATTTATGCAATACATTAAAATTAAACCTATATTAATATCATTAAAAAAATTATTTTTATATAATATTTTTTAAAGATTAATATAGGTTTAATTTAATATATTGCATAAATTATTTAAAGACATAAAAAAAAAATAGAAAAAAAGAAAGGTTTCGAACTCGAGATCTCCAGCGTTCTAGTCGATCGATTTACTACACGACCACGCTTATTGCTTTGAAAGTAGGTATATCGAATTGGTAGATTACGTACTGACTTTATTTTTATTTCTAGGAAAATAATGGTACGAGTTATTGTACCATGTATTATATTAGTAGAAAGAGTATCAGTTATGTAACATATTGATACCTCTCTTACTAATATAATACATGGTACAATAACTCGTACCATTATTTTCCTAGAAATAAAAGTAAAGTCAGTACGTAATCTACCGATTCGATATACCTATTTACAAAGCAATAAGCGTGGTCGTGTTAGTAAGTCGATCGACTAGAACGCTGGAGATCTCGAGTTCGAAACCTTTCTTTTTTTCTATTTTTTTTTTATGTCTTTAAATAATTTATGCAATATATTAAATTAAACCTATATTAATCCTTAAAAAATATTATATAAAAATAATTTTTTTAATGATATTAATATAGGTTTAATTTTAATGTATTGCATAAATTATTTAAAGACACGTTGAAAAAAAGTAAATATATTAGTAGGAAGAGTATAAAAACATATATGATATTCAACTAAATTCCAGATGGAAAGCTCGACTGTCTCCTTGCAAGAAATACAATTTTCGATCTCGATCGCCAAGCGTGTCAGCTATAGCGCGAGGGAGAGACGGAGACGGAAGATATGTCTGCGCTCTTCTAGCTGGCCGAGCGCCAAGCGCACACGTACACGGCTCTTTCCTCGTGTGCGTGATCGCACACAAGGAAAATGCCGTGTACGTGTGCGCTCGACGCTCGGCTAGCTAGAAGAACGCAGACGTATCTTCGCATTATAAATTTGTGTACATACATACATACATACATACATACATACATACATACATATATACATATATATATATATATATATATAGGCTTCAAATAATTTCATTGAATTAATAAGATATTTGCGATTAAAATTACACTAATAAGCACGATCCAGTGAGATGAAATCTATCGAGTCGACATTGAATTAACGTCGAATTGATGTAAATTGCATCGATCGATATCAATTTGATATCGATTTGATGGTCATTTCTCACTGGAGATATAAATCGGATAATTTTTAACTAGACTAACCATACATATTTAATTAAAAATAATCCGATTTATGTCATGTTTGGTGTCATTTTAATCGTGAAAATGTCATTAATCCATTAAAATTATTTTCAAATCAATAAAATGCGAAATAAATGTTCTAGGTTTTATTTTATTCCATGTTTACTTTTTATGGATAACCGAGCTCTTTAAAATCCTCAACGATGTAGCGCGAGGAAAGCGAGAGAGAGAACGAGTAAGGAGCAAGCGAGATCACCAACATCAAAGAGAGTTCCGAAGTTTCGACGCGAGCTTATCTTAATCTCCAATCTATTGTATTATATTTCATCTTACTATAGAAAAAAAAATTTTTACATTTTGCATTTTATCAGTCCGAAAATAATTGTAATGGTTTAATAGGATTTTTGCGATTAAAATGACACCAAACACGACATAAATCGAATAACTTTAATTAATAAATTAAATTGATAAATAATTAATATAGTTTGATTATGTAATTCGATTTATGTCGTGTTTGGTGTCATTTTAATCGCAAAAATCCTATTAAACCATTACAATTATTTTCGGATTGATAAAATGCAAAATGTAAAAATTTTATTTTCTATAATAAGATGAAATATAATACCAAAGATTGGAGATTAAGATAGGCTCGCGTCGAGACTTCGGCACTCTCTTTGATGTTGGCCATCTCGCTTGCTCCTTACTCGTTCTCTCTCTCTCGCTTTCCTCGCGCTCCAGCGTCGAGGATTTTAAAGAGCTCGCTTGTCTATGAAAAGTAAACATGGAATAAAATAAAACCTAGAATATTAATTTCGCATTTTATTGATTTGAAAATAATTTTAATGGATTAATGACATTTTCACGATTAAAATGACACCAAACATGACATAAATCGGATTACTTTTAATTAAATATGTATGGTTAATCTAGTTAAAAATTATCCGATTTATATCTCCAGTGAGAAATGACCATCAAATCGATATCAAATTGATATCGATCGATGCAATTTACATCAATTCGACGTTAATTCAATGTCGACTCGATAGATTTCTTCTCACTGGATCGTGCTTATTAGTGTAATTTTAATCGCAAATATCTTATTAATTCAATGAAATTATTTGAAGCCTATATATATATATATATATATATATATATATATGTATGTATGTATGTATGTATGTATGTATGTATGTACACAAATTTATAATGCGAAGATACGTCTGCGTTCTTCTAGCTAGCCGAGCGTCGAGCGCACACGTACACGGCATTTTCCTTGTGTGCGATCACGCACACGAGGAAAGAGCCGTGTACGTGTGCGCTTGGCGCTCGGCCAGCTAGAAGAGCGCAGACATATCTTCCGTCTCCGTCTCTCCCTCGCGCTATAGCTGACACGCTTGGCGATCGAGATCGAAAATTGTATTTCTTGCAAGGAGACAGTCGAGCTTTCCATCTGGAATTTAGTTGAATATCATATATGTTTTTATACTCTTCCTACTAATACATTTACTTTTTTTCAACGTGTCTTTAAATAATTTATGCAATACATTAAAATTAAACCTATATTAATATCATTAAAAAAATTATTTTTATATAATATTTTTTAAGGATTAATATAGGTTTAATTTAATATATTGCATAAATTATTTAAAGACATTAAAAAAAAAAAAGAAAAAAAAGAAAGGTTTCGAACTCGAGATCTCCAGCGTTCTAGTCGATCGACTTACTAACACGACCACGCTTATTGCTTTGTAAATAGGTATATCGAATCGGTAGATTACGTACTGACTTTACTTTTATTTCTAGGAAAATAATGGTACGAGTTATTGTACCATGTATTATATTAGTAAGAGAGGTATCAATATGTTACATAACTGATACTCTTTCTACTAATATAATACATGGTACAATAACTCGTACCATTATTTTCCTAGAAATAAAAATAAAGTCAGTACGTAATCTACCAATTCGATATACCTACTTTCAAAGCAATAAGCGTGGTCGTGTAGTAAGTCGATCGACTAGAACGCTGGAGATCTCGAGTTCGAAACCTTTCTTTTTTTCTATTTTTTTTTTATGTCTTTAAATAATTTATGCAATATATTAAATTAAACCTATATTAATCCTTAAAAAATATTATATAAAAATAATTTTTTTAATGATATTAATATAGGTTTAATTTTAATGTATTGCATAAATTATTTAAAGACACGTTGAAAAAAAATAAATATGTTAATAGGAAGAGTATAAAAACATATATAATATTCAACTAAATTCCAGATGGAAAGCTCGACTGTCTCTTTGCAAGAAATACAATTTTCGATCTCGATCGCCAAGCGTGTCAGCTATAGCGCGAGGGAGAGACGGAGACGGAAGATATGTCTGCGCTCTTCTAGCTGGCCGAGCGCCAAGCGTACACGTACACGGCTCTTTCCTCGCCTGCGTAATGTAGCGAGATTTGAATGTGACGATCGCGGGTACACGTGCCGAAACGTTTCTGTTTACGCGAAGCTGCACAAGATGAAACGCGTTATATCTATCACTAGACAGCTAGTATTTTAGTGCAAAGTTTATTGTAGGATTGTGTAAGGTGTGTTGTGGTTACATATTACACATTGTGTAATACGTAACGTATTAGTGATAAATATAAGTGAGTGTACGTGAAAGTTTACGATGGGGAAAAGTTATGATGCGGAGCACCCATGTCGCCCCAGATACTCTTTGAAGAGGAGACACATAAAAAGGTTAGTTTATTTTTCTATTTTATTTACATAGGTTTTGAAATTAGTGATTAAAAACCGTCTATAATTATTATTATACTTATAATTTTTATTTAAAATTTATTTACAACTCAAGTATTATTACTTTAAAATAATAAAAAAAGAATCGTATTTTTTATTATTTAAATGAAATAATATATTTCTATTATAAATAGGTTGTAAAATTTATAGAATGTATGATTGTAGACAGTTATTAATCATTAATAAATTTTAAAATATTTTATTAATGTATTAATAAAATATTTTATGTATTTTTTAAAATATATTAAATTAATCTTTTTTATCTATAATTTTTATTTATTTATAACTCAAGTATTATTAGAAGTCTCAATTTGTAATCATATACACTTTTCATCATTTGTATGTAATAATTTTTATTATAAGTAACATTGAATAGTTTGTATTTAAAAGTATAACATTGAATAAAAATTTATGTATTTGATAGACAACTTTATACACAGATCTCAATTTGTCATATTTTTCAATATTTTAATATATTACTTTATTATTTCGTTAAAAAAATTGAGTATGATTATGATTATTGATTATTGATTTGTAACTTGATTTTTATATTTTTATTTTACAAATGTGACACAATTCGTTTTTCTTGAACACTCGGACTAACTCGCTGGGATCGGGGTTAGATTGAGTGAAGAACGTAAGTCGTAAACTCAATATAAAAATGGTTTATTATAAACTAAAGGGTGGATGCACATTGAAGTCTCATACTCGATTTGGATTAGACGGATGTGCGGAAAAATTAAAGGGCCGTGAACGGTGTTGGATCGCGCTAGAGCTGATGACGATTTAAAGGTCCGGTGCATACAGGTGCATATGATAAATACCGGTTTCGGCGCGCGTGAATAACAGTGCGAAAGTTTTGTTTACGCGTCGTTCAACATCGCGGCTGTATCGATGCGATTATGGGGTGCATCGTTACAAATATAATATTATATTTGAATATTATATTTTCGTGTCGTATGTATTTTAAAATTTTTTATTCATATAATATTTGTAAAATAGAAAAATAAAAATCAAGTTACAAATCAATAATCAATAGTCATAATCAATTATTTTAATGTAATAATAAAGTAATATATTAAAATATTAAAAAATATAACAAATTGAGATCTGTGTATAAAATTGTCAATCAAATACATAAATTTTTATTCAATGTTATACTTTTAAATACAAATTATTCAATATTACTTATAATACAAATTATTACATACAAATGATGAAAAGTGAATACGATTACAAATTGAGATATCTAACAATACTTGGGTTATAAATAGGTAAAAATTATACATGATAAAAAATTATAGTTATTCAAAAAGAAGGGTATTATTCAACGCCAAACTGGCTATACGATATCTTTATTCGTGTTCACGACCATTGGTTCTGGTTCTTTTCAAATGGTATAATACTGTTTTTTCTCAACAGCGTTACATACTGAAAGGAACGGTATTACATTTTTAAATCATCCTACAATTTTATAATATATTAATTTACAACTTACAGAGGCCGTATGTCAAATAAAGTCCATATATGTATAAAACAATCAAGAAAATTCAGTTTGTACAAGTGTAGAAAACACGTCAGAGATTTGTGACGGCATGAATGGGGACTGAGTGGTAACAAATTCTACCGTTCTCTTAATCCAGGACAAATTTTGATCAGACATAAATAAATAAATAAATAGTTGAACGTGTCAATATATTAGAAGATAGAAAAATAGATAAAAATATAGATGTGCTAGATGATGCATAAATGGATCAAGTACAAATATGTTAAATGATAAAAATAATCGAAATAGCTAACAGTATCAATAATAAATAAATAAATAAATAAAAATATAACTATAATCAAATAATGCTAACGAGGTCATCATAAATCGTGATTAGTTTTCTGTGTCTTTTTGTACGTTTATAGCTGAATATGCTGTTTATCAAGAAATGTAATTCAGCTATAAACGTACAAAAAGACACAGAAAACTAATCGTGATTTATGATGACCTCGTTAGCATTATTTGATTATAGTTATATTTTTATTTATTTATTTATTTATTATTGAAACTGTTAGCTATTTTGATTATTTTTATCATTTAACATATTTGTACTTGATCCATTTATGCATCATCTAGTACATCTATATTTTTATCTATTTTTCTATCTTCTAATATATTGACACGTTCAACTATTTATTTATTTATTTATGTCTGATCAAAATTTGTCCTGGATTAAGAGAACGGTAGAATTTGTTACCACTCAGTCTCCATTCATGCCGTCACAAATCTCTGACGTGTTTTCTACTTGCACAAACCAAATTTTCTTTATTGTTTTATATATGGACTCTATTTGACACACGGCCTCTGTAAGTTGTAAATTAATATATTACAAAATTGTAGGATGATTTAAAAATGTAATACCGTTCCTTTCAGTATGTAACACTGTTGAGAAAAAATTTTATAATTTAAAAAGAACCAGAACCAATGGTCGAAACGTCGTGAACACAAATAAAGATATCATATAGCTAGTTTGCCGTCAAATAATATCCTTTTTTTTGAATTGTTAATCATTGCAGAAAAGAAGATTTATTTTCATAATTATGTAGAATGTTATATAAAAAGAATAGAATTATGCACAGGGAAAAGACCTTTGCTTATTCATATTTTATAAATTATATATGTATACACATAGAGTATTTATATATGTATTTATACATTGAATATAAAGCCAGAGGCGTAAATCGTGTGCTGGTTACAAAAATGTCAGAGGCGTAAATCGTGTGCTGACTAGTTTAACCCTTTCGCTACGAGCGTCGCCTATAGACGACATCCGCGCGACGACCTCACTTGACCATCACAAACAAGTGAAATATAAACATGCATTGTTTGGGAGCAATCGGGGCAAGAATCACGCTCCAGTCTCCTTCCAGCTATCAGTGGCTAATATTCAACCGTCTTGAATTAATCCGAGTAAAGGTATATTTTGAACGCGAAATATATATATTTGAAAATATATATATTCTGTACGTCGAAACAAGTTTCTTCTGTATTTTATTCGAGAGTGAAGTGTTTGTATTGTACAAAAGTACAACGTAACAAGAAATCTTCCTTAAATCATTAGAAGAAATTGGATAGCAGCTGTTAAGTTTTCAAGGTTTGCAACATTTATTTGAAAATTTTACTTGGGGCTTTGTTTAGTTTGTTTTATAAAATCTTTTTGTATCTCCCTTATTAGAATGTCACAGAGAAGCTCGAAAAGAATTCGATCCTCTAATGGCTTAACTGATTCAGACAGTGATTCAGATAATGAAAATCAAATTAATGTAATACGACACAGAAATAGAAGAGCTATATGTAGTACTTCTGAATCAGAAGCTGCACAGATTGAAACCCATGACAATAACTCTGAAGTATGGACGTCAAAAACATTCGTCCCCAAAATATATAAGTTTGCGGTAGCGGATTCAGGAATTAAAAGAAATATTAATAGATCCGCAAAAATCTTAGACTTTTTTCAACTTTTACTTTCTGACGAGCTCGTAGAGTTGATTGCAAGGGAAACTAATCGATATTGGTCTCGAAAGAGTAATAATAACGTAAATATGTCAGATAGAACAGGACTAGCCGAATTATATTGTTTTTTTGCTGTGTCATTATTGATGACACGCAACAAGAAATTATCATTAGCAGAGTACTGGAGTAAAGATAAACTTCTGCGTAGCGATATCTTTGGAGAAGTAATGACGAGAGACCGTTATTTCAAATTACTACAAATGCTACATTTCACCGATGATGTTGGTCGTACTAATGATCGTTTGTACAAAGTACGAAACGTCGTTGAAATATTACGAAAAGCATTTAATGAATTATTTCAGCCTTATCAACGGCTATGCATTGACGAAAGTCTGCTTTTGTATAAAGGGCGGCTTTCTTTTAAGCAATACATACCATCAAAGAGAAGCAGATTTGGTATAAAATCGTTTATTTTGAGCGACTGTGAGACAGGCTTCGTGCAAGATTTAATAATTTATGCCGGATCATCTACCATGGTGGATACTGAAAATCTAGATATTGGAAAATCTGGAGCAATAGTGGAAACCCTTATGAAGCCGCATCTAGGAAAGGGCCATACCCTTTATGTAGATAACTGGTATGCGAGTCCCGCTTTATTTAAGTTTTTACATAATAATGGCACAAACGCGTGCGGGACCGTAATAAAAAGGAGAAAAGAAATGCCCAAAATTGACAAACGATTAAAAAAGGGGGAGGCAGCATTTAGATCATCCGATAATTTATTAGTCTTAAAATGGATGGATAAGAAAGAAGTGTATATGCTTTTCTACAATGCATACAGCAGAATTTAAAACGGTAATCAGGCACGGAGGAGAAAAAGTTATCCAGAAACCTGTATGCGTGTTAGACTACAACAATTCAATGGGTGCAGTGGATAAAGCGGATATGGTCATAAGCACTGTGAACTCGACACGGAAATCTTTGAAATGGTACCGGAAATTTTTCTTCCATTTGGTGGACATTTGCGTCTGGAACGCTTATTGTCTGTACAAGCATAAGATGAAACGACCGATATCTATTGCAAGATTTCAATTGCAACTAATTAGGGAGATACTGGGAAAGTACCATGAAAGTATAAGTCATCCACATCGAACGGGGAATAATCATCCATTGAGATTAATAGAACGACATTTTCCGTCGGTTTATAAATCGATAGGAAAAAAACCAAGAAGAAGGTGTGTCGTTTGCCATGCGAACGACAAAAGACGCGAAACTGTGTATGAATGTAAAAACTGTAATGTGGGATTGTGTGTCGACCCTTGCTTTAAAATTTATCACTGTGAATTAAATTATTGAGAAATTATGTAAAGTGTAATTTTTAAATATATTTTTATTGATAATAATTGCAAAATCTCCAAATATGTTGTATAACACTTAAAGAATCGTACGATCCGGAGAATGACGAGGCTGCACCGAAAGATGTAAGTCCGAACACCAGTTTACCTAAGCGCCGCAACATGCACACTTTTCGGCGCAGTGCTCCGTTCAGTGCCGCTACTCCGGCGGGGCGGTGGCCCGTTCAACGGTGTCACTCCGACGGAGCACACTGCCGTAGCGAAAGAGTTAAAAACCAGAGGCGTAAATCGTGTGCTGGTTACAATAATGTCAGAGGCGTAAATCGTGTGCTGACTAATTTAAATGTCTGAGGCGTAAATCGTGTGCTGGTTATAAAAATATCAGAGGCGTAAATCATATGCTGACTAGTTTAAAAACCAGAGGCGTAAATCGTGTGCTGGTTACAAAAATGTCAAAGACGTAAGTCGTGTGGTTACAAAAATGCCAGAGGCATAAATTGTATGCTGGTTACAGAAATGCCAGAGGCGTAAATCGTGTGCTAGTTACAAAAATGTCAGAGGCGTAAATCGTGTGCTGACTAGTTTAAAAACCAGAGGCGTAAATCGTGTGCTGGTTACAAAAATGTCAGAGGCGTAAATCGTGTGCTGACTAGTTTAAAAACCAGAGGCGTAAATCGTGTGCTGGTTACAAAAATGTCAAAGACGTAAGTCGTGTGGTTACAAAAATGCCAGAGGCATAAATTGTATGCTGGTTACAGAAATGCCAGAGGCGTAAATCGTGTGCTGGTTACAAAAATGCCAGAGGCATAAATTGTGTGCTGGCTAATTTAAATACCAGAGGTGTCAATCCTGGCAATGAAATGTCAAGTGTAAAAAAATAATAATAATTTTTGTATCCTCTGTTCATTGCTACCGCAGCCATATAGAAAGTTATAGTTTGTGACAATGAAGAAGTATAGAAAGAAAAAAAAAGATTATTTCTCAAATTGAATAAAAAATAAAACGTGTGGATTATTTTGTGTATTAAAAATCCATGGCAGGTGCTTCAACTATTGATGAGAAAACGGTCTGAGTGGAAATTAAATGTCCTTTATCTGCTGAAAAATTTAGCAGTGGAAAAGCCAGATCTTTTTTAAAAGGTATCTTTCGATTTAAAAATCCACAAAGAAATAAATCAAGTCACCGATATTATTATCAAGGTTTCCGTAATTGAACACTATTTTAGCTTGAAGTATTATATTTTGCCGTATGGACACTACAAAGCATGAAATTGGTGCACGTAAATAGAGACGATGTTTTGGAGAATGAAATGCTGCCTCTTCTAATACGTTTCTACAACAACGAATGCATGCTTCGATCTTGGATAGTCGTTATAATAGAGGCATATGCAGTAGAAATCCAAGCTATATTCTAGAAGCAAGGAAGAAGCAGACAGCTAAAAAGAGAAGTAAATATCAATGAAAAAGTATTTGGCAAAATGTAGTAGAGAGTAAAATGTCATCGGTAGAGATGAGGAATAAATCTGATATTTCATCGACGAAAACAATTATTACTGCTGCGATTACTTACTCCAGATAGAGCAGAATGATGATTGTATTGTTGAAACATAAGCAGCAATCCTTGATATTACTAGAAAACGATAAGGCAAGACATAAAAAATTTAGATGAGATAATTGCTCCCTATCTCCTCAGTAAAAAGAATGTCTTGCCCTAACGTTTTCCTGTTTATGTTTTCTTGGCTTTGGTGACGCGTCATCTAGAGCAGGGCGTTGGGCAGGGCATTTGAGGGAATGAGCAGTATGTCTTAGAAGTACATGTCTTTTGCCATCAGATTTTCATGTGCTCATGTTGTTGCCCCAATAACAATGCGTGCCTTCTGTCTGAGTGTCTTAATATTGTTTTCGTCGTGTCATCGAATTTGATATAAATACTTTCTACCGACATTTACTCTCTGCACATTTTGCCAAATAGAGCCTGTTTTTTTTAGCTTTGCTGGCTCGCTGCAGAGGCTGAACGAACGGCATATACTATTGGCTGTTTATCCCAGCGAAGCGTTCATTGTGAAACGTGATTGAAAGGGCGGGCATTTCGACTGCTCCCAGATGTATTGCGTGCCCATTTCAGTAACTTTGCTGATGTCATGCATTTGAAATACTAATGTTCACTAAGCTTGCGTTATGTTCAGTTGACGGTGATAACCAATCGTTGTTCTGGAACATTTCTTGATGATTTTTTAAAGATCGAGATACCTTTTTTAAGATGTTGATATGACTTTCCGCTGTTAGAACGCGGCGAATGGCGTTATTTCCGCCGGACGGACGCAAATCGATGAAGCACTGGCGTAGTTTTTTGCCCAGCCTGTTGATAAAATGATCGTTTATTTTTTTGTTCGGTACATATTGGTCTTTTCAATGCTAAATGACTCGTTATGACCGTAACTTAATGTTGGTATTGTCTTGGAGGGATGTAAAGGTGTTGATGCATTTTTTGCAGCTCTGGGTGACTCGTTAGCCGAGTTCGATCGCCTCTGATAAAGTCAATGCGACTTTGTTAACCAGCACTCTTGACGTTACGAGCAAACTGCGTGACTCTTGTGACCGGCAGCCTGATTTATTAGCATCGACGTTTTGCTGACCGCACGTTTAAGATATTTGTTTTAATTTTTTGTGACCGACGCGTTGCTCTGTTTTTGAACTTGGTCGGCACGTTGCATATCTGGTCGACGCGTTGCATCTGTTTTAAACTGATCGACGCGATTCTGTTTTTTTGTGACGGCACGTTACGCCTCTGTTTCATGACCGGCCTGATTGTGCTTATCTTGACGTTTTTTTTGTCGACCGCGACGTTGTTTTATTTTTTATGACCGGCGCGTTTTAATTGATCGACATTGCGCCTGTTTTATGACCGGCACGCCTCGGTCGATTTAGGCGTTACGCTTATCTGTTGACCGGCACGTTCGCCTCTGTTTTGTGCACAAACTGGGCGGTCGGTGTCGGGTCGGTTGTTTCGGTGCCGGCTATTGAACTGTGAAGGAGGTTCGACAGCAATATTGCGGCATTAACTGATGTTCGACACATCTTTTTTCGGTGCGGCCTCGTCTTCGGATCGGCTACGAACTTACGGCTGGCTGTTGAGACACTGCCATTATTAATCGATAAACTGTTTGAAATTGCGCTTTTACATAATTTCTCCAGTAATTTAATTCGTGAATAAGAACACGAAGCGAGGTCGACACCAATCCCGCATTACGTTTTTTACATTCAATACACTGATTTCGTCTTTGTCGTTCATGTTGGCGCGACACCTTCTTTCTTGATTTTTTTTCTATCGTTATAGGCCAGGCGAGAAATAATGGTTCTGTCTCCGTGGATGTTGACTACGTTCGATGATGAGATGACCTGCTGGTGGTTGCGGTTATAACGCGACGAATATCAGATGGTTAATTCATCTTCCAATAACTGTTGCAGTTGATAAGCGTTCAGTGCGCCAAAATGTTCCGCCAAATGGAAGAAGAACTTTCGACGCCACTGGGAACTCGACCAGTCGAGGATTCGCAGTAACTTTCGCCTGTTCGCTGTCCGCTTTGTCCGCTGCCCGACCAATTGTTGCAATGATTCCGCGCATGCAGTGGACTCAACTTTTATGCTCGTGCCGTTTAAAATTGCTGCTGTGCATTGGCAGCGCAACTGCGCTGGCTGTATCCGTCAATTTTAAGAACCTGACCAATCGGATGATCTAAATCGCGTCGAACTGAGGGCATTTCTTTGTAAACTTTTTTGACCGCGATTCGCGCGTTTGTGCTGCGACCATTAGCTAATGAAGGCAAATGGACTCTGTACCGATTGTCTACATGAGAACGTATTTTACTTTCTAGATGCGACTTCACTGGAGGTTTCCTGACAACTCCGGACGCCAGCTAATCTAGATTTTCATCACCATGTTGAACTCGATCGCGTAAATGATGAAGTCTTTGCGGCAATGCGATCGTAGGAATGGCACGTTTTTGTAATCTGTGATGGTATATTATAACTGAAAGTAGCCGCTACAAGCAGACTTTCGTCGCCTGGCGTGAGCTGAAATAATTCATTAAATAACTTTTAGTAATGTTTCAACGACGTTTCGTGCTTTTTTAATGCAAACGATCATTAATGCGACTGGCTGTCATCGGTAATCTTGGCGTTTGGCTAGGCGATAGAACTGGTAACGGTATAAAACATTGGCGAAGTTTAATATTGCTCCGACCTTTCTTGATAATTTAATTCTTGTTGCGTGATAATCGTATGTGTTTGCGGCTTTAAGGCTGTATAATTTCTGATCTCTTTATCTGAACGCTACGTTAGTATTGCCTAACAAGAACCGATATCGACCAGTTTCGCTTGCAATCTGGCTTTCTACGGCTCGTCGTAAAGTTGAAAGTCTGAATTTTTGCCGGATAATATTTCTTCCTGAATCGCACCGCAAACTTACTGCTATTTTGAGGTTGAATGTTTTGACGTCCATGCACTCGAAGTTATTGTCATGAGTTTCAATGTGCGGCTGAAATTTGCTGCACATGTAACAACTGCAATTTCTGTGTATTACATTAATTTGATTTTCGTGTCACCAGTCGCTGTCTGAATCAGAGACAGGCTCGATGGAAAGGATCGACTTCTCTGTGAACATTCTAATGAGGAATGCAAAGACATGAAACAAACTAAAACAAAGAAGCCCCAGAAACCAGAGCACTCGAATATGTTGCAAACTGCTGAAATATTTGGCTAACTGTCCATTTCACAATGATTTGAGGAAGATTTCTTCAGGCCCGCGTTATGCTTTGTGACTCTGTGCCTAAGCTCTAGAATAAAACTGCACAGAGCTTTGTTTTCGACGTGGAATATGGTACTTTCAGTATATGTATTTCGTTCAGCTCAACTGCCTTTGCTCAGTTCGAAGACGGTTGAATGACTTGCTGACTGGAAGGAAGACTGAACGTGATTCTTGCTTTGATGCTCCCATGGTAATGCGTGTTTATATTTCGCTGATTTCAATGAATGGTCGAAGATCGTCGCATGAAGGATAATCTATAGGCGACGCTCGTAACGAAAAGGACAAACTTTAGTCGGCACACGATTTATACTCTGTTATTTTGTATTTTCAGCTTTTACGATTACCTTACACTCTGACTTCAATAATGTAAACTCACATATATGAAATACTCACAATATTATGCATATATGATTTATGAAGCGCAATAGAATAAAGCAAGGTCTGATAGCATATAATTCTATTCTTTAATATCAACAATTCTGCATATTCACTCTGTCTTCTTTTCTTGCAATGATTAACAGTAAAAGGGATATTGTTGACGACGAAACTAGCTATGGTATCTTTGTTGTGTTCGACGTTTCGATCATTGGTTCTGGTTCTTTTTAAATTATAAAATTTTTTCTCAACAGCGTTACATACTGAAAAGAACGGTATTACATTTTTAAATCATCCTACAATTTTGTAATATATTAATTTACAACTTACAGAGGCCGTGTGTTAAATAGAGTCCATATATAAAACAATAAAGAAAATTCGGTTTTGTGCAAGTAGAAAACACGTCAGAGATTTGTGACGGCATGAATAGGGACTGAGTGGTAACAAATTCTACCGTTCTCTTAATCCAGGACAAATTTAGACCAGATAAAAATAAATAAATAAATAGTTGAACGTATCAATATATTAGAAGATAGGAAAATAGATAAAAATATAGATGTGTTAGATGATGCATAAATGGATCAAATACAAATATGTTAAATGATAAAAATAGGTAACAGTAATAGGTAATAGTATCAATAATAAATAAATAAAAGTGTAACTATAATCAAATAATGCTAATGAGGCCATCATAAATCGCGGTTAGTTTTAATTGTGTTTTTTAATAAGTTTATAGCTAAATTACATTTTTTGATAAACAGCATTTCCGTTATTTCTCGTTTTTGGTATGTCTTTCTTTAGTTTGCTAACTGAGTGGTTGGTTAAAGTTACATAGGACAAACAAAAAGACATTTAGAAACATAGAATATCTCACGCAAATTTGACTGGCAAAACCCAAAAATTGTATATAAAGAAAGACATACCAAAAGAGAAAGATAGCGGAAATGCTGTTTATCAAGAAATGTAATTCAGCTATAAACTTACAAAAAGACTAACCGCGATTTATGATGGCCTTGTTAGCGTTATTTGATTATAATTTTTTTTTTAAATTTATTTATTTATTTATTATTGATACTGTTACCTATTACTGTTACCTATTTTTATCATTTAATATATTTGTACTTGATCCATTTATGCATCATCTAGCATCATCTATATTTTTATCTATTTTTCTATCTTCTAATATATTGACACGTTCAAACTATTTATTTATTTATTTATGTCTGGTCTAAATTTGTCCTGGATTAAGAGAACGGTAGAATTTGTTACCACTCAGTCCCCATTTCACAAATCTCTGACGTGTTTTCTACACTTGTACAAACCGAATTTTCTTTATTGTTTTATATATGGACTCTATTTCACACACGGCCTCTGTAAGTTGTAAATTAATATATTATAAAATTGTAGGATGATTTAAAAATGTAATACCGTTCCTTTCAGTATGTAACACTGTTGAGAAAAAACTGTATTATACCATTTGAAAAGGACCAGAACCATTGGTCGTGAACACGAATAAAGATATCGTATAGCCAGTTTGGCGTCGAATAATACCTTTCTTTTTGGATAACTATAATTTTTTATCATCTATAATTTTTACCTATTTATAACCCAAGTGTTGTTAGACATCTCAATTTGTAATCGTATGCACTTTTCATCATTTGTATGTAATAATTTGTATTATAAGTAACATTGAATAATTTGTATTTAAAAGTATAACATTGAATAAAAATTTATGTATTTGATTGACAACTTTATACACAGATCTCAATTTGTCATATTAATATTTTAATATATTACTTTATTATTACATTAAAATAATTGATTATGACTATTGATTATTGATTTGTAACTTGATTTTTATTTTTCTATTTTACAAATATTATATGAATAAAAAATTTTAAAATACATACAACACGTCAAATATAATATTATATTTGTAACGATGCACCCCATAATCGCATCGATACAGCCGTGATGTTGAACGACGCGTAAACAAAACTTTCGCGCTGTTATTCACGCGCGCCGAAACCGGTATTTATCGTATGCACCTGTATGCACCGGACCTTTAAATCGTCATCAGCTCTAGCGATCCAACACCGTTTACGGCCCTTTAATTTTGCCGCGCATCCGTCTAATTCAAATCAAGTACGAGATTTCAATGTGCATCCACCCTTTAGTTTATAATAAAGCATTTTTATATTGAGTTTACGACTTACGTTCTTCACTCAATCGAACCCCGATCCCAGCGAGTCCGAGTGTTCAAGAAAAACGAATTGTGTCACATTTGTAAAATAAAAATGTAAAAATCAAGTTACAAATCAATAATCAATAATCATAATCATACTCAATTATTTTAACGAAATAATAAAGTAATATATTAAAATATTGAAAAATATGACAAATTGAGATCTGTGTATAAAGTTGTCTATCAAATACATAAATTTTTATTCAATGTTATACTTTTAAATACAAACTATTCAATGTTACTTATAATAAAAATTATTACATACAAATGATGAAAAGTGTATATGATTACAAATTGAGACTTCTAATAATACTTGAGTTATAAATAAATAAAAATTATAGATAAAAAAGATTAATTTAATATATTTTAAAAAATACATAAAATATTTTATTAATACATTAATAAAATATTAATATATTATATTTAGATAATTAATATATTAATAAAATATTTTAAAATTTATTAATGATTAATAACTGTCTACAATCATACATTCTATAAATTTTACAACCTATTTATAATAGAAATATATTATTTCATTTAAATAATAAAAAATACGATTCTTTTTTTATTATTTTAAAGTAATAATACTTGAGTTGTAAATAAATTTTAAATAAAAATTATAAGTATAATAATAATTATAGACGGTTTTTAATCACTAATTTCAAAACCTATGTAAATAAAATAGAAAAATAAACTAACCTTTTTATGTGTCTCCTCTTCAAAGAGTATCTGGGGCGACATGGGTGCTTCGCATCGTAACTTTTCCCCATCGTAAACTTTCACGTACACTCACTTATAATCATCACTAATACGTTACGTATTACACAATGTGTAATACGTAATGTAACCACAACACACCTTACACAATCCTACAATGTACTTTACACTGAAGAACTAGCTGTCTACTGATAGATATAACGCGACACGTATCAGCTTGTGCAGCTTCGCGTAAACAGCGACGTATCGGCACGTGTACTCGCGATCGTCACATTCAAATCTCGCTACATCACGCACACGAGGAAAAAGCCGTGTACGTGTGCGCTCGGCCAGCTAGAAAAGCGCAGACATATCTTCCATCTCCTTCTCTCCCTCTCGCTATAGCAGACTCGCTTGGCGATCGAGATCGAGAATTATATTTCTTGCAAGGAGACGGTCGAGCTTTCCACCTGGAATTTAGTTGAATGTCATATATGTTTTTATACTCTTCCTACTAATATATTTATTTTTTTCAACATGTCTTTAAATAATTTATGCAATATATTAAAATTAAACCTATATTAATATCATAAAAAATATTATATTTATATAATATTTTTTAAGGATTAATATAGGTTTAATTTAGTATATTGCATAAATTATTTAAAGACAAAAAAAAAAATATAAAAAAAGAAAGGTTTCGAACTCGAGATCTGCAGCGTTCTAGCCGATCGACTTACTAACACGACCACGCTTATCGCTTTGAAAGTAGGTATATCGAATCGGTAGATTACATACTGACTTTACTTTTATTTCTTGGAAAATAATGGTACGAGTTATTGTACCATGTATTATATTAGTAGGAGGGGTATCAGTTATGTAACATATTGATACCCCTCTTACTAATATAATACATGGTACAATAACTCGTACCATTATTTTCCAAAAAATAAAAGTAAAGTCATGTACGTAATCTACCGATTCGATAAACCTACTTTCAAAGCAATAAGCGTGGTCGTGTTAGTAAGTCGAGCGGCTAGAACGCTGGAGATCTCGAGTTCGAAACCTTTTTTTTTTCTATTTTTTTTTATGTCTTTAAATAATTTATGCAATATATTAAATTAAACCTATATTAATCCTTAAAAAATATTATATAAATATAATTTTTTTAATGATATTAATATAGGTTTAATTTTAATGTATTGCATAAATTATTTAAAGACACGTTGAAAAAAAGTAAATATATTAGTAGGAAGAGTATAAAAACATATATGATATTCAACTAAATTCTAGGTGGAAAGCTCAACCGTCTCCTTGCAAGAAATATAATATAATTCTCGATCTCGATCGCCAAGCGTGTCAGCTATAGCGAGAGAGAGAAACAGAGACGGAAGATATACGTATATGTCCGTGCTCTTCTAGCTAGCTGAGCGCACATGACATGGCTTTTCCTCGTCTGCGCGCTACCTTACACACATAGGAAAAAGCTGTGTACGTGTGCGCTCGGCGCTCGGCTAGCTAGAAGAATGCGTGAGAGAACGAGTAAGAAGCAAGCGAGATGGCCAATATCAAAGAGAGTTCCAAAGTCTCGACGCGAGCCTATCTTAATCTCCAATCTTTCGTATCATATTTCATTTTACCATAGAAAATAAAACTTTTACATTTCGCATTTTATTGATTTGAAAATAATTTTAATGGATTAATGAGACTTTTGCAATTAAAATGACACCAAACACGGTCAATAGATCGGGTAATTTTTAATTAGATTATAATCAAGATGTTAATTACTTATCTAATTAAAAATTATCCGATTTATACCGTGTTTGGTGTCATTTTAATCGCAAAAATCTCATTAATCCATTACAGTTATTTTCGGTGCCGATAAAATGTGAAATGTAAAAATTTTATTTTCTGTAGTAAGATGAAAAATGATACGACAGATTGGAGATTAAGATAGGCTCGCATCGAGACTTCGGAACTCTCTTTGATGTTGGCCATCTCGCTTGCTCCTTACTCGTTCTCTTTTCTCGCTTTCCTCGAGCTCCAGCGTCGAGGATTTTAAAGAGCTCGCTTATCTATGAAAAGTAAACATGGAATAAAATAAAACCTAGAACATTTACTTCGCATTTTATTGATTTGAAAATAATTTTAATGGATTAGTGACATTTTTACGATTAAAATGACACCAAACACGACATAAATCGGATTACTTTTAATTAAATATGTATGGTTAATCTAGTTAAAAATTATCCAATTTATATCCCCAGTGAGAAATGACCATCAAATCGATATCAAATTGATATCGATCGATGCAATTTACATCAATTCGATGTCGACTTGATAGATCTCTTCTTCCTGGATCGTGTTCATTAGTGTGTGATTTTAGTCGCAAATATCTTATTAATGCAATGAAATTATTTTTAAACCATACATATATGTATATACATATATATATGTATGTATGTACGCATGTATGTATGTATACAAGTTTATAATGCAAAGATACGTCTGCGTTCTTCTAGCTGGCTGTGCGCCGAGCGCACACGTACACGGCTTTTTCCTTGTGTCCGTGAAGTAGCGCGCACACGAGGAAAAGCTGTGTACGTGTGCGCTGGGCTAGCTAGAAAAGCGTGGACATATACGTATACCTTCCGTCTCCGTCTCTCCCTCGCGCTATAGCTGACACACTTGGCGATCGAGATCGAAAATTATATTTCTTGCAAGGAGACAGTCGAGCTTTCTATCTAGAATTTAGTTGAATATCATATATGTTTTTATACTCTTCCTACTAATATATTTACTTTTTTTCAACGTGTCTTTAAATAATTTATGCAATACATTAAAATTAAACCTATATTAATATCATTAAAAAAATTATATTTATATAATATTTTTTAAGGATTAATATAGGTTTAATTTAATATATTGCATAAATTATTTAAAGACATTAAAAAAAAAAAGAAAAAAAAGAAAGATTTCGAACTCGAGATCTGCAGCGTTCTAGCCGATCGACTTACTAACACGACCACGCTTATCGCTTTGAAAGTAGGTATATCGAATCGGTAGATTACATACTGACTTTACTTTTATTTCTTAGAAAATAATGGTACGAGTTATTGTACCATATATTACATTAGTAGGAGGGGTATCAGTTATGTAACATATTGACAACTGACGACAACACTGTCGTAGAATCCCTTTAAGGGGATCTTAAAGCCGTCTGTTTTACCGACAAAATACGGTCAATTAAAAATTAATTCTAAACTTTTTTTAAATTTGGTACCTTTTCTGCACAAAACAGCTTGACTCCCGGTTCCGTTGAAGTGTCTACTTTAATCCTACAAAAGGATTTATCGTTCCATGCAACCAAAAAAAAGTTTAAACTTTTTTTAGTTTAAAGAGCCGGGAGTCAAGCTGTTTTGTGCAGGAAAGGTACCAAATTTTTATATAAAATTGATATTTTCACGAGTTGACATTCGCTCTGAAGATAAATATAATGTAAATATAATGTAATTTTGTAATTACTTCCTTCTTCGGCGTAAAATTTGTACCTCCAGTGTTCGTTTGCGTGCATACTTTAATCCTGGAGAAGGATTTTTAATTCTGTGTAGTTAAAAAAAAGTTTAGTATTAATTTTTAATTGACCGTATTTTGTCGGTAAAACAGACGGCTTTAGAAGATTTCGCCCCTGGTTTGAGTCCGGACTAACAAGGAAGGTGTCGGAAATGTCCCCCTCTAATTTTGATGAGCTTCTAATATGTTGTTCTCCAGATCAAAATAGGGGACACGTTTTTTTTTATACGTGCCCATACGGCCTTTTAGGGGGTGAAACACCCCTTTGAAAAAAATCGGTTTTTCTCTTTTGGAGCGAATATCTCCGAAACTAAGAAAGATAGAACAAAAATTCAAACTGGGTATTAAATGGCTTGATGAGTACTATAAAATAATGTAAAAAATTTTTTTTATTTTTTTTTATTTTTCAAAAAACCTTACCCTCTAACTTTTTTTCAAAATTTTGAATTTTTGTTTTCATCAAATTAAAGGTTATTTTTTTACGAATTTATCCATGTATATTAAAGTTATGTTCCGTAATATCATTTTCAAGAATTAATTATACATGCCTTCTTATATACGCTATTTGTGTCGGTCCATGCGCTCGATCTCTTCACGCAACGCATTTTCCTGTAATCAAAAGATGACGAATATACTTGAAGGACATATCCATATATAATCACGAAAGTTTTCATCACATATAGCTTGAGCACTTATATAAAACTTAAAACAAGTTTAAAGGTCTATAAGACGAATAATTTTATCGTTGGAGGAAATATAAAATGCCGTCGCTTTGCGAGCATCAGTTTAATACGTAACATCGTACATTTTATTGTGTACCGTTAATTAAATTGTGTGAACTATTAATCGTTGTAGTTTTATAGGTATTGATATTTTGTAAATATTGTCTGTTAATACGAGGGTAGTCCCAGAAGTACCCGACCTGACGTATAAATAGCGGTTGTTGTTTGAAAAAAATCACTATGGCCGAAAGCATCAACCTTATAAAGCTTAAGTTTCAAGTTTCAACACGCTACGTTGTTTAGTATTAGTTCGGCAGCCATCAATAGTGAACGCTCTCAGTACATTTGTAAACATGGAGAAAATTGGTCACGACTATGCTTAATTTAATTTAATTACTTAAATATTAATTACTTACATTATCTGTATCCATTGTTGGGCGGGGTTCATCCTTATCCAATAAAAAATACATTCTTTCAAAAGCAAACCATTTTGAAATATTGTATCACATAACGATGACCAATTTTCTCCATGTTTACAAATGTACTGAGAGCGTTCACTATTGATGGCTGCCGAACTAATACTAAACAACGTAGCGTGTTGAAACTTGAAACTTAAGCTTTATAAGGTTGATGCTTTCGGCCATAGTGATTTTTTTCAAACAACAACCGCTATTTATACGTCAGGTCGGGTACTTCTGGGACTACCCTCGTATTATTAATGTTTGACGTGATATATATATATATATATTCCGATATTATATATATTGTATATATACAGGGTGTTCCAGATCAACCGGAGGTCCTTGAAGGAGTGGATAGATCTCGATAATGTGAGTAAAAAATGTCCTTACAAGAAAGTTGTGAGATCAATAGTTTTTGAATAAAACGCATTAGAAGTTAACCAACCACGGGGCCCGCATTTCGCGCCGTCAGGAGCGGCGCGGCATGAACCATTCTCGTTCGAAATACATTCTGCCACATCAATTACTCGTAGCATTTGTTAATAAAATGTACAATTAACAATAAAGTTAATAATTACTTGTCGTTCAGTAATTGTAAAATTAAGTTTTGTAGAAGCTATTTTTTCATATCGTAATCATATCGTTTAGAAATTATTATTAATACTATCACGTTAGTAAACATTAAAATAAAAATCAATTGTTTTAAACAATCGCTTGTGTATAAAAAATAAATTCTTCAGTTACTAGACAAACATTTTTTTCACTAAATACATAATTTCACTGTTACTCTCAGTTGTTAATTCATTTGTCGATATTATTTCATAATAAGCCATTTAATTATAAACAATTTCAAATAGTTATACGAATTTTTCAATCACGAAATCATGGTATCACTGTCTATTTTCATTATCTTATTAAATAAAGTTTACGTGTTCGTAAAAATTAAAACTAAGAAATGGTCAAGTAAGCTGACGATAGACGCGAAGTAAATTTCAACCACTTTATTTTAATCAATTGTTTTTAATTTGTCGTTGGTCATGTAAATAATTATTGATATTACAATTTGAATTATACTTTTATGACTGTAACAGAAATATTTCCATAAAAGATTCTTTAAAATTGGGGATCAATGCATACATACTTTGACAATTTAAAACTCTTCGAGTTAAGATTCTTCGTTGATGCCGCTTCAGATATTTCCAAAAATCAGTAGCAACATCAGTAGCAAAAACGATGGAAAACAAATGAAAACAATTACGAGTAATTGATGTAGCAGAATGTATTTCGAACGAGAATGGTTCACGCCGCGCCGCTCCTGACGGCGCGAAATGCGGGCCCCGTGGTTGGTTAACTTCTAATGCGTTTTATTCAAAAATTATTGATTTCACAACTTTCTTGTAAGAATTTTTTACTCACATTATCGAGATCTATCCACTCCTTCAAGGACCTGTGGTTGATCTGGAACACCCTGTATATATATGCATATATACAGGGTGTCCCATTTTAATGGGGCACCCGGAATATTTCCGTTCCCTTGCATTTTACAAGAAAATGTTTCATACAAAAGTTGTATGGTTTCAAGGGGGACATAAGATGGTGTCATTAATGTGACCTTGAATAGTTGCTTGAAGGTCACGTGAAGGTCACCTTAAATTTTTTAAATGGAACTGCCTACTTTTTATTGTATATTCTTGTAGCTTATCTCGAAACCTTTCCAAAACACTATAAACAAATGTTTTTTTGTTAAGTATTTTTCGAGTTGTGAGGCTTGAAAGCTACAGTGTATTGTAACTTCCAAGCCTTATAACTCGGAAAATATTTAACAAAAATAAACTTTCTTGTAGTCCCATTTTAATGATCCAGCCAGTGAAGGTAAGATCAGAACAAGATCCAGCCAGTGAAGGTAAGATCAGAAGACGATCCAGCCAGTGAAGGTAAGATTAGAACAAGATCCAGCCAGTGAAGGTAAGATCAGAACAAGATCCAGCCAGTGAAGGTAAGATCAAAACAAGATCCAGCCAGTGAAGGTAAGATCAGAACAAGATCCAGCCAGTGAAGGTAAGATCAGAACAAGATCCAGCCAGTGAAGGTAAGATCAGAACAAGATCCAGCCAGTGAAGGTAAGATCAAAACAAGATCCAGCCAGTGAAGGTAAGATCAGAACAAGATCCAGCCAGTGAAGGTAAGATCAGAAGACGATCCAGCCAGTGAAGGTAAGATCAGAAGACGATCCAGCCAGTGAAGGCAAGATTTTGTAATCAGTGAAGGCAAGACAGAACTATGTTCCAATCAATAAAATCAAGACATACACCTTATGGTATTAAATGTTCGAAGGCACGTCCGTTTTGTTGGATGCAACGCTCGAGACGACGGCGGAATGCTCGTCTGACATGAACCGGGAGAAATTTTGATGATGCAGTCAATCTTTATGCTGAGCGTTTTCCTGACAAAGTACGATCACGGTCTTCTTTTGTTCGAGTTATTAAACAGTTTTCTACTGAAGGGAGCGTAAAGCAGAAAAAAAGAACGCGTGCAGCTACTGTTTGTGGAGAAAACAATCAAGTAGCAGTCCTAGCTGCTGCAGCTCATAATCCACATGCGAGCACACGAGAAATATCACACCAATCAGGAATTTCTCGTATGAGTGTTTGGAGAATACTGAAGCTACACAAATTTCATCCTTATCATGTGTCCATGCATCAGGAATTAGAAGGCAATGATTTCCAAAACCGATTAACGTTTTGTCACTGGGCAGTTCATCAAATACAAACAAACCAGAATTTTTTTGCCCGTGTACTGTTCTCCGATGAGTCAACATTTACAAACCACGGTGAAGTTAATCGCTATAACATGCATTAATGGAGTGAAGAGAACCCACACTGGATTCGAGAAGTAAACCATCAGCGTCCTTGGTCGGTTAATGTTTGGTGTGGAATAATTGGCTATAAACTTATCGGTCCATATTTTATTGATGGTACTTTGAATGGCGAAAAATACAAAAACCTGCTTGAAAACGAACTACCAGGATTACTTGAAGACCTGAGCATCGAATTGCGACAAAACATGTGGTTTCAACATGATGGTTGTCCAGCACATTATTCGTTAGCAGCACGCGAAGTATTAAATCGAGTTTACTGTAATCGCTCGGTAGAGAAGGTACGGTGAATTGGCCAGCCAGATCGCCTAACCTTACCTCGCCAGATTTCTTTTTATGGGGTTACCTAAAAGATGTTGTTTTAAAGAAACGCCTACCACCCGCGAAAATATGATGCAACGAATAAGGGATGCTTGCGCCGCAATTACACCAGACATGCTTTTAAGATGCGTGCAGGCATTTGCACAAGTCAACAAGTGCATCGAAGTTGGCGGTCATCAATTTGAACATTTAATTTAATCGAATGGTGAGATGCAAGGGAACTCACCGAAAACAAGCACTCCGAAGGTGAGAGGCGAGGGGACTCACCGAAAACAAGCACCCCGAAGGTGAGAGGCGAGAGGAGTTTGATTCGTTAGGTACTTTCCTCAAAAATTGTTATAAAAATTACTAAAATTTTCTTAAAAATTGTTATCCAATGCCCAGTCTCAATCTTTCGTTACCCCCACTATCTTTCTATTTCATCGTTTACAGCGCCATCTGTCACGAATCAAAAAAAATGTTTCGAATAAAACTTACTTATTTTTTTATGGAGAATCCGAATCTGCAATAAAAAATGGGGGTTCCCGTTTGAGATTTAAAAGTTGCCCCCCACCCTACCCCCAGGGGAGCGGGGGCAGGGTCAATTTTGGTATCATTCGACGACGCTCTTCGACAGGAACAACTTTTATTTTGGATATTATGTCGTCCAATGCGTATTTTTTTAGTTATTTCGATTTGTCAGGTTACATGGGACACCCTGTATATATATATATATATATATATATATATATATATATAAACATTAATAGATATTAACAGACAATATTTACAAAATATTAATACCTATAAAACTACAACGATTAATAGTTCACACAATTTAATTAACGGTACACAATAAAATGTACGATGTTACGTATTAAACTGATGCTCGCAAAGCGACGGCATTTTATATTTCCTCCAACGATAAAATTATTCGTCTTATAGACCTTTAAACTTGTTTTAAGTTTTATATAAGTGCTCAAGCTATATGTGATGAAAACTTTCGTGATTATATATGGATATGTCCTCCAAGTATATTCGTCATCTTTTGATTACAGGAAAATGCGTTGCGCGAAGAGATCGAGCGCATGGACCGACACAAATAGCGTATGTACGGAGGCGTTTATAATTAATTCTTGAAAATGATATTACGGAACATAACTTTAATATACATGAATAAATTCGTGAAAAAATAACCTCTAATTTAGTGAAAACAAAAATTCAAAATTTTGAAAAAAGTTAGAGGGTAAGGTTTTTTGAAAAATAAAAAAAAATAAAAAAATTTTTTACATTATTTTATAGTACTCATCAAGCCATTTAATACCCAGTTTGAATTTTTGTTCTATCTTTCTTAGTTTCGGAGATATTCGCTCCAAAAGAGAAAAACCGATTTTTTTCAAAGGGGTGTTTCACCCCCTAAAAGGCCGTATGGGCACGTATAAAAAAAAACGTGTCCCCTATTTTGATCTGGAGAACAACATATTAGAAGCTCATCAAAATCGGAGGGGGACACTTCCGACACCTTCCTTGTAAGTATATCCGATTTTATCGACACATTTCGCCCCTGATTTGAATCCGGACTAAAGATTTCGCCCCTGGTTTGAGTCCGGACTAAGTATATCCGATTTTACCCAAATTTCGTCCCTGGTTTGAATCCGGACTAAAGATTTCGCCCCTGGTTTGAGTCCAAACTAAGTATATCCGATTTTATCCACACATTTCGCCGCTGGTTTGAGTCTGGGCTGAAGATTTCACCCCTAGGTTCGACCCGTTCAATAATTTGATGTTGTTTGGAATATGGAATGCGTAGTCCGAATTTCTAGGGAAGCATAAACGAGTCTTTAAGATTAAGACTAAGACTAAGAGGCCTTCTACAATGAGTCGTTAGTCGCAAGTCGTAAGCGAATAAACCAATCATAGTTGAATTTAGAAAAGAATAATCGAATATGATTGGTCTATTCGCTTACGACTTACGACTAATAACTCATTGTAGAAGGCCTCTAAGATTAAGATTAAAGCCTGCGGCACACGATACGATTTTTCGTACTGGATAGCTCACGAGAGCCAATTAGGATTAAACTTTAATACCCGTATTCATAGTCCATTCTTAGTTTAAGATTGGAGGAAGCCTCCGTGAAGGATTCCTCAAATCTCTAAGACGTCCTTGTTTCATAGATAAACCTCAAGTCTCCCTTCCAGAAGGAAGGAATATTTTAGTGACTTACTAGAGGCTGCACTGTTTTATGGCGCTCACAACTAATTTCAGTCTGAACTGCTTTCCCCCGTGGCGCGGGTTATAGAAACTTCTTGACTCTCGTATCATGAATCACGAATAAAAATTTCATTTGCAACAATAATGGACAAGGATAAAACTAATGTTCATGTTCATATTCATTTTATGAACTAATGTTCATAAAATTTATTTTTATTACTCCGACGTTTCTCTTCAGTGGAAAAATTAATATCTACATTCAAGTATGATGCTAAAATTCTGGAAACTCGTACAATTCTCGATACTGTTGCTTGGCTGTATCCTCGCAAGTCTCCATTAACAATCGGTAATTAAAAAAGCATATAAATGAAATAAAAATAATCCATTTATTTATCACGGTGTTAGAACAAAATTTACAAATCTGAAAGCTGCTCGTTGCATAAAAACGCAAGGCTATTAAAAGTTGCATTAATGGAGAAATCGACAGTCTACGATTATTCAATCGCCTCAATTGAGCATTTACTAAAGGTAGTAAGGTCTCGATCACAGCTCCTTTGCTGAATCTGTATCTTTTCCGAAAAGGAACATCTTCGTAAAATTCCACGGGATTTTCCTAATCACATATATACCTTTTTGTAAGCCGCCACAGATTCCGATCCTCTGGATTTTCGTCTTCAAATCCATCATCGGAATCATTAAAAAATTCATTATCTTCTTTTTCTCTATACACTTTTAGTTTGAACACTCGATACCACAAGTAAGCACGAAAGCACAGTTTGAAGTGTGATAAACTAATTTTTAGAGATTATAATTGGTTATATTTTACACGTCGTCTGCTAAAAAGGTTGCATCTTCTCCTCAAGGAAGCTCGTGACCTCCCTTGAGATAAGGAAGCCAATAAGGCTCCTTGTTTGGTTAAGGAAGGTTTATGAAACGTGAAATGAGGAATAAGGAATCCTCATTCCTCAAGGAAGGACTATGAATACGGGTATAAATCACTTGATCTAAAATTCTGCATCTTTATTGGTTCTCGTAAGCAAACCAGTACGAAAAATCGTACCGTGTGCCGCAGGCTTAAGACCGAAGCATAAACCAGCCATCAGGCTCATGCGTCACTGCGTGACTGTGCACACTTTTGCGCACGGACAGCTCTTTACGAGCGCTGGCGAAAATCGGAACTAAACTTTGCACCGAAAAATGATCCCACCTTTCGTTTACGGAGTGGAGTCTCCTTATATCTTCCTTCGTGGTGCTAGTTTCGCCTTAACAGGGACCATTGGCTATCTGTCTATTAATCTGTGGCTTAACGCTCTATTTCCAGGGTTGCCAGATTGGGCGATAAGTCGCCAATTGGGCTACTCGAGAGCCTCGCGCGGCGACAAAAAATATGATTTGGCGATATATCGTCGATTGGGCGATAAGCGATTTTTATTTGAGTGATTTTGGGCTATCGCTATAAAAAAAGAAGAAAAATTATGCAATTTGGATTATATGCAATACTTCTCAATGCCGTAGCTCAAATTTTAAATTTCGCGCATTATAAGTTCACTAGATTGCCGCTAGAAGTGCTTTAACTCAGTAGTGACATTCGAACGCACCCTAAGTCAATCACATTTTTGTATACTGCATGGTAGACTTTTGTATACTTACCCGCGCGAAAATTTAGATTAAAATTTAATATATATAATATATTTTGAAAATGGGTAAGTGGGGAAAGTACGAGAAAAGTTATAATGTAGAGTGGGAAAAAGAAGACTGGACCAAAGGTAAGTAGGTAATGTTTTTCTGTTGGTCAGTAATGTTGTATATAATGGCCTAGTTTACATCGAGCACTTGATACGCGTATCAAGTGGTATATTTGAGCTGATCAGCCAATAGCTGAATCAATGTACTAGTTATTTACTATTTGATACGCGTATCAAGTCCATAATGTAACGTAGCCTATACCTCTAAACTACTATTATCACTATGAGTTATATACATAATATTTTTTTCAAATTTCGCGCGGAAAATCGTATTTTGTATGATTGGGCGACTTTGGGCTACCATAGAGGTCTCTGACAGCCACTTGAGTGCTAGAGAATCTGGCAACTCTGTCTATTTCAGCGTCAGACGATATCACGTGACCAAAAACATGTGTCACTAGAAGCCAAGTGTCATTAATATAAAAGAAAACTCGGTGCTATCGCTGTTTATCACATGTCGGCTGTGCGAGATGAGACCCGTGTCTGTCTCCTTGTCATGACAACGGACACCGAGCAAGGATGTCGAGAAAGCACGAGAGCAAGATCAACGTCGACTACAAAGCGCGACTCGAGTACAAGCTGTATCTGGTGCGTATTTCACGATTTGAGGTTATGATTTGTGAATCCGAATCAACTCGACAATTAGACAATCTACACCTGGATCATTTATCGTATTTGTATTAACAAATACTAAACAAGCGTAATGTATAGACGAAGATATAATAGACAGATTTAGAGGCTAGATTAGAGGTAAAATAACCCTGAGAAGTATTGATAAGTGCTGAGTATGATGCTGATAATTACTAATTAAATAATGCCAAATATTCACCTTTGTATGAGTAAATATGTAATAAAATGCAACAGATAATAAATTGGTAATTTAGAGATATACAATATATACTAATATATTGTATATCATGAACAATGATACACTAATATATCATGTATGTTGGTGAGTTTTATTTATTTTGTATGATAGGCCAGGGAAAATCCAGAGCCAGTGTTTGATGTGTCGGAATGTGCCTTGAAAAATGTGCCATCGGGCATCTATTCACTTTGCAAGGTGTTCCGGAAAAAGATCTTGTTAATGTATGATAACAAGCTGAATTCACTCTTGGGTGGAGGTGCCTTAAGTGACTTGTCCTTGTTGACTGTCTTAGATATTCACAGAAACGAGTTTACCACTTTACCTTCTGACATAAAGTATCTCTCTTCTCTCAAGGTAGGTTTATCATATTGATCAAAAAGTCTGTTCATTAATTTTCCCTATGATTATTACAGAAGATAAAACTTATAAAGAAGATAAAAAACTAAAATTTTTTATAAAGTCTTAATATACTCCTATGATACATACAGATGTAATATAAAAGATTAATTTAACAAATGTTAAGCAAATAAAAAGAAATTAACTATCAATCAGTTTAAATCAATAATCAGCTAAAACAATACTATCTATTAAAAGTCAGATTATTATATAAAAGATTATACATTTCTTTTTAAAAAGCATATAATTATTCTAAATGTATTAAAATTCATTATATTCATTATATTGTATGTAATTTTTTGTATGTAAATAATTTATGTATGTAAGTAATTTCTGTTAAAATCATATATTACAACTTTCACTACATGTATTGGATAATATTAAAATATCGAATAAAATAAAATATAATTCATTGTTTTCTACAGGAGTTTTATTTGCAAGACAACAACATCCGCAAACTGCCCAACGAGATAATATATTTGAACAAATTAACAATTCTGAATGTCTCAAGGAATAACCTGAAACAGCTGCCTGATGGCATAGAGCAGCTGCAGCAACTCAACACTCTCGATATTAGTTACAACAAATCATTGCATAAGCTGCCTAAATCTCTGGGTTATGTACAACAACTGATGAGTTTAAATATTGATGGATTAGACCTGTCGTATCCATGTCAGGACATTTTAGATGGCGGTGCGATAGTGATTGTCGCATTTTTGGCGAACGAGAGTGGCATCGAGTACTCGCCGGAGAATTCGGTATCAGAGACTGAGATTTCAAGGAATATAAGTTCGGAGGACATGCAGACGGTATACCATAATAAGAGTAACGACGTACAGGTATAATGTAATGCACGAACATAAATAGTTACGAAATTGTTAGTTACATTGTTATATTGTTAAATATATATCGCCAAATTGACCAAATTGACAAAAGTCTCGAAGATTTATTAAAATATTTATCGTTTTAGGAGAGTATTGTATGTGTGTATCTCTTTTTGATACTATATACGAGCTATTAAAATTTTGTTATGCTCACTTGTGTTGTCTCTGCATATTTTTACATTTAAAAATTTTACAGATATTGATCAATTTTGCGAGTATATGATTCACATGCAATGTGCTTTTGATATTAATACATATTCACAGTTTTTTCTCTTTTAGGCAGCATTACAGAAGCTAAACAAAATGAAGGCATGTTGGACGCTTTTTTGAGTTTCGTATGCTTTCTTTCTTGTCATCCATTTAATTTATCATTAAACTGTAATAATAAGATTTGAAAGACGTTCAGTGCAATAGAAATCCAGTTTATAAAAGCATATGAATAAATGAAAATCTTGATCAGAGATTCACAATTTTTTATGATATGAATAAAATTATTTTAGTTTATTTTTAGTCATTTTAGTATTTTAGTATTTTTTTATCACTATTGCACTCAGCGTCTCATTTATATTCGTAATAGTTGCTTATCAAATGCTTATTATTTATTACTCCACATCCACATTCTTGTTATTCATCTTTATTTTTCATTTTATTTTTTATTTCACAGCATTTTTAAAATATTTTTATATATTTTTATACAGTCTGTTTTTAGCGGTCATGAACAGTTGACGCGTATTTAATTGCTAGACCTTTTTAACACTCTTTCTCACTTTTACACTTCTCACTCTTTTCTATTTTATATTATAATATAATCCCTCAGTCACACTCGTAAATAATACACTTGAAAAGGACCAAATCTTATGGAAACGTTGTGATCTTTAATAAATGTATCAATTGCCAGTTTGCACGTCGATCATTGTCTTATTTCCTGAGTTTTGATATCACTGGCGAAGAGAAGATTATTCATATATTTTTATATATCTTTCTTCATTTCTCCCTTCTATAATTTACTCTTCTAATTTATTTGTTCTGTTTCCGTACAGTATTTTTTTTAACGCAGATATTAGAAAATCAATTGTAAAGGACTACGCACAATTCTTATGAGAAAAATGTTTTTAGTCAATTTACTTCAATTTATATAATACTTGTATCTCTGACTAAATCTCACAGTTTGCAGAAAATGATCAGTTTCTAAATTATAGACCTTTAAAAGTTAATAGATGCGAGCAAGCTAAATAACAATGAGCGACATATGAATAAACAACAGATTATTCTAAACAGAAAAGATATAAGTTGATTTTATTCACGTCTCGCTTACTCTTATTTACATTTTACTCGCATCTATTAAACTTTTAAATGTCTAATTCAGAAACTGATCAAAGCAAATTGAAAAAATCGATCAAGGTCACAAGAACTACAACATATCGCAAATTCACGCAAATTAACTGAAAACGTTTCATCTCATGAAAAAAATACAAATAGACATAAAATAGGCGATAAGAATCAAGTGTAGTTGCATTATAAAAAAGTTATAAAAAATTTTTGTATTTTAAATTGAAAGTTACATTATACAAACAATATAATACAAACAAATATTTAATTTTTACGTTCTTCGTTGAACAGAGCACTTGCAGATCAAAACCACACAGTTCAATAGGGAAATGACGTGCAATTCGGATAATTGATTATCATCTGTAATCCTAATTACAGGACGTACACAAATGTGAATGTTGAAAATTGATATAATATAAGTTATTAATATATCAATGCACTTTGTATTCTTGAAATATAATGATCAAAATATTTTTTTGTGAAATATAATGATCAAAAAATTCATTTTTGTGTAAAAAATTGCAGGGTAATCTGAAAATTTTTTTTACTTTGGAATTTCTGAAGTGTCCTGCCATAGATTACCATGTACTGAATTATGTACTCAAATATGAAATCAATCTTATGGATTACATTCTGTTCGTGATACCTAACATATAAGAGAATCTTTCTGAGAAAATAGATTGTTTTTACTTCCTAGATTCAGTTTTTATATGACGACGAATCTGAGGAAATTTTTGATCAATTATTATCATACATTTCTCTGCCTTTATGCTACACTGAGTTAGCTAAGTTCAATCTCTTGCTACCCATATGCTACTGATATTGGACATGTAAAAATATCTCCCGCTAGATACTACTTAGAAATACTTTGATCTTTGTTTATTGTTTGTACACTGAAGATTCCCAAATGCAATGCACCGAAACATATGTACATTATTTATTAGAGAATTAATGAATTAGCAAATAAAAGATCCTGTTTAGGCTCTAAAGGCTTTGATTTTTATAAATGAAATCAATCGGTTTGATAACAGACTTACAAAATAAGTTAAAATTTTTTTTAAGATATAGTGGTTTTTCATATATTGTGTGGTGAAACCGCGCGCGCGAATCTGATTGCAGAATTTGCGTGGCACGTCAAGTTTTTGAGATAAACGTAGTAAAGTTGCCAAAAATGTCATTTTTAGCTATTTCGGTCTATAAAATTTTTAGCTTCGCTTGTTCAGCATTTGCACCAATTTCACCATAGGATACTACTAATTATCTTTCAAACGGTTTTTGGTTTGCCCTGATGCGATCTTTTTTTGCCGAGATATAGCAATTGAATTTAAGACCTGCGTAATATGGAAATGTTTCTTGTCTGAGAATTTGGTTGCGTCAGTCAAAATAGATATATTACTACCTTAAAATCATAATAAGTTTATTTTTCATAAGACTCGTGCGTGGTCCTTTACAAATGTGAATTTTAATATATTAGATTAATAAAAATCTTATTTTTATTAATAAAAGGGTGACTTTGTTCGCTAATAACAAGCTAATAAAAAATTTTTTTCTTTGTATTCGTGTAACCGATATAGATCTCAATATATACAAAAAAATGAATTTTTTATTAGCCTGTTAATATGTCGATACTGTGATAGTAAAATTCACTTTCGATAGAAACATCGGCAAAATGCTTTATTGGAAGTGGAAAAAAACATAAAACAACAACAGGAATACGAAGTGGAGGTGCAATCTATGCTCAAGGCTCACAGGAAAAAGGTGAAGGGAAAAGGTTTCGCACAAAAACTATAAACATTTTAAACATAAAAGATTATTGCGTTTTTAGCTTCTAGAGAATGTGGCGTTACAGCAGATACAATTAGAACAAGAACTCGAAAAAGTTCAGCAGGAAAGAGACACAAATAGAGCGCGTTTACTCTCATATATTTACAACGGTATATCTTTCTTCTAATCTTTAATGAATTCACACGAAATATAAAAATATGAAGAAACAAGTATAAATATATAATCTTTTCCTTTTAGCGGAGAAAGAAGCTGATAATGTAATTAAAGAATTTCTGAGAAATAGTGAGGAAGAAAGACAGAGTCAGGCTAAATTACTAGAGCGGGAAAAGCAGGAAGAGATGCAACTACTAAGCTCCTGTCACTCGGAACAGTTCATGTTACGTACAAAAGACACTCTTTGTGAGTATCAAACATAAAAATAAGCGAAATCAAGATTCACGCAAGAATGCAAATTTATTTTGCAGTTGCAATGGAAAAATTGTTGGAAGAGGAAATGTGCCGAACAAGAAAATGGGAAGAACATATCAAAAATAGAGATTACACCGTACAATCTTTGCTTACGCTGTCAGTAACAATTCTAAAAAGTCTTCTTTACTTATTTGCTTTCTTTACAAGAGTCAATCGAGAATATAAGAGATATATAAAAAGATACATTAAATGCATTACTTCATTTCATTGATCGAATTTAATGTTTATTAATTCGACTAGCAATAAACTAAAAAATTGTTTAGAAAACTTTCTAAAAAAATTGCACAAATTGGTAAACATAAAACTCTGATTATATTTTGAATAATGTTTAGTTACTTATAGCTCGCATTATTACTAACATAACTAGTGTTATGTATTATTATATAGTACTATATATAACTAATGTTATATCTATCATTAAATTTATGTAAACATAAATTTAGGTACTATTAAATTTTTAATTTTTTAATTATTAAAAAAAGAAATTGAAAGAAATCAAATCAAGATTCGAATTCAGGGAGGTGAGAAACAACGACTACTTGGCACAGATAATGCATGATCAAGAAAAAAGCAGGCAAGACCTTGTTGATAGATTACGACAGGACGAAGTATTGCAGAAAGCAGCAGTAGCTGCGTTATTGGAACGAAGCGACGCGCGTTCTTGGAGCATTATTCAGCAAATGAATTTGGTGCAATCGCAATTGGCTGCACTCACTAATATTGAACTTGAGAAGAGGAAGTTGGAGATTAACCAACAACTTGTAAGTGTGTAATTCTACGTTATCACATATTATAAATAAATGAACATTTCAAAAAATGTTTATTATCGTAACTTATAATTTAAGACTTTAAGATATGGAGTTACTTTTAACTTTTAGATTCTTAAAAATATAATAAAATATAATTTTACATATGTTACAATTACATGTGTGTGGATCCTTGTACGCACGTATACACGTGCGCATTCATGTACATATAATTTATAACATTTATATGCATTTTTAGAATGAGATTGCTGATAGACGTGTGGCCCTAACAGCCATTCTGATCGATTTGTTGAAACAGCAAACGAACAGAAGAGACCAACTATTGGAGACAATCAATACGATAGAACAACAGCGATGCAGCTCCGTAATTATTTTACTTTATATTGTCAAATTTTGTTATTTAATATTATATTTCTTTTTGTTGCGAAAAACTAATAAATTATTATTTAATTAGTATTTTAAGAAATAAAGATGATATAGAAGTAGTAAAAATAGAAATAAAGTAAATGATTTAAAAATATCGATAGAACCTGAGACGTGGCAGTTTATTCTGGCTGATGCAATATCAATCTCTGATGGAAGCTCGACCACAAGGACTGTTAGAGATGTTGGAACCTATGCTGGTTCGACATGTGGCGATAGCAGGAGCTTTGCATTGCCTTCCATTCTTAGCTACTTTACCATCTTTATTACCGAACATCAGCAACGAACAGTTAAAAAGTGTACGCAAGTGTCTTTATTATTAGATTTTTAATTTAATCTAAAGTATTTTAAATTTAAAATTTGAATGATTTTATAGTTTAAGATAAATTTATAATCATTAGATTTTTATGTCTATTTGTAATGTGAACTAAGTATAGACATTAATAGCTACAAAATTATTGGTTATTAGATTTGTTTTAATTATTTAAAACATATTTGTTTTTATGTTGTATTGTTTTTTTTATCTTACAGATTGGCATAAGTTGTGAGAGTGATCGCGCTGCCATAATGATGGCGGTTGAAAATTATTTGGCAGAAATTAAAATGAATGATTCCAAATCGCCTGTAACAGCTTCTGCGCCTTTCGAAGAACCATCGACCAGCGATCAAGACTACAGTTCTAATCAGAATGTCAACATGGTCGAATGCGTAATCTGCCTTGATTTGCAAGTAAGTATAACGATTTAGATAGATTTATGATTTTGTGCATGCATTCGTGTGCGTGTGCGTGCATAAAAAATCATATACCTATATTTTTATACTTTATTCTGGCACATTTGACATAAAGTATAAGATATCTTGTAAACTATTCATTTTTTGGCAAGTGTACCTTTACTTTTATGCATAAAGTAATGGGATGAATCAATTTTTTTTTTTTTAAACAAAACATCTCGGAAACTTGATTTTTCGGCAACTCTATATTAACTTTTATATGCAAATTAACGAGAGGAATATTATGTAAAAAAATTATTTCATTAAAACAAAATGACAATAGCCTTCATATAATCTTGAAAATTATTTTTAATGAATTTTATTTGTCTTATTCCCCCATTATTTGTCTCCCTCCAAACCCTGCAACTTTTTTTTGAAACTACGTTGTTTTCGAGACATTACAGTTCTAAGTAACACGCGCACGAACGCATGTGTGTAGTATCTATAATATAAAATAATTTCATTGAATCTATATATATGATTTATCTATATATATGATTTCAATGAAATTATTGTGCTACTGTTATAACCTTATAATTATTTTTTGTTTGCAGTGCGAAGTGATTTTTCTACCTTGTGGACATTTCTGTTGTTGCTACTCTTGTGCAGAGAAAGTTCCTGCAGAATGTCCAATGTGTCGGAGTTCAATAGAACGCAGAGTTCGAGTTGTGCAGCCTTAAATTCATAAATCAGTTTTATTCAGGAATAATCTTTCGATTTGATGCTTTTCATGAGTATGTTATTCTTCCTGGTCTGTGATTATAGCACGTCGACAAATTATTTCTATAATAGTGGAAAGTATAATGCGCACAAGTTATATTGACTATTAAAGCTCATAAATATTGATATTTAGAAAATATATTACTATATTGCTCACAAAACTTCAGATGTGATTAATTTCATAAGCAACTATGTTTTTACAAAAAATTTAATCGTTTTCCAGAAAGTTTGATCAGTCTTTGATCAGTTTGATATCAAAATAACAAAATAATCGAAACAGCATTCCACTACATTCCAAAACACTAATTTAACAATCTTTTTACATGTATGTACTTTAAATGGTAAACGAGATGATAAATTAACTTTCCAGAAAAATATTGAATTAAGATTTTCATTTACTCAGCTTTTTGTTTTTTTAGCAAAAAATATTTTAAAAAAGACAAATATTTTGACCAAATTTAATATATCAAAAGAAATATAACTATTATATGAATTTCTTTGCTTCTTCATTATGTTACATCGTCTATATTATATTACATTATATTTTACATTGTTTTTACACGAATGTAGATATTGGAATATTGAAGAAAAAATTCCAAATTTAAAGTTAAAATTAATTTAAAGTTAAGTTAAAATTAGCTTTTCACATATTATAGTTATGTATTTTGAAGATATCAAGGTAAAATTGAAAAGGTATGAAATTTCAAACTTGACAATATCAAACAAAAAACTTAAAAAACTAGATATATTTTATATCTTGATATCTGCATATCCTTAACATCTACATATAATACAGGAAATATAAATACTGAAATTAAATCAATCGACATATCTTTATAAATTACAGAATATACGAAAATATACAAACACAAGACAGAGAAAAACATAAATCGTTAAGGCTTCTAAATACTCATCACGGCCATGTGAAATCGTCAGACGTCAGAATGAGAAATGGCAGAGAATTCTTGCATGCCATTTTCAAATAAAAAGATATTTGGTGCAAAAATATTTCAGATCGCTTTAACACTATAAAATCCTGCAAAAACTATTCTTTTCCCTTGACACAGTTAATAAACAGCCGTAAATGTAAATGTAATTCTAGCATATGATACTAAGCATGCAAACTTATTCATGACTAGGATTTGTCATGTTCACATTTTATAGCTGTTTATTCACTGTCAAAGGAAGAGGATATATTTCAGAGGATTTAAGCGTGCTAAAACTGATTTGTATCTTTGCATCCAAATATTTTTTTATTTGAAAATGGCATGAAAGAATTCTCAGCGTGTTATTTTTCACTTCTGATGTTATGATTCAACATGGCTGCGGCAAGTATTCAGGAGTCTTAAAACATCAAAGACATCAGTGAGTTTTTATAGACAAAATTTTTACAATGAAATTTTGATAATCATTTGTATGCAAATCAGTACAATTTGAATTTTACTTTCTTGTTAACGTTGTCAATAATTGTGAAAAAAGTTTCTATTAAATAATATAATGAAACTTTCGTTTATGCAAATTAATCTTCTCCAATTTTAAATAAAGATTATTAACCAAAATCTGTTTTGCATGAAAAACATATGCCTATATACATTATTTACTAGAAATGTTTTAAAATTATTGAAAAATTACAAATCATTAAATGTTCTGTATGTAATTATTATATATTATTATGTAATTGAAATAAATATTAATCTTTTATTTAACTGGTTCCAAAATGTACATTTTTTCTTGTTTATATATAATATATAATTAAAAATTTTAAATTATAATTTTTTATATTATATATATATATATATATATATATATATATATATATATATATATATATAAATTATAAATTAAGAACTTAAATTATTATATATTTAATTGTTATATAAATTGTTATAAAGGTAAACTATTATATTTACTCAAGAACAGTATGTGACAATCTCACTTCTTAAAAAACTACAATTTCTCTTCCTGTTTCCTCATCTTCACCATTTACGTCATCATCATCTTTCTTCTGTTGCTTTTTTTTAGATGTCGCATCCTTTTTTTCTTTTTGAATCTTTCTAAAGTTTTCTAGAGATTCCTGCAGTGGATCAACAAACTGATCAAACTCGATGTCTATCATAGCTTGTATCACGTCTGGTCCACTGATAGTTTTGCGATTGCCTTTTTTGGCTACTATATTGGCAGATGATGTAAGATAGAGTATGAAGATGGATGCAGCCTTCGCCACTGCTGTTCTGGCATCTTTTCCAACTGTCACTCCATCTGGTAAAGTTTCTTTGATGATCCTGGTTACAACTGCATTGGGTAGGTTCAGATCTTCTAATCGTTCAGCCATCTAATTATTACGTACGTTTTTGAATTCTTATTAAGAAAACAAGAAGACATTGTAATTCTATAATATTATAACGTAATACTCATATTCATTACAAAGATTATTAAAATATAATTAATATATAAGCACTTTATAACGTATCTATCAGAAACAACATAAGATTTATCAAACTTATAATCTTTTAGGTTATTTTTGGCAAACAGTTTGATGCAGCCCACAAATTAGAAAATAATACAAAAAATATATAAGGACCAGAAGCGATGAAAGAAATTGTTATTACCTTAATCTAAAACACGTTATCTATGAAAATCCACGACGCGTTGAGGTTAAGTCTTTCCCACCAGCAAATTTGCGATAATTGCAATTTGCATAAGAAATAAATCTTTCTGCCGTTTTTAGATGCGACAGAAGTCGATAGCAAATTTAATCTTCGTAGAAAATAATCAAATATTTACGATGCCAAATCACAATAATTACATTTTCACCGAATGCAACTGAACACTCGAAATTCAAATAAAATCTACGACGTAGATTACGGGAACTAAGGCTGAAATCACAGGTTTGTTCTTTCCAGCTGAACTTTCTGTACTAGTTCATAAAGTGTACACTGAGGCGTTCTTTTTAGCAGAAATGACGTCAGAGATGACTGTTCTTTTCAATAGTGCAACAGAACTGAGTACAGCAGTTCACTGAACTGCCTGCCCCAGGTCTTGAGTTAGTGCAGCGGTACAGTTCAATATGGCAGCTTAGGCACAAAACGAGAATAACAGTACAACTTAACTTAAAATTAAAAACATTAAGAATTAAAAACAGTACAACTTAACCTAAAATTAAAAATTATATTATCTTTATATTTTTACTTTTTTAAGTTATGTTAATACTTAAAATTTTTTACTCTATATTCGTCTTTTACTACTATTTTTGCGCATATAAAAATATTATTGATCAATATTTTTACATATACTTTATTACATATACATATAGAAAAACCGATTTTTTTCAAAGGCGTGTTACACCCCCTAAAAGGCCGTATGGGCACGTATAAAAAAAAACGTATCCCCTATTTTGATCTGGAGAACAACATATTAGAAGCTCATCAAAATCGGAGGGGGACACTTCCGACACCTTCCTTGTAAGTATATCCGATTTTATCGACACATTTCGCCCCTGATTTGAATCCGGACTAAAGATTTCGCCCCTGGTTTGAGTCCGGACTAAGTATATCCGATTTTACCCAAATTTCGCCCCTGGTTTGAATCCGGGCTAAAGATTTCGCCCCTGGTTTGAGTCCAAACTAAGTATATCCGATTTTATCCACACATTTCGCCGCTGGTTTGAGTCTGGGCTGAAGATTTCACCCCTAGGTTCGAGTCCATGCTAATTAACGAGACGAGACGAGAGAGAGAGAGAGAGGTGAGAGATTTACAACCTTCTCCTTCGCACGCCGTACATCGGTAGCAAATATTTCAAGTGATCGGAGTCGAGAAACCGATTTTCTTTTCCTTGAGTTCAAGATTTTTGTTGTGTTAATAATTAATTAAATAATTTGTTAATAATTAATTAAATAATAAAGAAACTTAAACTTTTGTGGAAATTGGCAATTTGTTATTAATTTAAGATTTTATTGATCTAACTCTTTTATTAAAATTATTACATGTATGACTTTTCAACCTGTAATTTAAATCCTTTTTAAGTGACTATTTATTACATCAAATTGAATCAATAAATAAATGTAGCAATATATGTACACACACACACACACTCGCTTGCTCGCACGCACGCACGCACGCACGCACGCACGCACGCACGCACGCACGCACGCACGCACGCACGCACGCACGCACGCACATACACACACACATTATCGGAATGGTGAGTATTAAAAATTCTTGTTTGTGGTAATGTGCTCGATTTGATGCATCAATAATTTCGTTTATTTAAATTTAGAATTAAAATGCTCTCCCATATCAACGCCAAAGAAACGGAAATTAGAAACAACGTCTTTCTCAACAGAGCCTATGTTGTATGAGCCTACGTTGTATCTCCTAGGAAATTATTTCTTAAGAATGTTTTGAAGAATTTAACGTTAATGTTTAAAAAAAAAAAAAAAAATCTTCAAGATCAAGTACGAAAAAAAGATGCTCGTATCACCAAAATGGAAAAAATAATAAAAAAATTGATGGTAATCGACAAAATGAACAAAAATCAATGAAAATTGCTGAAAGTTGACAAAACGCTGTCACTGTTCAGGAGGTTTATAAAATAATTGATATGAATTTAATAATTTACAAAATTTTAGAAGAATATAAATTTTTTATATATTATATTATCTGAATATTATCTCTTATATCGTGATTATAATTTTGATATTTATTTAATATTCTAATGTCAAATTACACATTAATAGTTTATAAAGCCTTCAATTTCTGGGATTGTCGCCGTCATTACCAGTGATCACTTTCCCCTGACCGCTCTGGGTTGCGTTCAGATTCCCCAGGTGTACTATAATACTAGAAGTACTATAGCATACGTGACACTTACTATAACAACTTCTAGTATTATAGTTACCTGGGTGGGGAATCTGAACGCAACCCTGGTTGCACCTCCTCGAGTTTACGCTCCGTCCATATATTCTTAGATCCATGAGCCAACCAGGAAAGCTAAAGACTTTCACTCGCTATCGCTATTCCCTGGGTATTGATCATGTAATTTTTCACATAAAAAGTTTCACGTGAACTCAACGATTTCAACCAATGAAAGGCAATCAATGAGTTGCCCAATGAGTCTAATTCCATTGGTTGAAATCGTTGAGTTCACGTGAAACTTTTCATGTGAAAAATTACATGATCGATATCCTGTTTCTATCGCTATCGCCTCGCATTGTGTCTCTGGCTTTACACATAGAAACTTGTCAGTGACATCTTACTGTGGTATGTGTATGCAGTGAAGAGTTTAGATCACAGAGGTTAGATGCGTAAAAAAAAAAAAATATATATATATATATATATACAGGGTGTCCCATTATAAAACATCCAGTCGAATATTTCGAAAACCAAGCCCGGGAGAGAAAAATTTTTCAGACAAAAGTTATTTGGTTTCGAGGGGCCCATAAGATGATACCATTGGTTTGACCTTGAAGAATTATTTGAAAGTTACATGAAAGTCACCTCAATTTTTTTAAATGGCATTCCCTATTTTTTATTACATATTCTTGTAGCTGACCTCGAGAGCTTTCCAAAACACTATAATAAAGTATTTTTTCATGAAGTATTTTCCGAGTTATAAAGCTTGAAATAATTTCTTAATTTTACATAAACTGTAAAATATTTACTTTTCGATGACCTTACCTCAATACTTTTATGCACAGAATAATGAGAGGAACCAATTGGTGTCAAGAAAACACATAGTTGTTTTTAAGAAAAAATATGTAATTGTTAGTTACAAATTGCATATTTTTTCTTAAAAACAACTATGTGTTTTCTTGACACCAATTGGTTCCTCTCATTATTCTGTGCATAAAAGTATTGAGGTAAGGTCATCGAAAAGTGAATATTTTACGAGATATTTTACAGTTTATGTAAAATTATGAAATTATTTCAAGCTTTATAACTCGGAAAATACTTAATAAAAAAATACTTTATTATAGTGTTTTGGAAAGCTCTTGAAGTCAGCTACAAGAATATGTAATAAAAAATAGGGGATGCCATTTTAAAAAATTGAGGTGACTTTCATGTAACTTTCAAATAATTCTTCAAGGTCAAACCAATGGTATTGTCTTATGGGCCCCTCGAAACCAAATAACTTTTGTCTGAAAAATTTTTCTCTCCCGGGCTTGGTTTTCGAAATATTCGACTGGATGTTTTATAATGGGACACTCTGTATATAAATATATAAAGATATATATTTCACTATTTGTTTATTATAGCAATAAAAATGGTGAAATGCATAGTGCCAGGATGTCCTATTACAAATTCTACAGATAAACATAAAAATATATTTAAAAAAGCATTAGAACAAAATATAAAAATTAGTTTACACAGGTAAAAAGTTATATTAATATGTAATATTTTTTGTTATTAATATAAAAAAACACTGCTTTTGTTGAATTGCTTTTGTTATATGCTGTCAACACCTGTTTCTGTTGATATTATTAATTTGAAACAATCAAAATATAAGGAAAATTCGATTAAAATTATGGTAAAATGAATATTTCTTTTTATCAATAGGTTACCCAAAGATAGAAATAGAAGAAAATTGTGGCTTAAAAATATTGGATTTGATGAAAATATCAACCTAAAAAAATGTGCATCAATTTGTTCCTTACATTTTAAAGAAAAAGATATAAATAGAACATTAGATAAAATTGTGTTACGTGAAAACGCTGTACCTTATGTATGAAGTTTAATATTCTGCTTTAGTGGATATTATAATATTCTGCTTTAATTGATATTATTTGTGCTTTTATTAATAACTTTTTTATTTTTTTAGGCAAATTCTTTTGTTGATAGCACAAGCAAAGAGGAAAATATTGAAAATCAACAGAATTATTTAAGCTCATCTTTTTCTTCTGTTGATTTTAATTCAGATCACCAACTTTCATATTTGGAAACATCATTTTCAATTGATACACATTGTACAAAAAAATTAAATACAGGGAATGACAATAATCAGAATGATAATAATCATCAAAATATTTCCATGACTGAGGAAGAAATGCTTCTCGATGAATATACTGGAGAATTCATTTAAAAAAAAAAACCTTTACCAACTGGTTAGTTGAAATTTTTATATGATTATATCTATTTTTATTTGCAAAATATTTATTGTACAATACATTTATAAATTTATTGGATATTAATATGAAATACTGTTTTTAGATCAAATTCAACACACACAAGATTGTACTACAATGTGTGATGAAACGATTTTTATTGGCAGATGTACTTCTCCATTAAATTTGTCTGAAAATTCAAATTTAAAAGTTCATCGCTCAACATCTGTTAGTCCTCAACATTTTCAAAATGACAAAGATGATACCATTAAATTATTAAGAGCCTTTTTAGAAGAATATAAACGAAAATCTCAACAAACACACAATAAGACAGTTGAAACGCAAAATAAAACAAAAAAAACCTGAAGCAGATTTTAACTGTTATAGAATCTTTAAAATTAAAATTAAATAAGAATAATTTAGATGTTTTAGAGCAAATAGGCAAGTTTAATAAAGATTTTTTGAAAAGAATGATTTCGAAATGTGAGAATAAAACTATTAATAAGCAATACAGCAATAATCTTGAATTAAGGTTATTAACAACTATAGCTCGAAAATTTATAATTACGTAAGAGAAAAATTTGATTGATTTTATCTCATCCAAAAACCTTATATAAGTAGTACACTTCTGTAGCTGGAAATCCAGGTGGAAATTCAGAAGCGTTAAAATCAATTGAAGAATGTTGCAAAGCTGTTAATTATCCTTTGTTCAGGTCTGTGATATTTGACGAAATGGATAAAGAGTGAAACTGAATGAGTGGTCTCAAAAGTGTATAGCATGACTTTAGGGAAATGGACAAATATATTTCTATTAATTGTAACGCATTAGCTAACCAAGTTCTAGTTTTTACTGTCGTATGCATAATGGGTCATGGAAAATTCCTTTTGCTTACTTTTTTATAAAGTCATTAAAAACCGATCAAAAGAAATTACTTATTTTAAAAAAATTAAACAATTAAAAGAAAAGTAAGAAGGCCATATAGGTTTCATGATCGAGCAAACACAAAGATGTCGTTTAAAAATACATCGAAATTTAACCTTGACTTTATTAAAAGTAGAAATAATGAACGTTTAGACTACACTGAGTCTTCATCAGCATTTAAAACAATGAATAATAGAAACGTCGTTGTTTAAAAAATACATATGTTCCATGAGTTTATATAACTAAATAAATAACATAAAAATAAAAATAAAAGTAAACATGGTTAGAAACTGCAAAACATCTCGCACACCGGTCACGACGGTAAAATTAAGGTAAAACATGATATAATAGAAGGTCAAAATTGTGGACGCACAACGGTCTCGCAAACCGTGTTATAGTCTAAAATAAAACCAATTAATACGAACTTATTCATCGTTTTTCGGCGAGAATATGTTGGTCAGTTGATAAAGACATGCTGCCACCTCCTCCCTAAACAACGTCAACGTTTGAGATTTTTGTCAGTGATATATGGGAGATCGTATTCTAAGAAAATGACAAATGTAAAGTCATAAAACAATACTATAAAAACAGAAAGATAGCGCAGTATTGAAAACACCCATTAACATGAAAAATTCTTTTAGTAACATGCGAAATACGAAAAAATTGATAATTAATCGTACCTGTCTTAGATTGAGACCCGAATTACATATGTGTTGCGGTATAATCGAACCGATTAGAAATACGTGTTATGTAGTTACAGTTTAAACGAGTAATGCTGTCAACGACCAATATAAAACCAATTTTTGACACTTTCGGTTTAGAGCGCTGTTCGCAAGCGTGTCAGAGAAGAGGAAGTAACGACAGATCATTAATGAGGCTTGTGTACGCATTATTTAGTAACTCGGTATCTTTTTGGAAATTGATCGCATATGTCTGTCTCTTGATGTGGATCACTTCGCTGACTAATCTTTTTAAGAATTTAGAACTGCATTAATATTCTACTGAATAATGGTTTCCCTACTCACTTTATATTCAAACATATTAATTCTAGAATTAACACGTTGGCCAATAAGATTGGTCCAAGAAACAGACTGACAAATCTCACTCCCACCAACACACAGAAGACTTATATAGTTCTGCCGTTTATAACATACATATCCAAATTCATCAAACCGATTATGGATAAATCAAAATTCATGATTGGGTACAGATGTATAAACCAATTAAAAAAGTTTATTTCCCCATGGTCGGGTGAGCATTTACGATCTAATAAGAATTAGTGTAGTATACAGGATAAATTGCAAGAACTGTGAAGCGTCGTATATTGGTCAAACAAAGAGGAAACTAAGTACGCGTTTGAAGGAACATAGGTATAACATAAGGGGAGACCCACCCAAACACACCGTCATATCAGAACACATGATTGAGTTCGATCACCAGTTTAATTAGGAAAACGTCTGTGTTCTTGATGTGGAATACAATTATCAAAAAAGATTAATCAGCGAAATGATCCACATCAAGAGATAGACATATGCGATCAATTTCCAAAAAGATACCGAGTTACTAAATAATGCGTACACAAGCCTCATTAATGATCTGTCGTTACTTCCCCTTCTCTGACACGCTTGCAAACAGAGCTCTAAACCAAAAGTGTCAAAAATTAGTTTTATATTGGTCGTTGACAGCATTACTCGTTTAAACTGTTTAAACTACATAACACGTATTTCTAATTGGTTCGATTATACCGCAACACATGTGTAATTCGGGTCTCAATCTAAGACAGGTACGACTAATTATCAATTTTTTCGTATTTCGCATGTTACTAAAAGAATTTTTCATGTTAATGGGTGTTTTCAATACTGCGCTATCTTTCTGTTTTTATAGTATTGTTTTATGACTTTACATTTATCATTTTCTTAGAATACGATCTCCCATATATCGCTGACAAAAATCTCAAACGTTGACGTTGTTTAGGGAGGAGGTGGCAGCATGTCTTTATCAACTGATCAACATATTCTCGCCGAAAAACGACGAATAAGTTCGTATCAATTGGTTTTATATTTTAGACTGCGGTAACGCGGTTTGCGAGACCGTTGTGCGTCCACAATTTTGACCTTCTATTATATCATGTTTTACCTTAATTTTACCGTCGTGACCGGTGTACGAGATGTTTTGCGGTTTCTAACCATGTTTACTTTTATTTTTATTTTTATGTTATTTATTTAGTTATATAAACTCATGGAACATATGTATTTTTTAAACAACGACGTTTCGTTTTAATGCTTCTATTATTCATTGTTTTAAATGCTAATAAAGACTCAGTGTAGTCGAAACGTTCATTATTTCTACTTTTAATAAAGTCAAGGTTAAATTTTGATGTATTTTTAAACGACATCTTTGTGTTTGCTCGATCATGAAACCTATATGGCCTTCTTATTTCCTTTTAATTGTTTAGTTATATCGAGCGGTATTATTATTCTAAATATTTCTTATTTTTAAAAGTTTAGAGTTACTGCATGCATCTGGACTTAATGTTGTTTCTTTGACGTTTGATGATGCTTCTGTAAGTGTCTGTAATGAAAGAACTAATTTTTATTATATTTTTATAGATGAGGAAAATCAAAATAATAATTTTCAGACACATTTTTTACATCCTATCACTAGAGAAAAAGTTTATATACTTTTGGATCCATCACACATGTTAAAATTAATATGGAATTGTTTAGGAGGTTTTCGTACTATAATTGCAGAAGATGGAGAAGTACCATGAAATTATTTTGAACAACTACATATTATTCAAGAAAAGGAGGAACTTCATTTAGCAAATAAACTACGCATAAACATTTAAATTACCGAAAACAAAAAATGAAAGTTCAGCCCAATTATTTAGTAAGAGTGTTGCTGATTCATTAACAGTTTTAAAAACATGAATATTTCTTTATTTCAAGATAACACTGCTATAATTTGTTTTATAAATTTATTTAATAATCTTATTGGTTTTTTAATTTGTATTTACAGTCTTCAACAATTATATCGTAAATTATGTAAGAATAAAAAGTTGTTAAAATATACAGGGTGTCCCAGAATCACAGGTAAATACTGATAGGGTAGGTAGGGGATGGGATGGTGATGAGGATAAGATAGGGCAAGTCGCTTGTCATAGCGCGCCGCTGATTCATATAACTTCTACCCTCCGTATATCCGCGGAAGTGCATGATCGGACAGAGGTGTCCTATCCCATCCCCTACCTACCCTATCAATATTTACCTGTGATTCTGGGACACCCTGTATGCCATCCTACAAAATGAATCAAGATCACATAGAATTGCTTTTTGGTTGTATACAAACACACAATGGCTGTAATAATAATCTTACAGCTTGGTAATTTGTTGGTATATGTATACAAGAAAATCTTAGTACACCATGAACTTTGCACAAATAATACAGGCAACTGCATGCCTCAGGAAAACATTTCCATATTACACATAACGTCTAAAATTGATCTGGTGAATGTAATTTAATGACCACACCATCAATCAAACATGTCTTAGCTGAAGTAAATAATAATACTAATAATAAAGATCAAAACTTAATTAACAAAAGAATCGATATGGACACGGAAAGATAATTAACTTTAGTTCAAAATTTTGATATACACTTCAATGTAAAAAATCCATATATTGTATTAGTGGGAACAATTATTTCTTATATAGCAAGTTCTAACAATGAATTCAGACAATGTCAAATCTTTAGACAGAAATAAAACGTGAAAATTGCTTAAATGCTTTAGAAGATACCTCAATATCATTATATTCTTCCTTAATATCAATAAAAAGTAAAGGATTTTTAATTTATCCATCAAGTAATGTAATTTTTATTTGCACAAAAGTTGAAAAAATAATAAAAATATGTCTTCATAAAAGTGGTGGAAAATTTTTATTTAAAAACTTTTCAAATCAGTTTTTGAATAAATCTTATAAAATGGTCATTAATAAGTTGCAATTTATTTCAATTTAAAAACCTACAATAATAATCATAGCACTTTTGAATCTCATTTAGTACATCTTATTGAGCTGTATTTAAAAAATTCATCAAAATTAGATTACATCATATTTGCTCTAAGACTATTGACAAAAGCATTAGTAATAGACAAAAATTTACTAAATTAATTCAGCATAAACATTTATTAATGTTGAATATGATGCTGAATATATTTAAGTGATATGTTTTTTATGAGATTTTATTAGTTTAATAAAAAGATCTATAAAATTTTTTTCTTTTTTTAGTTAGTTTTAGATCTAACATATTGTCATTTATTTTTTGAAGAGTAAGTTGAGCTAAGATTAAAGTTACGCGACGTTGTACTGGGCCTGAATCTTTCATTTCACACATATGCTCTGTCCCCCTATTCCTAAGTCCGTGACGTGCTAGCATACTAGTTTTTGATAAAGGATTTGGTGCAATTTTGACTACGTGATTTGTTGCTAGGTGCTAATATACATAACATAAGTGCAAAAAGTAAAAGAAATAATAACATAAATATAAATACAAACATTACATACACTCAATTTCACAAGAGCGTACGGTTCCTCATTTCATTAATAGATAGCGCATAAATCTAAATTTTTGTTTTTCCGATTCTCTGAACATTTAGCAACAATGCTTTGAGATCATATCGGTAGTGTAGCTTGTTGTTTGTGTGGCAGAGTGAAATAAAGACAATGAGTGTTGCGTACGCTTGATTGAAAATCTCGTCGACAGCATGCCTCGACGCTGCCAGGCTATAATCGATAACAATGGAAACAACATATTAAGTAAACGCATAGTAATTTATTGTACTAAAAGGCCAAAGTCAAATTTTTAACAATTTTCTTTTTTTTTTAAAGAAACAACCCGTACGCTCTTGTGGAACTGACTGAAATAGCGTAAAAACGCAAAACTCTTTTATTTTTTATTGCACTTTTGACTGATGTGAACTAGTACTGTAAGTACAAGGCAAGTGTCTGTCTTAATTCAGTTCAGTAGTTCTGGTGCAGTTCCACAGCAATAAAAACGAATAAACCTATAGTCGACTTACCATATACCGTCTACATCCGAACAAATGCGCGGTTAATTGCTGAATATGAAAGAACCAATCACGTTCGACAGGCTACTAAACGACACAGCGGTGGGGCGGACACAGTTAGGTTGGATCAGGTTAGGTCGCGCTCGTCGATAATCGTTCATGAGTTTCGCGATTATTCGCGATCTCGAAAACGGCAAGGTATAAAGATTAGTTTCAGCGTCTGTATGGAGGTGCAGTGCCTTGACAAGAGACAAGCAACTTTTGAGACTGACGACACAATTCAGAGCATCGAACTGACATAACTTTATTACCGTCGTGTTCGAACGAAGATATCATTCGGAGAAAAATGTTAAAGATCGAGGAGGCGAACGAACATATACGTCAAGCTGAAAAAGCGTAAGCACTCCTCGCCCCCGAGACCCTTTTTGACGTTTCCGAATATTCAAGATGTTCTTATTAAACGCGGTATGTAAATTTTAGTATCAATCCATCTTTGTCATACGTGGTATGTATATTTTAGTATCAATGCCAAACGAAACAAACGAGCTCAGGAGCAACTTGATTTTAAATTTTAAACAATTTCTTTTTCAAATTTATAACTTTATAAGTTTTCCAAAATCATATATTGTTTATAGGATTGTATCAAATAAATCTTTGTCCTTCCCAGCTTGAAACCTACTTTATTGAAATGGCGACCTGATTATGAACTAGCAGCTAACAAGTATTCACATGCAGGTAAGAAAAAAATATAAATTATAATAATAAAATAATCGAACAAAATGTTATAATAATATAATAAAGTGTATTAAATCAAATATTTCATTAATGAAGTTTGTAAAAACAGCTGATCCAAATGTATTAAATAGTTACTTACAGTTTAATATGAAAATAAGAAATTAGTTGCTAGAAAATTTTACAATATGTCGTACAATATATAGTCAATTAAAAATTTAATTGTGTAACAATTTTGCAAAGGTTTAACATTTAACTTTTTTAATTTTTTCACTTTAGCAACATGCTTTCGAGTAGCCAAGTCATATGTGCAGTGTAAAGATTGTTTAATGAAGGCAGCAGACTGTTACAAACAAACCAAAGCGTATCCTTTGGTACATTAGAAAACAATTTTCAGATTTTCCATTTTAGGTGTTGCACAAGTATAGTTTTAATAATATATCAGGTTTATAATATATAAATAATCTTTAATATATTAGGTTCAAGAATTCGTTTACTGTATCTTTGTTTCATCATTATTTTAACAAGCATTTTTTTGATAAGCTATTTGTATAAAGATATCTAAAGTTACAATCTTAAAACGTTATAAACCAATCACAGAGACACATTAGCATTATTATTACATTACTTAAAACATTATTTAAAACAGTCATTACATAAGAATGGACCATGAACACCGGCTTAAGAGATAAATTTTCTTTTATAAACTTTTATATGTAAATTATACTTAATGATAAGTGAAAGTTTGACAAATTTGAAAAATGAGTCTTACAAATAAAATAGAGATGTCATCTTTGAGCTGAAATTTGGTAGCTTAATATTTTTGAATTTATATACTTTTTACACTCAAATTATACATTAATTTGTTCATTTTGAAACAGTTTTTCATTGGGACAGTACATTTAATACACTTAAATCAATTTAGTTACTTATTATGTATAATATTAATTATATTCTTTCTTAAAGTTTCTGCTAAATCACTTATTCTCATATATTTCTCTTAATTCAATTTAACGCGAGATAGATGGTTCCATGCAGCAAGGTATGTATCATATACATATACACAATTTAGATTTTATCATATAATATTTATCAATAATATAAAAATGCAATGTTTTCAGATGTATCGAGCAGGCTCTGCTCATTTGCAAAGAAATAGGGGATTTATCAGAGGTATCAAAACTAGCCCACAGTGCCTGTAGTCTTTTTCAACAGCGCGGTTCTCCTGAATTAGCTGTAACTGTTCTCGACAAAGCAGCTAAAATGTTGGAAGCTACACAGCCGCAACAGGCTTTGGAGATATTTAGACGCGCAGCTGATATACTTATGGTAGGCCCTGTCATTTACAAGTCAAATTAATTGTTACAAGAACAAATAGGTAATAACAAATACAAAATCGTAAAAAATTTGATTATTTGAAGAGAGAAAAGAGAGACTGGTTGAGACTGGTTTAATCATACAGATATGCACTGTCGGCCAAAATTCTGGATGCTTCGTTAAATGTTTCGATTTTAATTATATTTTAACGTGCTAAAAATGCAAAATGTTAAAATTCAAACTATGCTAAAATTATTTGCGAAAGAAGGAAGCATCTAAAGAAATTAAAATCATGCAATGGCCTGACCTGAAACCCATTGAATAATTATCGGATAAAGTGAACTATGAGATCAGAAAATCGATTGATGTCAGATAAATATTTGTGGAAAAAAATTGCTCTAAAAATTCATAGAAAAAAATGCTGCGATTTCCCAGACAAAAGATGGTTTCTTTGACGAAAAAAGTCTAAATAAAGATAATTTTTATTAAAATACATTGAATTTTTGTTTCATTATACTTCACGTTCAAGACATTAAATGTTCGTGAGTTTAATCACAGTTAAGCATTTATTTTACTTTATATAAACAAGTTGTTAATTTTGAAAGTGTCCGGAAACTTTTGCTCCCATAGTGTATGTATGTATGTATGCGTATGACACGCACGGGCGCGTGTGTGTGCAGACGTACGTACATATTAAAAGTTAAAATCTACATAATATAATCTGCATAAAAAGTAAATAATTCCGCATAAAAAGTCCACAATTAAAGAAGTTTTGAAAGAAGATGTGTCTATGTAGGGTGAGGATAGTCCGCGACATGCAGCGGAATATATGAGCAAAGTCGCGAGACTACTGGTGACACTGCAGATGTATGATGAGGCAGCGGATGCAATACGTCGCGAAATTAGCGTGTATCAAGATATCGAGCTTTGGCAATCACTTGGGAGGCTCACTGTGGCATTGGTATTAGTACAATTAGCGCGAGGTGATCAAATTGCGGCCGAGAAAGCTTTTAAAGAATGGGGTAATTTCTGCGAGGCTCCCGAAGTACGTAAGAAAAAATAATAAACTTTCTTAACGTAATAAAAAGGAATTTATTATATTAGTCAAATTTTCTTAATACTCAGTAAAAAATTGTTTAGCAATTAAAAAATTGATGATGTATTAATGCCAAAACGGAAAAACTTGCTAATTATACTAATAAAATTGTGATTTATTGATTCTTGCAGGTGCAAGCGTTGGAAATGTTGCTGCAAGCATATGATAATGAGGATGCGGAAACAGCTCGGGCAGCTCTTAATAGTTCCTTTATCAAGCATATGGACGTGGAATATGCTAAGCTAGCGCGAGACTTGCCTTTACCACAACAGGAATATGCCATTCCACCTGCTGGAGTAAGAGCCAATGCCGCGGAATCCTACGTTTCTCCCAACGCATCCAAAATCGCCGAACACACTACTGAAGTTAACCATGTGAGTTTATGTTTTATCATCCGATATTTTCCTATGGTACACTTCATTATTTCATCAGGCATATAATAACGATGGTTTTCTAGACGAAGAACGAAGTCGGTGAAACTAGTCAATCAATGAAAAAGATAGTCGAAAAGACAGAAGTTGCACCACCGCCGAAGCCAACAACACAAAAGTCTTGTAGACTGTCTACAAGATAGAATGAGAACAAGGCCGATCAAAATCCTCACTCTATCTTAACTGCCAACTTCCGGCTTCATCCTCATCGTCAACAAACTATGCGAATGCTTGACTAGTAATGTATGTTATTGGAGTGTGTGTTACCCGGTGTGTGTCAGTGTGCATATGTGACACGCGGCGTGTGATATATGCTGCTTATATTTGTATTATATTGTTGAAGTTGCACAAAAAAGTGACAACAATACTGAATAAGTGCTGCATTACAAAATGCAAAAATACAAGAGAGCAAGGTTATCATTATCATTTATTTCAGTAAGTAGAGAATGCATTTATGTGTAATAAATAATCGAGGTTTGTAATATATAAAAATTATGTTGCAATTAAACGTTGTAAATATTTCAGATTTCCGATGAAGCGTCCAGACATGTTACGAATGTGGATGAATGCAATCAGAAGAGATTTCATACCCACAAGAAATCAAAAAATTGATACTGTTATCAAAATTGATACTAATTTCGATTGCGAACATGTATCATTTTTGTTTTCTTTTCTAATAAATATTAATATATACTTTATCGTATTTTGATTTATATTTATGTTTTATATTTATGTTCATTTTTATGTTAACCTTTACTATATACACAGAGAAACATCAGGTGTTACATTGAAATGTAGTAAGACTGGAAGACACATAGACATAGTATATTATAGACTGTTCATTCTCCATTTCTCCTATTATTTAAAATTAACTAGAAAATAGAAAGAGATAGCTGAATGATGTCGGTTCGTTCCTTGTCGCACTCTTCACTGATTGGTGAATTGCTACGACGCCAAAAAGGAAAGGGAGAAGAAGAAATGAGTAGAGGGGTCAATCCAAAGGTTTTCATATACTTTGCCCCCACAGGTGGGTTTCCCCTGTGGAACAAATTTTCCCCACTCCAACGATTGCTAGACGAAGACAGAACGGGTATAAAGTTACTGTCTCTGTCTATTTTCTGGTCGAGCTCCAGGCCAAATGAGCCATCTATGTATATTATGTCTATGAAGAGGCACAAGTCGCGTGGTGATTCTATGCAAGGTCTGTAGATGAACAACGGGAGGAGGAAAGGAAGGTCTTCCCTCTCATATTTAGACACATTTACAGACATTTACATTAGATACATTTGGCCCCAAAATGGCGGGACCACTATCTTCCAGATGTTTAATCTAAGTTTTTTTGTCAGAGCTGTCAATGTATCAATATATACATACATACACACATACTTCGTAGCCCCAAAATGGCGCTCATGCGAAGACCTTCCTTTCCCCCTCCCGTCATTTATCTACAGATCTTGGTTCTGTGCGAGCGAGATATCATTTGAGAGGGAGCTGTCTTTGTTGTACAGTCAGATCGAAAATTTCAGGACATTTATGACTTAAGAAGTGCGTCGTTGACTAACATTTAAAGGTACTCATTTATGAATGTCCATCCAGACATTCTCCATATTGTTCATTTTAGACATAATAAAAACATCATATTTTGAATATGTGACAAAAATGTCCTATATACCTGTTGTATATACTTTTAAGTTAGCTTGTCTATCACACAGCATTATATGCAAGCGCAATAAGAAAATAGAGAAGGTGACCCTCTCACTGAGTCTATCTCACAATCGCTTACAGATCTTCCACTTACAGATTTTGCCAGGCAAATTCTTCCATGTACTTCAGTTTTCGCTGTTCTCACAAGGAAATGGTCGGAAGTGTCCTCCTCCGATTTTGATGAGCTTCTAATATGTTATTCTCCAGATCAAAATAGGGAGGTGTTTTTTTTATACGTGCTCATACGGCCTTTTAGGGGTTGAAACACTCCTTTGAAAGAAATCGGTTTTTTTCTTTCGGAGTGAATATCTCCGAAACTAAAAAAGATAGAAAAAAAAGTCAAGGGGTATTAAATGGATTGATGAGTACTATAAAATAATGCAAAAAATTTTTTTTCTCTTTTTTTATTTTTCACAAAACATTACCCTTTCAATTTCTTTTCAAAATTTTGAATTTTTGTTTTCACCAAATTAGAGGTTATTTTTTTACGAATTTATCCATGTATATTAGAGTTATGTTGCGTAATATCATTTTCGAGAATTAATTATAAACGCCTCCGTACGCTATTTGTGTCGGTCCATGCGCTCGATTCTTTGCGCAACGCATTTTCCTGTAATCAAGAGATGACGAATATACTTGGAGGACATATCCATATGTAATCACGAAAGTTTTCATCACATATAGCTTGAGCACTTACATAAAATTTAAAACAAGTTTAAAGGTCTATAAGACGAATAATTTTATCATTGGAGGAAATATAAAGGTCGCTTTGCGAGCATCAGTTTAATACGTAACATCGTACATTTTATTAAGTACCGTTAATTAAATTGTGTGAACTATTAATCGTTGCAGTTTTATAGGTATTAATATTTTGAAAATATTGTCTGTTAACATGTATCCTTTAATTTTTATATACATATATACATATATATACAGGGTGTTCTAGATCAACCGGAGATCCTTGAAGGAGTGGATAGATCTCGATAATGTGAGTAAAAAATGTCCTTACAAGAAAGTTGTGAGATCAATAATTTTTGAATAAAACGCATTAGAAGTTAACCAACCACGGGGCCCGCATTTCGCGCTGTCAGGAGCGGCGCGGCATAAACCATTCTCGTTCGAAATACATTCTGCCACATCAATTACTCGTAGCATTTGTTAATAAAATGTACAATTAACAATAAAGTTAATAATTACTTGTCGTTCAGTAATTATAAAATTATAAGATAATTATCGAATAAAGAATTATTTCTTGATGAAACATTTCATTATAATTATTTATTTTATGTTATAACGGAAAAGTAAGAAACGGAACGAAAAAACTTACATTTACAATGACAGATTGAAAATAATGTACAATTTTCAGTTACAGCTTAGTTTCTCTTTATACCAGTAATTAAATAGTTGAAAAGAAAATACTATGTAATGAAAAAACTTTGAAAAAAATTTTATTTCCGCCGCGAGTGTAAGTTGTATGAATCAATCTTTTCTCGATTATTTATTCATAATAGTAGTATTTGAATTATAATATGGTGTAAGATAAATTGCTATAAATAATTATTGATATTACAATTCGAATTATACTTTTATGACTGTAATATTTCTGTAAACAGAAATATTTCCATAGAAGATTCTTTAAAATTGGGGATCAATGCATACATACTTTGACAATTTAAAACTCTTCGAGTTAAGATTCTTCGTTGATGCCGCTTCGGATATTTCCAAAAATCAGTAGCAAAAACGCGATGGAAAACAAATGAAAACAATTACGAGTAATTGATGTGGCAGAATGTATTTCGAACGAGAATGGTTCATGCCGCGCCGCTCCTGACGGCGCGAAATGCGGGCCCTGTGGTTGGTTAACTTCTAATGCGTTTTATTCAAAAACTATTGATCTCACAACTTTCTTGTAAGGACATTTTTTACTCATATTATCGAGATCTGTCCACTCCTTCAAGGACCTCCGGTTGATCTGGAACACCCTGTATATATACATATATATATCTTTATACAGGGTTGGGCAAAAGTCCGGAAACGGTCAAATATCTCGAAAAGGATCAACTATAGCGAAAAATTGTAAATAGCAAAGTTGTAGGGCTTAAAAAAATGTACCTAATGATGACTAAAAATTTTACTTTGAGTGGAGGACGAAGATCATATAAAAGTCAAATTGAATTTTTTAAATGGAACTGCCTACTTTTTATTGCATATTCTTATAGCTTATCTCGAGACCTTTCCAAAACACTATAATAAAGTATTTTTTTGTTAAGTATTTTCCGAGTTATAAAGCTTGAAATAATTTCATAATTTTACATAAACTGTAAAATATCTCGTAAAATATTTACTTTTCGATGACCTTACCTCAATACTTTTATGCACAGAATAATGAGAGGAACCAATTGGTGTCAAGAAAACACATAGTTGTTTTTAAGAAAAAATATGCAATTTGTAACTAACAATTACATATTTTTTCTTAAAAACAACTATGTGTTTTCTTTACACCAATTGATTCCTCTCATTATTCTGTGCATAAAAGTATTGAGATAAGGTCATCGAAAAGTAAATATTTTACGAGATATTTTACAGTTTATGTAAAATTAAGAAATTATTTCAAGCTTTATAACTCGGAAAATACTTCATGAAAAAATACTTTATTATAGTGTTTTGGAAAGCTCTCGAGGTCAGCTACAAGAATATGTAATAAAAAATAGGGGATGCCATTTAAAAAAATTGAGGTGACTTTCATGTAACTTTCAAATAATTCTTCAAGGTCAAACCAATGGTATCATCTTATGGGCCCCTCGAAACCAAATAACTTTTGTCTGAAAAATTTTTCTCTCCCGGGCTTGGTTTTCGAAATATTCGACTGGATGTTTTATAATGGGACACCCTGTATATATATATATATATATATATATATATATATATATACAGGGTGTCCCAGAACTCGCGTGACGCCCGTTACCGACGTATTCTTCGTGACATTCTGAGACGAAAATCTCTTTACCAAAAAAAGATCCGATGAGTAGTATTTGAATGGTAAGCCATTAAAGTTAACGAATAAGCACGCGTGGAATTGGAGTGGTCAGGACTGGCACAATCGAGACTGGCGCGAGGCACTTCAGATACATACATTGTGTCAAAGCGCGTTTCTCATTTTCTTTTTACATTTATTTATTACTATCTTTTGTATTTAATTTAAAAAATTAGTTAAGAATTGATTGAAATACATTTAATTACTACAGAAGTTTAAAAATTCTTTAATACATTTAAAAATTATTATAATATTTAAAAAAAGTTTTACTATTGCGTAAGAAATAATAAGAAATTTTAAAATAATTCATGATTGTTTTAAAAAAGTTAAGGTGTGTGTGTTAAATGTTCTTTTCCTCGCAAAATTTGCTTCGTCCGTTTGTAACATTTTGTTAATAAAAATCGGATTATTTTGATGTTGTTATGTTAGTCATGTGCAAAATTTTACTCAAGCAGCGTAATCACCTAAAGTAAAACTTTTTTTAAATATTATAATAATTTTTAATAAATAAATGTAATAAATAAATGTAAAATAATTTTTAATAAATAAAAGTAATAAATAAATGTAAAAAGAAAATGAGAAACGCGCTTTGACACAATGTATGTATCTGAAGTGCCTCGCGCCAGTCTCGATTGTGCCAGTCCTGACCGCGCCAATTCCACGCGCGCTTATTCGTTAACTTTAATGGCTTACCATTCAAATACTACTCATCGGATCTTTTTTTGGTAAAGAGATTTTCGTCTCAGAATGTCACGAAGAATACGTCGGTAACGGGCGTCACGCGAGTTCTGGGACACCCTGTATATATATATATATACAGGGTGTCCGATAATTCGAAGTCCACCCGTAAACTGCAGGTAGAGTATGTTAAACTGAGCAGAAAAGTTCTGTATCATTTTTTGATATTCTTAATATTTACCGAGATATTAACAAAAAAAGATCGGCGAATCCGCGCGCGCGGCGAGAAGGACGTTCCACCGCTACGCGCTCACTAGGCGCACAGTGAAGCGGTGGGAGGAGCCTACGAGCGTAATACTAGAACACCGCGGCGACCGCACCGAATTATTCGGTGTAATCCCACCGCTCTATCTCCCACCGCTTCACTGCGCGCCTAGTGAGCACGTAGCGGTGGGACATCCTTCTCGCCGCGCGCGCTTTGCTCGCGCGGATTCGCCGATCTTTTTTTGTTAATATCTCGGTAAATATTAAGAATATCAAAAAATGATACATGACTTTTCTGCTCAGTTTAACCTATTCTACCTGCAGTTTACGGGTGGACTTCGAATTATCAGACACCCTGTATATATATACATGTTTATATATGTATATATATATAATGTTTATATTTTTATACAATTATTCTTTTATAGTTTTTAAAATCAATTAGCACATAAATTTTTATTTATTGTATTTTTTTACAGCATTACGAAGAAACGTTTTTTGGTACTTCATATAACTTTTGTTTAAAAATCATAAAATACAAACGTACTGCATGTATATGTTTATACAATATAATATAAAATTTCTTCTTTATCCAAACAAAGTTTTAACGAGGAATGTATTTATAGTTTAAAAAAGGTATAATTAATGTTTAACATTTTTATTACTTAAAAACAGGCAGTAAACAGCAACATTATTACGTTTCTTGGATTGAATCGCATTTTGCCTTAAAAAGTATAAATAATAAATATCAGGAGACGCGGTAGCGTCTCCGGCCATGTTCAAAATTTTGGACGCTACTAGTCTCTTATCCAGAAAGTTTAGAATCGATTTTTTGGGGTACAGAACTATTAAAATATAAAAAATTTTGAAATGCATGTAGCATATTCTGAAAGGTGGCATCGCCACGAGTAAGTTAAGCCAAAAAAAAAAAAATCGGTCAAGCCGTTCTGGATATACAAACGGTCAAAAAGTGATGTTTTTCATGAAAAATTGTTCTCTGTCCGCAGTCATGTATGTACTTCTCTTCTCTCTTACCTTTCACTCACACCTCCCCCAACTTCCACTCACCCTCCCCTCCCCTCATTTCCCTTTCTCACCACGCCCCCCTTCCATCCCTCCCCACCCCTTCTCTATTTTTTCATTTTTTTTGTTTTTCTTACACTTTTTCATCATTTTTCACCCCCTCTCACTCTCTCACACCCTTTCTGGTGTATTTATCATTTATTAAAAATTTTCAAAAACCACCCCTTGGGGGTAAAATTTAATATCTCGAAAATGGTGCATTGCAAAAATATGAGACATGTGTCGTTAATTCAGGTTTCTTATGGGGTCAATTTACCATTAAAAATTTTCAAAAATTACCCCTTGGGCGTGAAATTTAATATTTTGGAAACAGTGCATCGCAAAAATACGGGATCTGTGTTATTAATTAAGGTTTCTTCTGGGGTTAATTTACCATTCATAAAAAATTTTCAAAAACCACCCCTTGGGGGTGAAATTTAATGTCTCGGAAACAGTGCGTTGCAAAAATATGATACTTGTGCCGTTAATTAAGATTTTTTATGGGGTCAATTTATCATTTATTAAAAATTTTCAAAAACCACCCCTTGAGGGTGAAATTTAACGTCTTGGAAACGGTGCATCGCAAAAATACGGGACCTGTGTCGTTAATTAAGGTTTCTTATGGGGTAAATTTATAGTTAAAGAAAAATACGCAATTGCATATTGCAAATAGCATAACTTTTTTTAAACTTTGCGTTTTTTTTGCATCAATTGATTCATATATCTGTACTCTAAAAAGTAAGTGATATCCCAAAAAATATCATAAATGAAAAGGTCAAGCCATGTTCAAAAATAAACCCTCAAGAATTTGAATTTTTACAAATTTAAATGATTATCTAATAATATATCACCATGAAAAGTAACTGATATATTTACAAGGTGCCAGTTCAAAGTGAACATATATAAAGTGTATATTAACTAAATAAATTAATAAAATAAATAATATAATAAATTTAATAATATATTACCACGAAAAATAACTGATATGTTATTCAAGGTGCAAATTCAAAATGAACATACATACATAAGGTGTATATAAGTAAAATTGATTAAAATTTGACTCTAAGTGAAAGTACATAAGTGATATGTTATTCTTAGTGCACAAAATATAAAAGCCGTTTATTGAAATTTGATTTGAAAGCCTGGACAATGAAAAATAGTTGCTTGTAATTCCAGAGTACTAATTTGTTAATGACTCGGAAAAAGAACATGGCGGCCTGCTCTCAAAAAACTTTCGATGGATGGAATAAATAATTAAAATGAAAGAGTTATGAAAATGGTTTAGATTAAAAATCTCCAACCTTTCTGTAGTAAAATTTCGAATTTTCATATGAATTTCCAATTTTAAATTTGTTATACCGTATTTTCAGCGAGTAATTTATGGTCAAAAAGTGTTGTCTTATTGCTTGAAACGGGTAAATATTAAATAAATCCAAAATTCATAAATAAAAAAGTTCTTATATCAAGTACAAAGAAGCTACACGCTTAAAAAGGTTAGTGATTATCTGACGTAACATACAACGTAATAAAAAAAATCGGATATTAATTATTCAAGATACAAATGCAAAATAAATATCGTTAAAATATAGATACAGAATTTATCACAATTTGACTCTGAAAAGTAAGTGAGATGCTTCTTAAAGTGCATGTATAAAATGTAACAGTGTTTTGATAATGATTAATTTAAATATTTGCATTAGCTCTCTCTCTCTCTCTCTCTCTCTGGGCAGGGTGATATATGTGATTGATATTTAACAGTACTACTTATTGAATAGTCAGAGACAAGTTGTGTCGGATGAATCGGAATGTAAGTATTATTATTATTCCTAAGTGGATACTGAGAAACGCATCGAAGTTTTTTGAGAGCAGGCCGCCATGTTCTTTTTCCGAGTCATTAACAAATTAGTACTCTGGAATTACAAGCAACTATTTTTCATTGTCCAGGCTTGTATAAATTTCAAATCAAACTTCAATAAACGGCTTTTATATTTTGTGCACTAAGAATAACATATCACTTATGTACTTTCACTTAGAGTCAAATTTTAATCAATTTTACTTATATACACCTTATGTATGTATGTTCATTTTGAATTTGCACCTTGAATAACATATCAGTTATTTTTCGTGGTAATATATTATTAAATTTATTATATTATTTATTTTATTAATTTATTTAGTTAATATACACTTTATATATGTTCACTTTGAACTGGCACCTTGTAAATATATCAGTTACTTTTCATGGTGATATATTATTAGATAATCATTTAAATTTGTAAAAATTCAAATTCTTGAGGGTTTATTTTTGAACATGGCTTGACCTTTTCATTTATGATATTTTTTGGGATATAAATATATATACACATATATGTTTAAAGTATAATTAGTAATTATGTATATTAAAAAATAGTAATGTTTTATTATACTTGTTATATTTACATTATATTACTTATGTATTTAAATAAATATATTATTTTATTTTTTAAGTAAATACGTAGTATAAATACATTCCTCGTTAAAACTTTGTTTGAATAAAGAAGAAATTTTATATTATATTGTATAAACATATACATGCAGTACGTTTGTATTTTATGATTTTTAAACAAAAGTTATATAAAGTACCAAAAAACGTTTCTTCGTAATGCTGTAAAAAAATACAATAAATAAAAATTTATGTGCTAATTGATTTTAAAAACTATAAAAGAATAATTGTATAAAAATATATATAAATATATATATATATATATATATACATATATATATATACACACATATACAGGGTGTCCCGTATTGATTAGTAAACCTTGCAGGGAATGAAAGAGGGTGGAATTTTGAATAAAAAGTTCCTTTTCGACTTTTGGCTCAGACCATTATTTAGCGAGTTATTAACTATTAAAGTTTCCCAATGAGAAGGCGCACAGCCAAAGTACGCAGGGGCGGTGCGCGCAGTGCGATCCCTCGCGCTTGCTCCGCTTACGTTGTCTCTGTCAAAACTTTATTTTAATTTTTCAAATTAATTAATACGTAAATAAATAAATAAAATAAAAAGTTAGAAATCGATCAACTAATTAATTTATTTGAAAAAATTAATGGATCAATACATTTAATAATAATATTTATAATTTTATTTATAATTTTATTAATATTTATAATTTTAATAATAATACATTTTTAATAATAATAATAATAATAATAATAATAATAATAATAATAATACGCCCCTGCGTACTTTGGCTGTGCGCCTTCTCATTGGGAAACTTTAATAGTTAATAACTCGCTAAATAATGGTCTGAGCCAAAAGTCGAAAAGGAACTTTTTATTCAAAATTCCACCCTCTTTCATTCCCTGCAAGGTTTACTAATCAATACGGGACACCCTGTATATATATAAATTAATAGATACATATTAACAGACAATATTTTCAAAATATTAATACCTATAAAACTGCAACGATTAATAGTTCACACAATTTAATTAACGGTACTTAATAAAATGTACGATGTTACGTATTAAACTGATGCTCGCAAAGCGACGGCCCTTTATATTTCCTCCAATGATAAAATTATTCGTCTTATAGACCTTTAAACTTGTTTTAAATTTTATGTAAGTGCTCAAGCTATATGTGATAAAAACTTTCGTGATTATACATGCATATATCCTCCAAGTATATTCGTCATCTCTTGATTACAGGAAAATGCGTTGCGCGAAGAATCGAGCGCATGGACCGACACAAATAGCGTACGGAGGCGTTTATAATTAATTCTCGAAAATGATATTACGCAACATAACTCTAATATACATGGATAAATTCGTAAAAAAAAAAAAACCTTTAATTTGGTGAAAACAGAAATTCAAAATTTTGAAAAAAAAGTTAAAGAGTAAGGTTTTTTGAAAAATAAAAAAAAGAAAAAAATTTTTTGCATTATTTTATAGTACTCATCAAGCCATTTAATACCCCGTTTAAATTTTTTTTTATCTTTTTTAATTTCGAAGATATCTGCTCCAAAAGAAAAAAACCGATTTCTTTCAAAGGAGTGTTTCACCCCCTAAAAGGCTGTATGAGCACGTATAAAAAAAAACGCCTCCCTATTTTGATCTGGAGAATAACATATTAGAAGCTCATCAAAATCGAACGAGGACACTTCCGACTCTTTCCTTGTCAGTCACATGTTGGCACAAAACGGCGAAACATGGCGAAATGTGCAGTGCTGATATTAAAACAAAATGAGTTTATATTGCATTGTATGTAACAAAAAGGACAAATCGGTTTTCTATATACGGTAAGTAAAAATGTATCTAATTTATCAGTTTGCATTATGTTAAGAAACTTAGCTTAACTCTATTAATTACTGATTTAATACTTTGGAAATCGCTTTTTCTATGTTCATGGTACATATATACAACGTATATAACCGATATAACCTTCGAACATGTATAGCAGTCGACATCTTCCATATATGGAAATAAGTCGAGCATGCGCACTATCGAGCAGTTAATCAAGAGAAAGGAGAGAGAGGGAGAACTAGTTTTCTTTCTCACTTCCTCCGGTCACTTTTCAGCCTAAACATGGACGGAATGTAAACGGCATTTCTAAGGGTATGAAGCTTGAGAAGTGAGGGGAAATCTCTGGCGACCATATTAGTTCATCATGTTTGAGCATAAATATATTATTCTTTATATGATCTTGATCTATTTACACGCCGTTAATATGGTGGGGTCTACAGGACTTTAGTCATTTTAGCCAGCTGCTGTGTTCTGTTCTGTGCGTTTTGTGGGTTCTGTGGAGTGGCCTTCACTTGGACACCGTTCGATTGGACACCGTACGATTGGACATCAAAAATGCACACTGTTCGATTGGACACCGTTATATTGCGTGAATCGCGAAAATTATAAAAATTATAATATTCGTCAAAATAAAATATATCAAAACTTTACATTTCTCTGGCCAAAAGGTACTGGTGCTATTAATTTTACATTGAATTAATGTTTTGAAAACAATTTGGACATCATATTTTGTCAGGACAGATAAAGGTGATATGATTTTGGTAATATAAAGGTGATATGAGTTTGGTAATCTGCTATTACAAAGTGAATTTGAAACACATGCCCGCGCGTGCACGCACACACGCACATACCAAAGGATGGAGCCTTCGGCCCCCCCCCACCCGTACCCCCCCTCGCCGGGTGGAACTCGCTTTGCGTGAAAAGTCGCATGAATGTGACACTCGCTTCGCGTGGAAAGTTGCATTAGTTTGTCATTCAAATCTACTTTGACAGATATTATAACCTTTATATATTTTCGCAATTCACGCAATAGAACAGTGTCTAATCAAACAGTATGCATTTTTGGACCCCTGTTGAGCTGGCCCCCCCACCTTGCAGAAATTAAAAAACAAGTAGCGCAAAATTATGAGCTATTTATGAGCTTTTATATCCCGCAAGTTAATAATTTTGAGCTCGTTGCAGTGGGTAGGAATTTAATATTTTTTGTGGGGGGGCTGAGTCAACGTTGACTCAGCCCCTCCACAACTTAAAAATAGCAATATTGAATCGATCTTTGCGGTAGAATTAGGAGCTTTTTATAAGCTTTTAAAATAATATAATTTCGAATAATATAATTTTTGAGCTCACCCCCTTAATCCCCAAACAACCCCCTAAATTGATGCAACTCAAGAATAAAACGTTTAAAAAAGTAAAAATACATCGTGTTGCGGATATATCATACAAATTCCACGAATAAACTTTTAAGATACACATTTCGATTTTTGAGCTGCAACCCCTTCGCAAGAAAACCACCCCACATCTGCCCGGCACAAGAGAGAACTATACTTAAAATGAAAGAAACTAATTATTTTGCGACTAAATGTTGTTCACTGATCGACAACTTTGTAAAATATGCGCATTTCGATTTTTGAGCTGCAACTTTTTTTGCAAGAACATTATTATGTTCCTGTTATAATGATGAAATTATGAATTATGATTATAGAATAAATTAATTTATATTTTATCTAGATTAATATTTTAATAACTCAAATGCGCAATTCAATAATTTTTTATATTTGCAAACTATTAAAAGAAAATTAAATTACAATTACACAAATTTTTAGTTTATATTTTGATGAGTCCTAGTATTATATATATATACAGGGTGGCCCATCGAAAAGGAAACAAACTGAATAACTCTTACAAAAATGATTTTTCGAAAAAATGCAAAAACATGTCAATTATTATTGGAAGGGGGACATCTATTGACGTAAAACTCTTACCCTCAACTTCCACCCCCTAAGCGGGGGGTGGCAACCCTTAAAAATTTTAAACGAGAAGGGGGGTCGAATAATATATCATTGGAAAGGTCTCTCAATTCTCTATAATTCTACGTTTGATTTTTTAAATTTGATCGATTTGTTTAGAAGATACAAGGTGTTTTACAGGGTTACAGGGTTGTATCTAAAACAAACAAATCTGCATATCTTCAAATTTTTTTTATTATCTATTGTCAGCGTAACAAATGTTCAAAATGTTGACCACTAGCTTCCATACAATAATAAAGATTCTGCTCAAAACGTTGTCGCACATTCTGGAGCATTTGTGGAGTAATTTTATGGCATTCGTTAACAATACGTTGACGTAAATCTTCTAAAGAAGCTGGTTGTGTTTCATAAATTTTACTTTTTAAATGTCCCCATAAAAAGAAATCCAGTGGCGACAAATCTGGAGAACGAGGAGGCCATTCAATAGTGCCTCTTCTTCCAATCCAACGATTTGGAAAAGTTTGATCCAAATATTTACGAACAGACAGTGTATAATGTGGAGGAGCTCCGTCCTGTTGAAATATTAATTGATCTTCGAGATAATGTTCATCATTTTCGATAATATTGGTTAACATTGGATCAATTATGTTTTCTAGCAGTTCCAAATACATATCTCCAGTTAAATTGCCAGATAGAAAAAAGGGACCAACAATACGATCACCAAAAATGCCAGCCCAAACATTTAATTTTTTTGGGTGTTGAGTATGGGTTTCATAAAATATGCTTGGATTAGAATCTGCCCAATAGCGACAATTATGGCGATTTACTGTACCATTTTGAAAAAAAGAACATTCGTCAGAAAAACAAATATTAAAGAGGAAATTTGGATTATTCGTTATTCGTTCACTCATGACCTCACAAAATTGCAACCGACGGTCAAAGTCGTCTTCATTAAGTTCCTGTAACAACTTAATTTTATATGGGTGAAACTTATGATGTTTTAAAATTCGTTGAATACTGGTTCGACTAACACCAGATACAGCAGATAATTGCCTTGTACTCAACGTAGGATCAGCAGCAACATGGCCTAAAATCGCTATTTCCACCGCTTCATATCGTACACGATTTTCAGCATTCCGTTTTTTATTAACCACAGATCCTGTCTGTTTAAATTTTGCCACTAACTGCAAAACGTATTTACGATTGACATGTTTATTTGCATGCCTTTGATTGAACAGCTCAGCTGTTTTGTTAGCACATTTATTATTTTCAAAATAAAGTGCAATTATTTCGATCCTTTCTGCAATCGAATAAACCATAATGTCAAAACAACGAATTATGAAATTTACTTGTCGCAAACACTAGATAAGTACTGATCTTGCTTATCGAAGCACACTGAAGAAAGATTAGGCTTCGTATAAGTTTAAATTTCGTTCAGTGTAACAAAAAGTAGCAAAGAAAAAACCAAAACATTGGAGCACATTGACGTAGAAATTTTCTTCAGTGTAGGCAAAGTAGTAAAGAGAGAGAAAGAGAAAGAATCAAAACATTGGAGTATACACATTGACGTGGAATAAATTCAAAACTTGAAAGCTTTAAGCTTTATCAACATTTCAAACAATTACTACGCTAACTAACACAATTTGAACACCTCTTGCAACCGATTAATGACCTGGTTAAAGATTATAAAGATTTATTTGTTTTAGATAAAACACTCTGTATCTTCTAAACAAATCGATCAAATTTAAAAAATTAAACGTAGAATTATAGAGAATTGAGAGACCTTTCCAATGATATATTATTCGACCCCCCTTCTCGTTTAAAATTTTTAAGGGTTGCCACCCCCCGCTTAGGGGGTGGAAGTTGAGGGTAAGAGTTTTACGTCAATAGATGTCCCCCTTCCAATAATAATTGACATGTTTTTGCATTTTTTCGAAAAATCATTTTTGTAAGAGTTATTCAGTTTGTTTCCTTTTCGATGGGCCACCCTGTATATATATATATATAAGTTTTTTTTATAAATTATTTTCTTTAGGAATCAAATTAATACTCATATGTGAAATATAAAAGATTACTGCAGACATTTAATCTTAAATTCTATTACAACATTTAATAATTTTCTTACATTTATTCACAAGCATATGAAAAAATAAATGAAACTAATAACGATTCTTACTATCTAATTTTGTTTGGAATAAATTTATCTCTTACATATTATTATTGCATACGATTTGGATTTTTATATAAAACAAAATTATTTTTTTATAGGGAAATTGTATACATTAAGAAAATACATTTTGAACATACGTTTATTATTATGCTTATAACGTAATTAGTATATAATATTATATAGTGTATAATAATAATTGTATATTTCCATTATAGTTTGATGATACAGCAATTTCCGTCTCCTTTAAATCATCATATTGGATCCAGGAATCATCTCTCCTCTGACAAATAGCATTAAAATGTCCGATTGTTTTAGGATCAGAACTGCGTGTTCCTGATGATCTTAAGTTAACCACTCCTCTTAAACGATACGGTTGAGACATAAAACTACATTTGAGAGTAGTTGGTATATCACACAGTCGTATACTTTTATTAATATTTTCGATATCATATAATTCCAATATTATTAAATCACCTGCAAGATAAAATGTATCATTATAAGTAAAATATAAAATTTAATAAAATACATGTAGGTTAGACTATTTAGCAGAAAAAATAATGTTATTTTTTCTACTCATTATAGACACTTTCTAACGTCTATTAAGCTGACACAGCCACTTTAGCACAATCGAATAAAATTTACACAGAAATTTAGTGCTCTTTTGTTGCTAATTTGTTGCTCAATTCCCGATTTTGTTGCTCCAGCCGATTCAGAGAAAACAGTGGTGTGCTAACTTAAGATTAAAGTTAGCACAGCCACAAAAAAAATAAAAAAAAAAAAAAAAACAATACATATTTTTTTAGAGCTAATTTGTTGCTAATTAGTTGCTCTATTCCTGATTTTTTTGCTCCACATTTAAACCCTGAAAACACCCCCTAAAGCAACCCCATACTAACAAAACGTTCCAAAATTGCTAATTAATGAGGTATCGCGATTGATTACGTCTCTTTGATTCTGTTGCTTGCGATTTACAATAAATCCGATTTTGTTGCTCCACCCTTAACGCTTGAAAACCACCCCTAGTTGTCCTAGATTAGCACAACACTATAAAACTTTAAATTTATGAGATATCTCGATTGATTACGTCTTCCTGATTTTGTTGCTTGCGATTTACAATAAATCCGATTTTGTTGCTTTACCCTTAACGCTTGAAAACCACCCCTAGTTGTCCTAGATTAGCACAACACTATAAAACTTTAAATTTATGAGATATCTCGATTGATTACGTCTTCCTGATTTTGTTGCTTGAGATTTTCAATAAATCCGATTTTGTTGCTTTACCCTTAACGCTTGAAAACCACTCCTAGTTGTCCTAGATTAGCACAACACTATAAAACTTTAAAGTTATGAGATATCTCGATTGATTACGTCTTCCTGATTTTGTTGCTTGCGATTTGCAATAGATCCGATTTTGTTGCTTCACCCTTAACGCTTGAAAACCACCCCTAGTTGTCCTAGATTAGCACAACACTATAAAACTTTAAATTTATGAGATATCTCGATTGATTACGTCTTCCTGATTTTGTTGCTTGCGATTTGCAATAGATCCGATTTTGTTACTCCACTCTTAACACTTGAAAATCATCCTTTGTTATCCTAGATCGATATTATTTTTTTTTTATTTTTTATTTTTTTAATACATTTTTTATGTGAGTGACTTGTCAAATAAATTTAAATTATAACCAACTGTCACTGTGTCCGTTTCTTACTGTGTCCAATTGTCATTGTGTCCGATTGCAACCACCGTGTGTCCGTTTCCTAGTGATAATCGGACACAGTAAGAAACGGACACAGTTCCACATGGGTTCGCGACTTTCCACGCGTATACTATTCTACTGCGTTCGCCGCCTCCCCCGCCCCCCCCGCGAAGCGGGGGGGGAGGGATGGGGGTTGAGGCGGTGAGAGAGTCGAGTTCCACATCGTTGGCCACGCCTCCACGCAACGAGTTGGTTATAATTTAAATTTATTTGACAAGTCACTCACATAAAAAATGTATTAAAAAAATAAAAAATAAAAAATTAAAAAAAAATAATATTGATCTAGGATAACAAAGGATGATTTTCAAGCGTTAAGAGTGGAGTAACAAAATCGGATCTATTGCAAATCGCAAGCAACAAAATCAGGAAGACGTAATCAATCGAGATATCTCATAAATTTAAAGTTTTATAGTGTTGTGCTAATCTAGGACAACTAGGGGTGGTTTTCAAGCGTTAAGGGTAAAGCAACAAAATCGGATTTATTGTAAATCGCAAGCAACAAAATCAGGAAGACGTAATCAATCGAGATATCTCATAAATTTAAAGTTTTATAGTGTTGTGCTAATCTAGGACAACTAGGGGTGGTTTTCAAGCGTTAAGGGTGGAGCAACAAAATCGGATTTATTGTAAATCGCAAGCAACAGAATCAAAGAGACGTAATCAATCGCGATACCTCATTAATTAGCAATTTTGGAACGTTTTGTTAGTATGGGGTTGCTTTAGGGGGTGTTTTCAGGGTTTAAATGTGGAGCAAAAAAATCAGGAATAGAGCAACTAATTAGCAACAAATTAGCTCTAAAAAAATATGTATTGTTTTTTTTTTTTTTTTTTATTTTTTTTGTGGCTGTGCTAACTTTAATCTTAAGTTAGCACACCACTGTTTTCTCTGAATCGGCTGGAGCAACAAAATCGGGAATTGAGCAACAAATTAGCAACAAAAGAGCACTAAATTTCTGTGTAAATTTTATTCGATTGTGCTAAAGTGGCTGTGTCAGCTTAATAGACGTTAGAAAGTGTCTATAATGAGTAGAAAAAATAACATTATTTTTTCTGCTAAATAGTCTAACCTACATGTATTTTATTAAATTTTATATTTTACTTATAATGATACATTTTATCTTGCAGGTGATTTAATAATATTGGAATTATATGATATCGAAAATATTAATAAAAGTATACGACTGTGTGATATACCAACTACTCTCAAATGTAGTTTTATGTCTCAACCGTATCGTTTAAGAGGAGTGGTTAACTTAAGATCATCAGGAACACGCAGTTCTGATCCTAAAACAATCGGACATTTTAATGCTATTTGTCAGAAGAGAGATGATTCCTGGATCCAATATGATGATTTAAAGGAGACGGAAATTGCTGTATCATCAAACTATAATGGAAATATACAATTATTATTATACACTATATAATATTATATACTAATTACGTTATAAGCATAATAATAAACGTATGTTCAAAATGTATTTTCTTAATGTATACAATTTCCCTATAAAAAAATAATTTTGTTTTATATAAAAATCCAAATCGTATGCAATAATAATATGTAAGAGATAAATTTATTCCAAACAAAATTAGATAGTAAGAATCGTTATTAGTTTCATTTATTTTTTCATATGCTTGTGAATAGATGTAAGAAAATTATTAAATGTTGTAATAGAATTTAAGATTAAATGTCTGCAGTAATCTTTTATATTTCACATATGAGTATTAATTTGATTCCTAAAGAAAATAATTTATAAAAAAAACTTATATATATATATATATATATATATATATATATATATAATACTAGGACTCATCAAAATATAAACTAAAAATTTGTGTAATTGTAATTTAATTTTCTTTTAATAGTTTGCAAATATAAAAAATTATTGAATTGCGCATTTGAGTTATTAAAATATTAATCTAGATAAAATATAAATTAATTTATTCTATAATCATAATTCATAATTTCATCATTATAACAGGAACATAATAATGTTCTTGCAAAAAAAGTTGCAGCTCAAAAATCGAAATGCGCATATTTTACAAAGTTGTCGATCAGTGAACAACATTTAGTCGCAAAATAATTAGTTTCTTTCATTTTAAGTATAGTTCTCTCTTGTGCCGGGCAGATGTGGGGTGGTTTTCTTGCGAAGGGGTTGCAGCTCAAAAATCGAAATGTGTATCTTAAAAGTTTATTCGTGGAATTTGTATGATATATCCGCAACACGATGTATTTTTACTTTTTTAAACGTTTTATTCTTGAGTTGCATCAATTTAGGGGGTTGTTTGGGGATTAAGGGGGTGAGCTCAAAAATTATATTATTCGAAATTATATTATTTTAAAAGCTTATAAAAAGCTCCTAATTCTACCGCAAAGATCGATTCAATATTGCTATTTTTAAGTTGTGGAGGGGCTGAGTCAACGTTGACTCAGCCCCCCCACAAAAAATATTAAATTCCTACCCACTGCAACGAGCTCAAAATTATTAACTTGCGGGATATAAAAGCTCATAAATAGCTCATAATTTTGCGCTACTTGTTTTTTAATTTCTGCAAGGTGGGGGGGCCAGCTCAACAGGGGTCATTTTTGGTGTCTAATTGAACGGTATTCAATTGAACGGTGTCCAATCGAACAATGTGCATTTTTGGTGTCCAATCGAACAGTATGCATTTTTGATGTCCAATCGAACAGTATGCATTTTTGGTGTCCAATCGAACAGTGTCCAATAAACGGTGTCCAAATGCACCGCTCTCATTCTGTGTGCTGCGTGTGGCCTTACACTCATGACCAATTATGTACTTCGAAATCTAAGTATTGAAACTGTATTTTAAATCGTATGGGACGCTTGAGAAGTTAGACATTTCATGTCTCGTTCTACAGTTTACAGGTTGCTACATTCGCCACTATATGGCGCTATTTTGGACCGTGAAGCTAACCACTAGTCGGTAATTTGTGTTCATCAACTCCGAAAGTAAACTTTCTTTCCCCTCATTCTTTGGGTTTCACCCCCGCGGAATTAGACTCCGACCATATATTTCCTACGTCCATAAAGCCTCGTCTACAATAGTCGCACAGGCTGTGTCGCAGGTCACATAAGCTGTGTCGTATGTCGCAGGCTGTGTCGCAAGGCTGTCGCAGTCGCAAGAGCCCTTGTCGCACGGAGTTGAGTCAACTTCAACTTTCTGCGACTGCGACAAGCGTGTCGCATGAGATCAGCCAATCACAGCATAGAACGTTGCCGCGCGAAGTGTTTTGACGATTTGCGTGTGTTGCTAGCTATCCGTGGTGTATTTTCTGGTCGCACCCACCATCTTCTGTTGTGCGATTCAGTAAGTAAACGGTAATATAAGCATATTAAATTTAAAAATTGGGAGCAAAGTTGAAGAAAAATTAGTAATTGCTGCCAATCATTCATTGCGGCTTGCAGTCGACTTAATGCACGCGAACAATCCTTGCGACATATTGTAGATACTAGTTTAGCGACACATGCGACAACTTTCCTGCGACACTACTACTTACGACATACGACACAACCTGTGCGACTATTGTAGACGAGGCTTAAGCCTACCATCCCCCTTCCAGTAATATATGTTCTAAGATTCTATCACACAACTGCCATATTCTGTCATGACCAAAACCAAAGATCCGACTGACCTCAGTTGTTTTGCCGAAGTTAGGGATGTAATAGACATCTGTGGTTTTTGATAAATTTTGCGCATAAAAAGTGTATACTAAAGCGTTTTTGGGAATGACGTCAAACAATGCCGTTCAACTTTGAAGTGTAATGGCCATGACACACAAAAAAACTTAAATTCAGAAAGATTTCAGAATTTTATCCAATCAGAATTTTCAATGCTGCTTGAGTTTTAAAATGAACTATTTACATTCTCAGTTATGATTGGTCGCTTACCTTATGTTTAAGTTTTATTGCTAAAGTTTTTTCATGTATCATAGCCCATGTAGTGCAACAGTTCATTGTACTGTCTGCACTAAGGGTACAGTCACATGGTGCGTGATGCGTCATGCGGGATAGAGCGTTCGTCATAGAAGCAGCCAATCACACACTCAACTCGTACGGGATGCGTTATGCGGAATAGCTCTGATTGGCTGTTTCTATGACGGACGCTCTATCCCGCATGACGCATCACGCACCATGTGACTGCACCCTAAGTCTTAAGGTGCGTCAAGGCAACAGTGTCAAGTGGAAGTCGAACCAAAGAGCGCCAAGAATTTGTAAGTTATACATAATCAAAAATAATACACAAAAAAGATTCTTTTCGCCAACCGTAATATATTATTATATTTTTATGAATGATGAGAGTATAAAAACTATAGTTCTGATATAATTATAAACACAATAATATGTAATATTCAATTTTATTATATTATGAAACAGCTTCTTCTCTCATTTTCAATTGTGAATTTTATACTTTGTAAAAAATTACCAATTAAAAATTTGTAAGTATAGTAATACTAACAATAATAAAGAATAATGAACTAGCGTTTATAAAGAGAGATGGCAATAGTATAATTAGACACAGAAAAGTTACTTGTGTTTCTAAATTAAAATTCTGTATTAAAATTCTAAAAGACACTTAAACAATGAAATAAAGAGATACATAATTTATAGGTAGAATTTAAAATTAGTTATGATAAAAAATATATATTCTGTTCAACAAGAAAGTGACGTCGTCATTTGGTAAGGAGCCACAACGCCATCTGTCTTAAGGGGGGAAACCACTTTATACGGTTTAAAAAATCGATTTTTTTTTTATTGCATAAATCGTTAGTATAACTATTCAAGATTATGTCCCCAAAATTTCAAAATGAAATTCGAAGTCTTTCCTATGCTATGAGTATAAAAGGAAGCGCCCCTCAGTTCACTGCTGCTCAGCGCACAGCAGGTAGAATGGAGCTGTCGCTAAGGTAGTCCTACCTACTTACCTGGTTCAATACACTAATGTACTAATGTAATGAGATATTAGGGGGGGAGGGGGAGCTTTGTTTTTGTTTGTAAATTACATAGAGGGTTTGTGTAGAAGCGTCGACATTATTTCGAATATATTTCGGTAGAGCGTCGGTTAACGTCTGTTTAACTTTGGCCATCCACATGTGTTAAAAGTTATAAGAGAAATATGTCTTTCTATCCAAAAGGTGACCATTCTAGCACTTATCGAGTTAGTAGACCACGTGAAAGATCATTCCGTGGAAATCAGTATTCTAACAAAGAAACAAGTTTCACCGAAAATGAAAATGCTAGCGCAAAAAAACTGCAGAGTGCTACCAGTGAGAATGTGATTGTGAATCCCTTGTTTTGTTATCGTTTCATAGATTCGTTTGTTGTAAAAAAGCTATAGAAGAAGAAAAGAAAGAGAATGAGAAACGTGAGAGACCTGTTTTGAATTTTAAAATGTCTGGAGATGGTACGTGGAAAAAAAGAGGATTCAAATCATTATACAGGGTGCGGCAAAATAACCTCCCTATTTTTAAATGCTAATAAAAAATACAGTTTTTTCCAAAAAACAAATTTATTTATTTTAACTTGTTCTATTACATGGGAGTTTTTTTTCTACTTTGTTTTAAAAAGAATATCAGATAAGTGATGGCCATGGTTATCAATACACTGTTGCAACCGAATTCTGAAATTGTCATGGACTCTTTCGAGCATGGCTTGAGGTATGCGCTGAACTTCCTCGCGTATTGCTTGCTTCAGATCTTGCAGGTTCGTGGGGCGATGTTTGAACACCTCGGCCTTTAAGTAACCCCACAGAAAATAGTCGCATGGGGTTAAATCGGGTGATCGTGCTGGCCATACAATGTCCCCTCCCCGAGAAATCAATCGGCCAGGAAACATTTGCCTCAAAATGTTTATTGCTATTCGGGCAGTATGGGCTGTGGCACCGTCCTGCTGGAACCACACATTCTCGAAAGCCCTCTGCTGTAGGGCAGGTTCTGCTGGTTCTGCTGGTTCTGAATTCGGTTGCAACAGTGTATTGATAACCATGGCCATCACTTATCTGATATTCTTTTTAAAACAAAGTAGAAAGAAAACTCCCATGTAATAGAACAAGTTAAAATAAATAAATTTGTTTTTTGGAAAAAACTGTATTTTTTATTAGCATTTAAAAATAGGGAGGTTATTTTGCCGCACCCTGTATGACGTGACGACTCTTATATAGCATATTACACTGGAAAAGTCATCGATCTGGTAGTAAAAAGTAGTTACTGCCATTCATGTGCATTTTGGAGAAACAAATCTAAAAATTCTGAAGAATATCTAGCATGGCGCTTTGGAAACCAAGGAAGTTTGGAAAGTAAGAAAAGAGGAGATGCAAGCTTCAAATGATGCTTATGAAGAAAACGAAGGATTACCATATGGTTCTGGAATCGCAGATTAAAAGGTAAGCACTTTATATAATTTATTACTGTCTTGAATTTCTAGTTTTCGGTAATTTTTTTTTCAAACGCATTTTTCTCGAAACGACTTTTTTTCGACTTGCGTGCACTCTAGCTCAAAAAATTGTTGATCGATCCTTATAAAACAAAGTTGTAGTTATTCTTTATTAAATTATCTATCAGATGAACCAACTTTTGGGATGATATCATAATTTAAAGTGTATTTTTTATTTGAAAAAGAACTGAAAAAAACGGTGAAAATTGAGATTTTTTTTTCAAATTCCCGTAAAACATTCAATTTTCAACATTTTTAGCTAAAACCTGGTTCATCTAATAAGAAAACATGTTAATAATGTATGAAAATCTTTGTTTTGCTTTCAGATCAAAATTGTGACCTCCACGTTGCACGCAAGCAACTAACTCTGATGACGACATTCGATGGGCGGCAGCTTATAACTTTGACATTTCCGTAAAAAACGACTTGAAAAAAATCTGAGATGTAGTTCAAAACATGAATAAAATGATCTCAAAGTTTAAATAAATTCTAATTATTTTTTCCGTCTCAAAAAAATTCACAAAAAAAACTTAAAAATCAGCCTTCTAAAGTGGTTTCCCCCCTTAATTCGTTTGAATATTTATTTCGTATTCTTTTGCGCAGTATATAGTTTGCCGGCACATTGTGTTGTTGATGTCAGTGAATTATCTTTACAATGAGTGCAAAATTCCTGAAGCGATACGAGGCAATGTTTTTAGTGAATCATGCGAAAGGACTAAAACTGATGTATAAAGGCTGCAAAATATATGCGGAAGTCGGAGGCATTCGTTAAGAAGTGGGTAAAGATATTTGGAGATTGGGAATATAGACGATCTGCTGATCGTCGAGACTAAAGAAGAGACTAGCCCGCGTGACAACAACGAAGGAGGATAAAGGGATTTTACGTCTCTTTCAAGACAAGCCAGGCCTTTTGCTGTGTCCAAATGAAACTCCGCAAGAAAAGAATTCACGTTTCTCTAAATACGATTCAAAGTCGCCTGCGCGAAAAAAAACGTATTTTTTCGATCAACTTTGGAGAAACCTTATTATCAGAAAAGCATGTGGAAAAACGACTGACGTGGGCAAAGAAAAATTTAGATCAAGATTGGGACAATGTTATTTTCATGGACGAGTCTTCTTTCTGGGCATGGTCTTCCTTATCGAAAGCGTGGTCAACGAAGAGTAATAGGATTCTTCAGCGAACAGGAAAATACTGTACGAACTGTAAAAGTGCATGTTTGGAGATTCTTTTGTAAACGTGGTTTTGGTTGCCTCTTTCTGTTTACGGACAATTTAAACGCCAAGAAAATGCGCACCATCTACCAGAAATGCTTGCTGAAGTCTGCTGAAAAGTTTTTGGTTCTGACAGAACAAGTTGGGTGCTGCAAGAAGATTATGACCCTAAACATCGCAGCAAACTGTGCAGTGTGTGGAAACAACAAAATAACGTCACTACAATGGAATAGCCGGCAATGTCCCCAGATGTTAATCCCATTGAAAATGTGTGGGTGTACATGAAAATAAAGTTCGAAGGAAAACCAGTGTACACGGTAAAGCAGCTGTCATTTCGTATTAAGATATAGCAATCTTTACCAAATGAATATGTAAAAAAACCTCGTCAAAAGCATGGAAAAAAGATGTAGAGCTATAATCAATAATGGGTAGGTAATTGGATGAGATATTAGGTAATTGCGCAATAGCTAATAATGTGCACTTCAATAAAAGAAAAAGAACTTAATCTAAATTTTTATTTTTTTCAGATTATGGCGGTCACTTTTTTGTTGAACAGACTGTATATACAAATTTAATTGAATAAAATAAATTTTAATTGCTACAACATAGTGTTCTGTAGGTGGGAAGACGATTTTTTAATATCATTACATAATAACATAATATTAAATAAAGAAACAAATAAAGAAAATCATAGTTAAAAAAAAAACGAAATTTTCTTGGAATAACTCAAGCATCAAATTATTTTTATAAGTTTGTATAAAGATCAAAGTAAACCGTTAAAAAATAGAAAAATTAGAACTAAAAAGATACTATGCAGCAGGGTTTGAAAAAACCCGGGTTTTTTTAAAAAAGACCAGCCCAGTGGGTTTTATTGGGTTTTATTGGATTTTTTCGGGTTTTATTGGGTTTTTTCGGGTTTTATTGGGTTTTTTTGGATTTTATGTATTTTTACTTTTTACAGTCCACTAATGATTAATCAAATTTGCAATCAATTGATAATTCTGTGAATTAATCTCTTATGAATTTCTATTATGAATTAATTTGATTTATTTAATTTAAGTTAATTTATTAATGTAATAGATGTATTTTTATTTATTTACTTATTTTTTAAGGAAGTTTAAGGTCGTTAAATCCTATTTAAAAAAAACATAAAGACGATAACTCGCATATTTTGACAATTGTGTATATGCGATGGAGGGGTTAATGATGTAATTAGTAATAATAACAGCGTCCAATTATAAAAAGGCCATGTTAAATCGATAATTGAATTTATTGTTGCCCCTTTTTCATGATGCCAATTGGTTCTCTCGTTGCGTTTCCTTCATGAGTAACTATTATTACATATTTTGACAGTTATCAAAGCGTTAATAGTAACATTACAATATTAATTGCACAATATAAATTACAATATCAATTGTACAATGTAAAGATTAAGAAATAGCACGCGCGAAGCGCGTACCTGTAATGTCTAGTAATATTACAAAGGTAAAAAATAAACGAAAAACTAAATAGCGCACGTGAAGCGTGCGTCTGTATTGTCTAGTTTCTCTCGATCTTCGATCGTTGAACGTCGAAAATTTCGACTTTCTATTTTCTTTGATCGTTCTGTCAGCAAACGCGCTTTGTGGTCTCGCGACAGTCGCAACCGGCGTGAAACAAATGAATCCAATTATAAACCAACTTCTTTTGCCGAGATACTCAAGAACATCTCATCAGTTTCAGTTCAACAGTACTACTGTTGCAGTAGACATCGTCGTTGCAGTAGATATCGTTTTACAGTTAAAAAATATCAAATATTTATAAACTGTATTTAACCGCACCTTTCAAATAGTTGCTTTTTGTTGAAATTTTACGTACCATTATGTCAAAAGGATGTGGTAGAAAAAGTGCCAGTGAATGGTCCGAAGTTTTAAAAATAGATGGCGATTCGAAATGTAACTGCAAGTATTGCAATAAGCAAATTAGTTGCAAAATTGAGAGGATTCGAGCTCATTTACAAAAATGTAAAGCTCGAAATGGCAAAGAAAATAATGAAACGAATAAAGTCTCATCATTGTTGGAAAAATCCCAAGCACGAATGATATCTGGAGAAATTGGTAAAATTATTTAGAAATTATTATTACTATAATTAATTTGATTCTTGCAACTGTTTGAAAATTGTTCAAATATCCTGTTCCATAACAATCATGCATATGAAGACTTTTAACTTTTAACTAAAAACTCTTATAGCGAATTTGATTGGACGCACTAATTCAGTGTACATTAAAACCGTCGTACAATTGATATAGATATGTGATACATAGTATATGTGATTAATATATATTATATATAAATATAGAAACGAATTAAATCGTGTAATCCATAGTATATTTTATTGGGCTGTTTGGTAAAATATGCGTTTTAAAATTTGAAATAATTGTATTTCACTTTTACACTTGGATTAGATCAGTGTATAACGGCTTTAATGTGCACTGAGTGCGCACTAGTGCGTCCAACCGAATTTGCTATTAGCCTAACTCAAAATTTTAGTTTCAAATTTTCCTTCAGCTATAAATTCTAAAACAGTTTATGTAAAAACCAGAAGATAAAAGCATATTAATAAAAAGCATAGTAAATAATATTTTAATTTAATTCATTAAAATACATTTATTCTTAATTTCAAATTTATTTCAAATTTATTTTAATTAATTAATTTAATATTAACATTTTGTTAGTTATCAATTTATCTAATTTCGAAAGAACAAAAAGTGCAAATTGTTTAAATAATTCTATAATTATCAAATAATTTATATTTGTTTAAAGATGCTATATATTATGTTTAATTGATTTTATCACATATCTATATAATATACTAAACAAAAAACATAATAACAGGTACTTAATATTCATTTATTTAGAGGAAAATCAAGAGGAAACAAATATCCATGATTCATCTCAAGTTAAAAAAAGAAAAGTTCAAAATGCAATTACTGATTTTGTTATTAAAACTACAAACAGCCAACGAGCACAAATCGATCAAAGTATTGCAGAATTTTTTTACGCAGCTAACCTTTCGTTTAATGCTGCGCAACTAAAAAGTTTTGAAAAAATGATCCAAAATTTACGACCAGGTTATAAACCTCCTTCATCAAATATGATCGGAGGACAGCTTTTGGATATTACTTATGAAAAATTCGAAATCGATCTTAAAGAAAAGCTAAAATCAAAAAGTTTAACACTTACAATAGATGGTTGGTCGAATGTTCGTAATGACTCTATCCAGGCAATAAGTTTGCATACAAGTACTAAAAGTTTTCTTTTTGATGCTTACGACTCTGGATCGGAGAAGAAAACTGCAAAAAGATGCGCTGAGGTTGTGGAAGCTGTTGTAAAAAAATGCGAAGAAAAGTACGACGCAAAGATTTTTGCCGTGGTCACGGATAATGAAAATAAAATGTCCAAAATGTGGCAAATTTTAAGAGAAAGACAACCAAAGTTGATTGCGTACGGATGCTCGGCACATCTCTTAAATTTACCAGGAGTGTAAGTTGAAGTTTGCCGGTTTTTTCGTTAAAAAAAACACATAATTTTCAAGGGAATCTCAAAATATTTTTATTCAAAGTATTGACCATTTGATTCTACACATTTTGTCCATCTTTCAGGCAAATTATGGATACCATTCCAAAAAAACTTTTTCTCTTTCGAGGAAAACCATTCGACGAGCCATTTTTCAACTTCTTCAAAATTGACGAAGTGCTGCTCTGCAAGTGAGTGCCCCATCGATGCGAAAAGGTGGAAGTCGGACGGGGCGAGGTCTGGAGAGTACGGCGGGTGCGATAATATTTCCCAATTAAGTGCTTTTAATGTGTCCTTCACGGATTTAGCGGTATGAGACGGTGCGTTGTCATGTTGCAAAATAACTTTGCCATGTCTTCGGGCCCATTCCGGTCGTTTAACGATCAACGCATGATTCAAATTGATCATTTGTTGTCGGTAGCGATCCGTATTTACCGTTTCACCAGGTTTTAATAGTTCGTGGTACACCACACCATCCTGGTCCCACTAAACACAGAGCATTGTCTTACGGCCAAAGCGATTGGGCTTTGCAGTGGATGGGGCGGCTTCACCAGGTGAAAGCCATGATCTTTTTCGCTTCGGGTTCTCAAAAAAAATCCACTTCTCGTCACCCGTGACAATCCGATGCAAAAAAGACTTCCTTTCGAACCGTTGAAGCAGCATTTCACAAATGGTTTTTCGATGTTCCATTTGCCTGTCGTTCAATGCGTGTGGCACCCATTTTCCATACTTCTGGATTTTTCCCATGGCTTTTAAACGTTGGCAAATTGCTACTCGGGACACATTAAGTTTTTCTGCCAATATTTGTTGTGATTGGGTTGGGTCTTCATCCAACAACACCTGCAAATCCTCGTCTTCAAACCTTTTCGCTGCACCAGGATGTTCATTGTCTTTCAAATCGAAATCTCCACTTTTAAATTGACGAAACCATGTCTCACATGTTCTAATCACTGGAGCATGTTCACCATAAGTTTCTACTAGCAAACGATGTGCTTCAGCTGCTTTTTTCTTTTGATGAAATAAGAAAAGCAACGAATGCCGCAAATGCTCTTTATTTGGAACGAAACTCGACATATTCATTGATATTAAACGACTATGATGCTATTATTTTGACAGAATGAGACTTAGGTGTTTTTGGAGGTTAATGTCAATAGAAAACAATCGTGTATATAACAAATCATAGAAATGCCTACATCCTGCTAGCGACACCTACTATAAAAACCGGCAAACTTCAACTTACACTCCTGGTAGTAGAAAAAGATGTAACGCCTCAGACCATATTGAAGCAAATTATTAAAGTACAAAAATATTTTCGTAATGTACATCAAGCACATGGATGGCTCAAGGAGAAAGATGGCCTTATGCCACAAATCCCTAACGAAACCAGATGGAATTCGCATCCAGAATGCGTCAGGACCTTCGTCGTAAATTACCACAAGTATAGAGAAATTGCTCTGGTACAAGATAAAGAATTCGATGAATCGATTGCAAACATTTTAAATAATATGGGAATTTATAGCGAATCGGTATACTTAGAAAAACAACTATCGACAATCGTTTCAGCATTAAACATACTACAGCGTGAGTCAACATTTATATCGGAGGCAGTCGAAATATGGTCTAAGTTATTAAATGAAGAAGTTTTAGAATCGTATAAAAGCTTTTTCCAAAGGCGATTCAATCAAGCGATCACATCGGTTCATCTATTAGCGCACATGATGGATCCGAAATTTAACGGACAACATCTGAGCCCCGAACAAGAAGATATCGCTGAGGAGTGGATATCTAACAATTATCCTGAATATCTTCCAGGCGTACTGGCTTTTAAAATTAAAGATAATGATTTTTTTCCGAAAACTATGTTGCAAGAAAACGTTATCAACGAGTTTTCATCCTCGAAATGGTGGAAAATCATGGAGAAAAAAACCGAGAAATCTGTTAAATTACCTAGAGGATTCTGCGATTTCTTTTCAAATTTGTTGTCTTGTCCTGCGTCTTCGGCATCCATTGAACGATTTTTTTCAACTTTTGGACTTGTCTGGTCGAAACTGCGAAATCGACTTGGAATTGAAAAAGCTACAAAGCTTGTAAAAGTTTACCGTTTTTTGCGATCTAATGAGGATTAAATATTGATTAAAACTAAAATACAAAATACATTAATTTAAATTTAGTTCCATTATATGTTCTTCTTATTTACCAATTTTACTATTTCTTATTTCATTTACAATATTAATTGTATGTATACAAACTATGTATTTATATTAATTTATATTAAATATTTTATTTATACTATTATTAAATTTTAATTAGTTATTAGAGTAGGTTTTTTAAATGTTTTTTAAATGGGTTTTTTAAGTGGGTTTTTTTAAGTGGGTCCAACCCAATAAAACCCGCTGGGTTTTATTGGGTTGGGCCCACCTCGTCAAACCCTGCTATGCAGTAAAATAACATTGAAGATGCAAAAAACAGATAATATAACTACACAAGTGAAAAATGTAAATCACTTGAAAGATCCTACAAGAATGTAATATAAATTAATAATAATAAATTTATTACACTTAATTGTACATTTAATCATCATTTTCATTTAGGATCGGTTGTAATGATAGCATAAAATTAAGGGATCAAGTAATGCACCATGTTGTTTACTGTACTCTAATGCTCTTTTATCTTTTATTGCACTTTTGACTGATGTAAACTAGTACTCTAAGCATAGACTTAATAGATGGAGCCTTTTACAAAAAACATGTGATAGGCGAACACTAACTTCGGAAAGTTTCGCCGGCGCGACTCGGAAATATTCGGCTGTGTTTCGCTGTATCACTACACAAAATCTATAGTATACGTGACGTAAACCATAGCGAAATATTACCGAGTTTAACCGAGTTTCACCGAGTTTAACCGAAGTTACTGTTCACCTACTGCGTTCCCCTTACGGCAAAGATCACTACCCCCCTTGCCCATTTAGACAGCTTAGGCTCCGTCTATTAAGTCTATGACTCTAAGTACAAGGCAAATGTCTGTCCCTTTGACTATATAACCCTGGACTGTCAGTTACCCTTACTTTTCCTATTCTTACAATGCTTCGTCTGTGTAATCAACATCACGCGTGTCACCACAGGTTAAATAGCAGAAAATCGAAACACAAAGATTTCAATCAGATTTCAATGATTTTTCAAACAGGAAAGAAGACAGAGATGGAATATAAATATAACTTATCACATAGAGTCTATGTATATTATAAGTAGTTTTAAACTCTGCTAAACGTGATAGCAGCGTGACGTAAGTTAAGTCTGCGGCACACGGTATGATTTTTCGTACTGGTTTTGTTAATTGATTCGCTACGCTGTTTAACGAGGTGCTCTACGTGTTCCAATCATAAGAGTGCTACTAGTTTTGGCATCACGCATACAAATTATCTTACGTGTTGGATTAATGTTTTAGTTATAAGATTTTTGGAGATTTCAACAAGATTCAAGCTTAATTAAATATTAAATCATGTTGATTCTAAATTGATGATTTACTTGCGTTTTAACGTTTGACTGTGTCGGCGCGCATCTTATTTAGTTATGTCATGGACGTAGAAAATATATGGACGGAGTGTAAACGGCATTTCTAGGCGAGAGATATGAAGTCTGAGAAGTGAGGGGAAATCTCTGGCGACCATATTGGCTCATCATGTTTGAGTTCTTACATATATACAGGGTGATTCAGAACAATCCCCTGAATATTAAAATGTCGTATTCCTGAGTGAATTCTAAGATGATTTTTCCTTTACCAAAATTTTTTCCGAAGCTTAGTTTTGAGTTATAAAGAGAAATAGTTAACGAATTACAGAAAGAGTACGGAAGGTAAACAAGGGCGACGCAACTCACCGTTCGACGCAGGTGATTACATAGGGCCCCTCAGCCTTAGCTTATCGCTTTACGTATCGCTACACACGCACATGACACATTCTCTCTCTCTCTCTCTCTCTTTCTCTCTTACTCACTCTCACTTTGACTTATTCTCACTCTTGCTCACTCACTACTATTTATTTTTGTAATTAAAAAACTAATTGTAAGCTTAGGAGATAATTTTGCAAAGAAATGTGAGTATCAGAATTGAGTCAGGAATACGATATTTTTCTCAATCACTTACCTGTAGAGATGCAATGACTTCGTGTTATTGTTCCTTGAGAGATGGATGGAGAGATGGATTGAGAGATCGTCAATATTTCTTGTGTCTTCCACAACTTTTTGTAGATATTAAATCGCATTTGCACTGACAATCCACAGCTGAGTAATTACACGCAAAATATTCTTCTTTTATAAACTTACGTTTCATACATTTTCACTCACTCGATCACTAATTTGTCGATCACTGAGTAATTATTTGACTAAAAAAAAATCACTCAAAGAAACACACGATACACAACAGGCGACACGTGTTTACTTGGCGACAGCAAGCAGTCGACTGATTTTTGGTTATGGTTGTACTAGCGCTGCCAACCGTAAATGCAAGCGTGCGATTGACCTTCAATATTAAATATTTAACATTAAACACTTTTACTTATTCTAAATAACCTGAAAATGAATATCATACGTTTCACGTTTCTTGTATTCCCGCATTCTGAATATTGAAGATATTCGATCAATCGCACGCTTGCATTTACGGTTGGCAGCACTAGTACAACCATAACCAAAAATCAGTCGACTGCTTGCTGCCGCCAAGTAAACACGTGTCGCGTGTTGTGTATCGTGTGTTTCTTTGAGTGATTTTTTTTTAGTCAAATAATTACTCGGTAATCGACAGATTAGTGATTGAGTGAGTGATACGTGAGTAAAAATGTATGAAACATAAGTTTATAAAAGACGAATATTTTGCATGTAATTACTCAGCTGTGGATTGTCAGTGAAAACACGATTTAGGGTGTTTTCCAACAAGATACACAGATGACACAGTGCAACACTGTGTCCTACACAGAGTGTTCCAACTGTGACACAGTATCACACTGCTCGACACAGTAAAAACTGAAGTACAAGCGTGAAAAATTCCCCAATGTTACCAATGTTTTACGGAATCTTAATACATAATATTTAAATTGTGGTAATAATACTTTAAACTGTGGTAATAATACTTCAGTCTCGTTCAAACATAACCTAGAAGAAAATTAGAGACGTAAAAAAATTGTGAAGCTTTAAGATAATGGATTCTAGTTTCGAAATTATTGGTAAGATGTTAAAAAGTGCAAAGTAGGTAAGTAGGTAGGTGCAAGTGCAGTAGATATGTTCCATTAAGAATTTTACACAGTGTAACACAGTGCAATTTAACGTGTTCTAGTTGGAAAACACCCTTAATATCTACAAAAAGTTGTGGAAGACACAAGAAATATTGATTACGATCCATCCATCTCTCAAGGAACAATAACACGAAGTCATCGCATCTCTACAGGTAAGTGATTGAGAAAAATGTCGTATTCCTGACTCAATTCTGACACTCACATTTCTTTGCAAAATTATCTCCTAAGCTTACAATTAGTTTTTTAATTACAAAAATAAATAGTAATGAGTGAGCAAGAGTGAAAATAAGTCAGAGTGAGAGTGAGAGAGAGAGAAGAGAGAGAGAGAGAGAGAATGTGTCATATGCGTGTGTATCGATACGTAAAGCGATAAGCTAAGGCTGAAGCGCCCTACGTAATCACCTGCGTGATTAGGTAAGACGATGCGTCGCCCCTGTCTACCTTCCGTACTCTTTCCGTAATTCGTTAATTATTTCTCTTTATAATTAAAAAACTAAGCTTAGGAGAAAATTTTGGTAAAGGAAAAGTCATCTCAGAATTCATTCAGGAATACGACATTTCAATATTCGGGGGTTATTCTGAATCACCCTGTATATTATGTTCTATACAGGGTGCGTCAGGTATTTGAGGACACTCACATATGTGTTTGGCACTTCATAGCAATTGATTTGTTTTCTTTTTTCACCTCAAATTATAAATGGAGGACAATAAGCTAACTCAGGAAGTGAAAAGACACGCTGTTATAGTCGCTATACACGCGAATCACAGCGATCTTGAAATCTCTCGATTTTTGAAAGTCGCCCGATCCTTTATTAACAAAGTTCGTCGAGAGTTAGAAGTATCTGATGGCAATGTGGAAAGTGTTGCCAAGCGCAAAAAACATGAAACAGGACTCTGCTCCTTCACACAAAGCAATGAGAACGCAAGATTGGATGTCCGAGAATCTGCATGATCACATAACCCCAAACATGTGGCCCCCCCAGCTCCCCGGATCTTAATCCTTTAGATTATTATGTATGGAGCGTTGTTGAACGGGAGACCAATAAACATCCCCATAACTTGATTCCCTCAGAGCAGCTATTACCAGAGTAATGACCCATATGAACGAGAATCACTTGATTCGAGCATGCAAACGTTTTCGGCAGAGAATTGAAGCTGTTATTGCCGCTGAAGGGGATTTTATCGAATAACTGTATAGCACAGAGGTCACTTACTTTGCTGTAAAAGTTTCATTAAAATAAAACAAGTTTTCTAAAAAATATACAAATTTTAGTTTTTAAGTCAATATGTCCTCAAATACATGACGCACCCTGTATATGATCCTGATCTATTTACACGCCGTTAATATAGTGGGGCCTACGGAACTTTAGCCATTTTAGCCAGCTGCTGTGTTCTGTTCTGTGCGTTTTGTGGATTTTGTGTGCTGTGTGTGGCTCGCCTTACACTCACAACCAATTATGTTCTTCGAAATCTAAGTATTGAAACTGTATTTTAAAGCGCATGGGACGCTTGAGAGGTTGGGGATTTCATGTCTCGTTCTACAGTTTACAGGTTACTACATTCGCCACTATATGGCGCTATTTTTGACCGTGGAGCTAGTCACTAGTCGGCCATTTGTGTTCATCAACTCCGTAAAAGTAGACTTTCTTTCCCCTATATATGTAATACTCCTATATTGCTAGTTCCGTATCTTCCCAATGAGAGGATCGAGGCCCATAAAAGAGAGACGCACGATTTCCAAATATGGTCAGAAGTTTAAGCCTCGTTATGCGCAGGTGCGTCTATTGAGTGAGTGTGAGAGGCTAAATATTAGAAAATAAGACGGAAAGAACACGAAAAGAGAAAACATTACCTGGTCGTGTCTGACTAACGCTGTTAGCGCATGCGCACAAAGCAGCTGAAGCGTACTTGAGAGAGAGACTATTATACGTCTGTACCGTAATGTTTGGCCTGAAATCGGCACTCTTCTAGCAATATAGGAATATTACATATATGCTTTCCCCTCACTCTTTGGGTTTCACTCCCGGGGAATTAGACTCCGTCCATATATCTCCTATATCCATGAGTTATATACTGCGTTTACACAAATCATTTATTGGCCATCAAGTCCAGGTTTGACCGCTTGGCGTTTTAAATACAATATATATTAATTATGTAATTTACAATATTATTATTATGTAATTTACGGTCAAAATGTATATAATAATTGTAAATATTAAGTATTTGTCTGATCATAATTGAAATGTAATTAAAGTATTGTTTATTTATTTATGGAAAAATTAATAAATTTTTAAGCAAAGTTTTGGTTAAATCTGTCATTTTCACACACACAATTAATTATATACATACTCAATTATTATATATAAAATACATGATTATAAATAAAACACAAATTACTCTTATACGAGGGGCTATCAAAAAGTAATGCCTCCACCCTTATAACTCCCGTTCTAATGGACCGATTTAAATGAAACAAGTCTAAAAATGAAGAATAGAGTGTATTGAATAAATTACAATAGTTATTTTTCGACGTAGTCGCCGTTGAGATCGACACATTTTTCCAGACGTAAAATCCATTTCTTGAAGGCGTCGGCGTAAAAATCTGGAGTTTTTTTTCGTATCCAATCGCGTATAAATTCCTTCACCTGGTCATCAGATTCGAATCAATAGTTTTTTCCTGGAATTGCACCATTAAACGAGCGTGAATCTCTTTCGGCACGCACCCTTCGTTTGTTAAAAATTCTATCACGGCGCGTTGCTTCAACCGAATCGTCAAACTAGTATTCATTTTACTACCTATAAAACACAAACACGTGAACCGAACATAACAAAACTTGGCATACTGGTCGACAAAAGAATGATGAACACGATGCCGCAACGCTCAAATGTCTATCCCCACCCATTTCAAAGTTATAAGGGTGGAGGCATTACTTTTTGATAGCCCCTCGTACATATGCGTGATCTTCGTATTTATATTTATCTTATTTTTTTTGCGCTTACGTTATTATATTAGCACATAGTAACAAATCGCGTAGTGAAAATAGTATCAAATCTATCAAAAGTATGCTAGCAAATATAGCAACACGTAGTACGCACTATTTCAAGTTACTAACTAATGTAATTGCTAATATAATTGCAAAATATGGCTCGCATACGATCTAGTACGAAAAATCCGTGTGCTGCAAGCTTTATATTCCATCTCGGTATTCTTTCCTGTTTTACTATTGAAATCTGACTTTGTGTTTCGATTTTCTGCTATTTGACCTATGGCGGCATGATTACAGCCTGAAAAGGCCAACTAAAACCGGGAGTACATAAAAAAACTTAAGCAGTAGAATTTAAACAAATCGATCAATCACGGTCAATACTGCTTGATCGTGATTGGTCGATTCGCTTAACAATCCAGGATCATATAGTCAAAGGTTTGTCCTAATTCAGTTTAATTCTAGTGTAGTTTTGGAACAGTTCTACTGCAACAAAGACGAATAAACCTATAGTCGAGCTGTCGTCTACGACATTCGAACGAATCCGCAGCAAATTGCTGAATCTTGAAAGAATCACGAAACCAATCACGAGAGACTATTAAACGACGCAACGGTGGGGCGGATTATACTGGATCAGGTTAGGTCGTGCTTGTCGATAATCGTTCGTGTGCTTCGCGATTATTCGCGATCTCGAGAACAGCGAAGCATAAAGATTAGTCTCAGCATCTGTATGCAGTGCAGTGTCTTGACAAGAGGCCAACAACTTTTGAGATTGACGACGCAATTTAGGACATCAAATTGACGTAACTTTATCGCTATCGAGCTCGAACAAAGATACCATTTGGAGAAAAATGTTAAAGATCGAAGAAGCAAACGAGCACATGCGTCAGGCTGAAAAAGCGTAAGCACTCCTCATCCTTTTTAATGTGTTCAAATGTTCAAGTTTCGAATGTTCTTGTTAAATTTTGTCATACATGGTATTTTAGTAATGCCACTGAGACGAATTCACGAGCGAATCACTGATTTTAACACAATTTCTTTTCTAAATTCATAACTTTATAAGTATATATATATTTTTTTAAAATCATGTATTGTTTATAGGATTGTATCAAATAAATCTTTGTCCTTCCCAGCTTGAAACCTACTTTATTGAAATGGCGACCTGATTATGAACTAGCAGCTAACAAGTATTCACATGCAGGTAAGAAAAAAATATAAATTATAATAATAAAATAATCGAACAAAATGTTATAATAATATAATAAAGTATATAATATATCAGGGTGTCCCAGTAACTTTTCTACAACCCAACTCTAAAGATATTTGTCGAATCAAAAAGTTGTTCATAAGAATATTTCATGTATTCGAGGAGTCCTTCCTGACGATGCTATAAAACATAAAGTCGCCTTCACTTCTCCTGTAAGGGGAATGGGAAGTAACTTCATAATTTCAAATGAAACCTCCTATAAAATGTTGCATATTTGGATTCTACAGGAAAAAACAAGTAAATTTCATCTGAAACATTGTTTGAAAAATGCTTCTTTCAAAAGTTATAAGCATTTAAACCTTAAAGTAAAATGCATTGAAATTATCTCAGACTTGCACCACATTCAAGAGTAACTATGAGGTGCTGGCAGTTCTGATCGATTTCTTGACAGTTTTCGATACAACTTTATAAGAACTGTCAACAACGGTCAAGAAATCGATCAGAACTGCCAGCACTTCTTAGTTACTCTTGGATGTGGTACCAGTTCTAAGATTTAAAAATTGTTTAAAAATATTTAAAGGCCGAAACTATTACTAAAACTTATCAAGAACTATAGAACTCTTCGAGAACTATAGAATTTCACCATTTAAATGATGTTTTTCGGAAAATGAGGTGCCACGGAAAGTGGTACCTCATATTTTTCGATTGATATATTTTTACCTAAATCGGCAGAACTATTTTTAAAACTTATCAGGAACTGTAAAACCATTGTGAGTGCAAAGGAAACTCTCAAGAAAACTTGCGGTTTTTGAAAGTGAGATGTCAACTTCACAGAGGCAGTTTTACTGGGATACTGTGTATATAAATTAGGATAATAAATATATATAATATATATATAAATTATGATAATAAAATAATTTGATTTAATACGCTCTATATTATTTATAACAAAACGTTATTAATTAATAAACGTGCATTGAATCAAATATTTCATTAATAAAGTTTGTAAAAATAGCTGTTCCAAATGTGTTAAATATAAGTTACAATTTTTTTTTAATATAATATGAAAATAAGAAATTAGTTGCATGAAAATTTTACAATATGTAGTACAATATGTAGTCGATTAAGAAATAATTATATTATATAATAATAAATTGTGCAAAAATTTGGCAAAGGTTTAACACTTAAATTTTTTTAATTTTTTCACTATAGCAACATGCTTTCGAGTAGCCAAGTCATATGTACAGTGTAAAGATTGTTTAATGAAGGCAGCAGACTGTTACAAACAGACCAAATCGTATCCTTTGGTATAGTGAAAAATATTTTCAGATTTTCCATTTTAGGTGCTGCACAAATATATCTTTAATATATTAGGTTTAATACATTAATAATTTTTAATAATATATTAGATCAAAGGATTTATTTACTGTATCTTGTTTTATCATTTTGTTTTATCATTAACAAGCATCATTTTGATAAGCTATTTTTATAAAAATCGATCAATCTTAAGATGTTATAAACCAATCACATTAGCATCTTAAAACATTATTTAAAACGATTATTACATAAGAACGAACTATAAACACCTGCTTAAGAGATAAAAAAATTTTCCTTTATGAACTTTTATATGTAAATTATACTTAATGATAAGTGAAAGTTTGACAAATTTGAAAAATGATTCTCACAAGTAAAATAGAGATGTCATCTTTGAGCTGAAATTTAGTAGCTTAATATTTTTGAATTTATATACTTTTTACACTCAAATTATACATTGATTTGTTCATTTTGAAACAGTTTTTCATTGGAACAGTACATTGAATATATTTAAATCATTAAAATAATTTAAATGAACATATTTAGTTTTTTTTACTAATTATATATATTTTTAATTATATTCTTTTTTAAAGTTAATCTAAATCACATATTCTCATATATTTCCTTTAATCCTACAATTTAACGCGAGATAGATGGTTTCATGCAGCAAGGTATGTATCATGTATACATGTAATTTAGATTTTATCATACAATATATTATATTACGATAATATGAGAATTTAATGTTTTCAGGAGTATCGAGCAAGCTCTGCTCATTTGTAAGGAAATAGGCGATTTGTCAGAAGTATCAAAACTAGCTCACAGTGCCTGTAGCCTATTTCAGCAGCACGGTTCCCCTGAATCAGCTGTAACTGCTCTCGACAAAGCAGCCAAGATGTTGGAAGCTACACAGCCTCAACAGGCTTTGGAGATATTTAGACGTGCAGCTGATATACTTATGGTAGGCCCTGTCATTTACAAGTCAAATTGTTACAAGTAAGAACAAATAATAACAAATAATTACAAAATTATAAAAAATTTAACTATTTGAAGAGAGAAAAGACAGATCAATTGAGATTTATCATACAGATATACTATCGACCACAAATGATTTTAATTGTAATTATGCCAAAAAATGCAAAATGCTAAAATTCAAAACTATGCAAAAATTATCTGCGAAAGAAGAAAGCATCTAAAAAAATTAAAATCATATAATGACCACCGCAATCCCCTGACTTGAAAGATTGAATAATTATTGGATGAAGTGGATTACGAGATCAGGAAATCGATGGATGTTAGATAAATATTTGTAGGAAATTTGGAAAAAATTGCCTTAAAAAGAGTTAAAAACATAGGAGAAATGCTGCGATTAAGTAAACGCGATTCTACAAACGAAAGATAGTTTCTTTGACAAAAAAAATTTGAAAGTTAATTTTTATTAAAATACATTGAATTTTTGTTTCAGTTCATATTTTTAATTATAGTTATACATGCATACATACATACACTATCGGCGCACGTGTGTGTTTGTGTGTACGTATATATGTTAAAAAGTAAATACTTTCACAAAGTTCATTAAAGAAGTTTTGAAAGAAAATGTATCTATGTAGGGTGAGGATAGTCCGCGACACGCAGCGGAATATATGAGCAAAATCGCGAGACTACTGGTGACACTGCAGATGTATGATGAGGCAGCGGACGCAATACGTCGCGAAATTGGCGTGTATCAGGATATTAAACTTTGGCCATCACTTGGTAGACTCACTGTAGCGTTGGTATTGGTGCAATTAGCGCGAGGTGATCAAATTGCGGCCGAGAAGGCCTTTAAAGAATGGGGTAACTTCTGCGAGGCTCCCGAAGTACGTAAGAAAAAATAATAAACTTTCTTAATGTAATAAAAAGGAATTTATTATATTATTATGTAAAGGAATTTATTATATTAGTCAAATTTTTTCTTAATATTGTTCAATAAAAAATTGTTTAGCAATTGGAAAATTGATGATCTGTTAATGCCAAAATGGAAAACTTACTAAGTATACTGATAAAATTGTGATTTATTGATTCTCGCAGGTACAAACGTTAGAAATGTTGCTGCAGGCATATGATAATGAGGATGCGGAAACAGCTCGGGCAGCTCTTAACAGTCCCTTTATCAAGCATATGGACGTGGAATATGCCAAGCTAGCGCGAGGTTTGCCTTTACCACAACAGGAATATGCTGTTCCACCTGCTGGAGTAAGAGCCAATGCTGCGGAATCCTATGTTTCTCCCAATGCATCCAAAAATGCCGAACACGCTACCGAAGTTAACCATGTGAGTTATGTTTTATCAACCGATATTTTACCATAATATACTTTATTATTTCATCAGGTACATAATAAGGATGATTTTTTAGGCGAAGAACGAAGTCGGTGAAACTAGTCAATCAATGGAAAAAATAATCGAGAAGAAGACAGAAGTTGCACCACCGACAAAACCAACACAAAAACAGGAAGAAGAGGATGACTATGAGGAGGGCCTATGCTAATTGTCTTTACGTGTAAAAAAATAACTCTTGTGTCACTTATAAACCTTTAACTGTGTTTAACGCTTGCATGTATATTGAGCGTTTCTTCAAAAGCACATTGTTCACTTCAAAAGAACTTATCTTTCTAAGCTTAACTCTTAAAATTTGACTCCCAAAATTATTAAAATGAAATTGCAAACAGGGAATACACACAATTCAAGTTTTTTATTTATATTTTAAATTTTATTAATGTAGATATACTAGTCAATTTAATTCACTTGTTAACGTTTTTTCTATTATGCAAAAGTTCCAAGATTTATATAAGTATAAAAACACTAAAAATACCAAGCGTAGAGAACATATTTTTGTTTTATAAAGACATTAGTATAATGTACATGGAAAACTTAATTATCTTCTTTGATTGTAACAGTAAAAATATTTCAGATCCATTCTTTATAAATTATCATCATTTAAGAGATCTCTCCTTTTCGCAATCATCACAATCAAACAAAATAAACGTTTTGATAATTCAGTTTTCTAGTGGGACACATTCCTGTATACAGCAATGTCACAAGTGTAAATAAGATGTCTGCATTTTATTTTTATGTGGTAAACGCGCGCAAATGTGTATGTAAATATATATTCCTACTTCAGCCTCAAGCATTTCCATATTTTTAATTAATTACTAACTAATGTTGTATATACTTTAATTGGAAGATGAGATCTTCTTCAACGAAAGCATAAATATTTAATTTTATAGCACTATTCTAGCAAAATTATTATATTGAACTGTTATGATTACGAGAGTTTAAGAGAAAAAAATATATATATCACGAGACATTGCTGTTTTACTTGAAACCTCTAACAAAAAAGTTCTTCTCAAAGCCAATTTCTGTGAAAATTGATTGTCGATTAACTATTACGATAAATATTACAATAGATGAAGAATATTCTTTACATGACAACTCAAATAGGTTAAGTTGTAAGTGTAAGTCAGGTGTATATCCATTTTGCTTAAGGAACATAAAGCTCTCTGTCTTAAATAGATAAGTAATTAATTCGAAAGTGGGAGATGGCAAGAGAGAAAAATTGTAGAAGATATTCAGGAAGCGAAGTTGAAAAGGGCATATTCATAGTTGTAGCTAAGGAATACTTACCGAGACGTTGAATTGTGTGACGACAATGAAACTTCAACAAAAATTGGCTTCTGGATGACGGCGAATTCTTCACAAAATTCTTCACAAATCTTCAATAAATCGAATCGCACCGCACTATGAGTACTGAATTCAAACTCACGAAACATACCACACGAATTTGAAACCGTGTAAAAATGGCGGCAGTAATGCGCGATCATAAACTACACTATAAAGGTGCAATTTCACGTAGCGTCAAAACGCTAGCGGCCCTCCCCACTCTGTGATACATTTCCCCTCAATAGTAAGGAGAAAAAGAGCTGTCGACAAAACGCGGAAAACGCCAGCCGCTAAACGCCCGCTATTTTTTCATGGAACGACAAATCGCTGTGGATTTGTATTTTCTGTATTTTTTAAATTTTTTCTATAGATTTAATTCGTGTATAAAACTGACAATTAGGATACGTGTCAAAGTGCGTTTAAACTGTCGGAACAGTATTTTATCGACAACCTTACAAAATACATTGCCGTCAGTAACAGCTAAAGAGATTAAGAAACGACGAATACTGGTGTTGTGTGCAATTATGCAAAAATTACAAGAAAATGAAAAGAAACCGTACAAGAAGAAACAATACTGGGTAGCACCATATCTAAAGAATCGTCCAGAGCACAGTTTTTATTATGTGTCAATTCCTAAACTGACCATAGAGAATGGAGTACGATTCCACAATTATTTCCGAATGTCCGCAACACAATTGGAGGAATTGTTATCTATTGTTGGATCGCTATTGATAAAAGAAAATGTTATTCGAGAGCCCATACAACCGAAAGAACGTTTGATAATAACATTAAGGTTTGTAAATGTTAAAATTTAACATATTAATTTTTTGAAATTGTTGATACAACTGAAACGATTCAAACACGTCTATGGGTTTGTTCGCGTCGCAATATCCCAATATGCTCCTACTCACTCCAATACGTTCCAATCTATAGTATACGTAACGTAATACTATAGTTTGGAGCGTATTGGAGCGAGTAGGAGCATGTTGGGGCAAGCGACGCGAACAAACCTTATTTTTCGCTCGAGTTGAGCTTCTCCGAACTTCAAGCGGCAAAACGACGCGTCGACCAAGGGCGCCAAAGTGGGGAGAGCCGCTAGCGTTTTGACGCTACGTGAAATTGCACCTTTAGGTAAGGTAAGGTGCCAGCTTTGGTTCGCTGCCACATAGCCAACAATAGTCTAGTTTACATTGGTCTAGTTTACATCGTGCACTTGATACGCGTATCAAATAGTAAATAACTAGTACATTTATTCAGCTATTGGCTGATCAATTCAAATACACTACTTGATACGCGTATCAAGTGCACGATGTAAACGAGGCCATTGTGCACTTGATACGTGTATCAAATAGTAAGGCGGGGAGCACAGACCATTGCATAATGCATAACGCATATGCATAAGAAATTTGATTGGTCCGTTAGCATGTGCATAAGGAATTCGACCAATCGAATTTCTTATGCATATGTATTATGCATTATGCAAAAGTCTGTGTTTCCCGCTTAAGGGCTATCGCACACAAAATGCATAGCGTTGCATAAACATAACATAAGACCGCTGGACCAATGCGCATCTTATGTAAATCAATATGGCGACTTTTTTCTAGGTGTTTATTGGTCTAGCAGTCTTATGTTATGTTTATGCTACGCTATGTATTTTGTGTGTGATAGCCTTAGAACATATATACCTGGAAGGGGAATTGCTATTGTTCTCCATGGTAAAAATCTGTGTTTAAGTTGGGTACGAGAGAGAAAGATAGCTTTTAACCTATGCTCGCAATGCGCAAGCGCGGATGACGCCACACGTCACGCTCCACGCTCACCGCGCCGTTTAAAACTGTAAATGTAATTTTTAATTGAGATACAATTGACAATGATTGAATAACTGATAAGTAATGTCGGACAGTGTCAAAATGATTTGAACACAGTTTAGTAGCTGTGTTTAAAACATTTTCATCAATGCCACAAAAATCCAGCCACTTCTTACGAGATTCGTCGTTTTTCGGAAATCTATTGAGAAAGAATAAAATTAATATTAAATTTTTATTATCAACAAGAATCGTACTGAGAGAGAGAGAGAGTTATATTTAATCCCATAATTTACTGTTTATACAAAATATTACAGTATTACTTACCCATGATAAGATACCGATTTATCACGTTTACCGCATAAGACACAATATGGGCCTGGCATTTTTTCTTAAATATAACGTTGAAATAAAACTTTAAAATATAACTTTTTAGGTGACACCGTCATTTCCTAATCTTAACCTCTCTTACAAACAATAAAACGCGCTAACGCTGTGCGCCGTTTCGCTAATTCGCGCTTGCGCATTGCGGTCGGAGGTAACAATCTACCCTTCTCTTTCTTTAAAACGTGGTTCTCTCTCGCACCCAACTTGGACACAGGCTCGATCCTTTATTCCCCTTCCAGGTATATATGTTCTAAGGTGATAGCCCTAAGGGCCTGAGCACAGACCATTGCATAACGCATAACGCATATGCATAAGAAATCTGATTGGTCCGTTAGCATGTGTATAAGGAATTCGACCAATCGAATTTCTTATGCATATGTATTATGCATTATGCAAAAGTCTGTGCTCCCCGCCTAAGGTTGCATTCCAAAACGTCTTAAGGCGCCTGCAGACCAGAGCGGTGAAGCGGCGAGCGGCGGAGCGGTATCCAATGAGCGTACAGCTTTTTAGAAAAACTTAAAACGATCTTAAATTTAAGACCCGACTATGAATACCGGCCTAGAATCAGGAGACCGAACTAAGGGCTATTACACACAAAATGCATAGCGTTGCATAAACATAACATAAGACCGCTGGACCAATAAACACCTAGAAAAAAGTCGCCATATTGATTTACATAAGATGCGCATTGGTCCAGCGATCTTATGTTATGCGTATGCTCTGTTATGCATTTCGTGTGCGATGGGCTTTAACCTGATTCAGCCATCAAAACTGTGCCGAAAAAGTGACACGCCAACAGTTTTAAATTTGCTCACTTGCAGCGCTGGGTATTATGATGCACCGGAAATGCCGGAACCGATATGCAAAGTTTAAAGCGGCAGCTTCAAAATGTGATCTGTAAGTAGTGGCATTTTAAAAAAGTAATAATTATATTAATTTTATTATAATTCAGCCAGCACGTCCGAACACGTTCACTACACGCACGTGCTGTTGCTTTGTGGCTGGACATGTTATATATGGCCGACTATGGACGTAAATTATGATTGCACCTAGAGAGTTGCCCATAGTTGCTTCCGGTATATCATCGTCGCCAGCGCCGCCACTTGGTACTAGTGGATGTACAGATTTCAGCCTCACCAAAATCTGTGGAGTTCGGTCTCCTGGTTCTAGTCTTCATATAGCCAACAATGGTTCATCGCGTTCAGCAGACGCAACTGTTGTACAACTGTTGAGTAATTCTTTTTAATGCGTCAACATGATTGGTCTAGATTTCGGGATCTAATAGAAAGGACCAATAATCACTGATCGCTCACTGATCTGCTCTGCTGCTGAACGCAGCCAATGTGAAAAGGTACAATTTCATGCGAGCGAAGAAAAGCTAGCGTTTATCCCCACTCCATCGCAGAGCAAAACAGCGTTAAAATGCTGTTCGCTTTCGCCTCTTAAGCGGAAAACACAGACTTTTGCATAATGCATAATACATATGCATAAGAAATTCGATTGGTCGAATTCCTTATGCACATGCTAACGGACCAATCAAATTTCTTATGCATATGCGTTATGCGTTATGCAATGGTCTGTGCTCAGGCCCTTACCTTTTCATGGAGCGAAGAAAAACTAGCGTTTATCCCCACTCCACCGCAAAGCAAAGCAGTGTCGAGACCAGTGCTGCCAGACGGGCCGGGTTGCCCCTCCACAAGCTAGGCCGTATACAGTAACGTGTTATAAGCGGATCCCTCAATCCCAGTAAATATAAAAAATCTAAATTTTTATTTTTTTTTTAAATTAATGGTTAACAGATTAATAATATAGATTTAAAAAGAATATAAATTACAGAATTTATTTTGCTATTTCTTCCTTTCATCTCACACGTCACGCCACACGCCACAGCATTGCGCGCGTAACACGTTACTGCGGTTACCATGGTTACCGCGCGCGAGATTTAAAAGATGGAGGGGCAACCCGGCCCGTCTGGCAGCACTGGTCGAGACGCTGTTCGCTTTCGCCTCCTAACCTTTTCATGGAGCGTGTTTTCGTTGGCATTTTATTTACTTGCAATAAACTGAGAACACTCGACAGATTTCCGAGGGAATAAATAAAATAAAATAAAATAAAAATAAACAGATTTTATTAGAATGTACCAGACAATTGTACTTTTCCAAATAAATTATTATCATCTTCTACTTTCCATAAATTTTTGAAAGCCAACGTATTATAAAATATAGTTTATAAAATAAGAACATGCATGAGAAAGCAAGAAAACTGAGTAAATAATGTGATAATACTGTAGTTTAATTATGATTCTTTTCGCTTTGCAGCAGTTATAATTTGCAACATTTGCAGCATTAATATATCTTAACTTTATTACCCTGATTTACAACCCCACTTTGATCTCAACGTTGTTTCGCTAAAAGTTCGACTCACAAGTAAACCTACGGAGGTGTCACTCACCGATTTTAATGAAACTTTGCATGTTTGTAGAACTTCGAAAAATATTGGACACGTATTTTTTTTTATCGGCAAAGGTCCACTCTGAAGGGTGAAAACTACCCCTTAAAGATAAATTTAACATATGGTGAAATAAGTTGAAAATTTTCAAAAGTAAAATGTTTTAGGGGGTTTTTGGGGTCGCTGAAACTAAATCTTATGTCAAAAGTATGAAATTCAAAATGGCTGACCCAATATGGCAGCTATATACATTAAAATTAATAATTTTTGCAAAAAATGTGTTGATACAAGGTTCTCACCTTTCGGGGTGCTTTTTTACAGTGAGTCCCCTCGCCTCTCACCTTTCGCACGTTATTCTTGAAAAGTTTTGCAAATTTTGAAAATTTTCAACTTATTTCACCATATGTTAAATTTATCTTTAAGGGGTAGTTTTCACCCTTCAGAGTGGACCTTTGCCGATAAAAAAAAATACGTGTCCAATATTTTTCGAAGTTCTACAAACATGCAAAGTTTCATTAAAATCGGTGAGTGACACCTCCGTAGGTTTACTTGTCAGTCGAACTTTTAGCGTTTCTTCGCTGGATGCAGTCCTTAGAACATATACTACTGGAAGGAGCATAGGCCTATAATCCCTGTACATTCGAGCTGACTCAGAGAAGATTGACAAGGATGGAGATACAATGTGCCTAATCAGCAATGCGCATGCTCCGACAAATAAAAGTGTCGATACGCGCGGGGGCTGCGGGGTGATGAAAAGCAGTGAGAAAAGGCGACATATGATCACATGTGACCTATTGCGAATAAATAACAAGATTCTTCAAATAGTAGATTATAAAAGTGGTTCGTGAGATGTATTGCTACATTTGCAAAGAACAAGATAAGGCATATATATACAGGGTGACCCATTTTAACTTCCCCACCGGATTATCTTGAAAGGAATGCACTTTCTGAAAAAAAGTTTCAGATATAAGTTTTAGTATTTTTCCCTGGCTATTGAATGGCGATATTGAATTTGACCTCGATTGTGAATGTGAAGGTCATTTAAAGGTCAAGTTAATTTTTTTAAATGGGAACCACTATTTTTTATTACATATTCTTGTAGCTGACTTCAAGAGCTTTCCAAAACACTATAATAAAGTATTTTTTTATTAAGTATTTTCCGAGTTATAAAGCTTGAAATAATTTCATAATTTTACTTAAACTGTAAAATATCTCGTAAAATATTTACTTTTCGATGACCTTACCTCAATACTTTTATGCACAGAATAATGAGAGGAACCAATTGGTGTCAAGAAAACACATAGTTGTTTTTAAGAAAAAATATGCAATTTGTAACTAACAATTACATATTTTTTCTTAAAAACAACTATGTGTTTTCTTTACACCAATTGATTCCTCTCATTATTCTGTGCATAAAAGTATTGAGATAAGGTCATCGAAAAGTAAATATTTTACGAGATATTTTACAGTTTATGTAAAATTAAGAAATTATTTCAAGCTTTATAACTCGGAAAATACTTAATAAAAAAATACTTTATTATAGTGTTTTGGAAAGCTCTTGAAGTCAGCTACAAGAATATGTAATAAAAAATAGTGGTTCCCATTTAAAAAAATTAACTTGACCTTTAAATGACCTTCACATTCACAATCGAGGTCAAATTCAATATCGCCATTCAATAGCCAGGGAAAAATACTAAAACTTATATCTGAAACTTTTTTTCAGAAAGTGCATTCCTTTCAAGATAATCCGGTGGGGAAGTTAAAATGGGTTACCCTGTATATATATAAGGCATATAAAGCATATATTTTTTCGAGTCATAGAACACAGCTAATTAGATTAGTTATTAAAAAATACTTACAAGTTCGCATACATCATACGAATAAACAAGTCAATGAAAAGAATAACTACATAAGACACAAATATACAAAATTAATATTATTTAATAATCAATAAATATAATATATATTGTTATTAATTTAAATACTTTACTCGCCGCATTTTATTTTTGACTCACACTTCCTTCCCGCAGATTACGTACTAATCGGTTTTATTTGTCTGGAGCATGCGCATTGCCGACTAGGCGCATTATATATCCATCCTTGTCAATCTTCTCTGAGCCAACTTTTCAAGCCTATGCTCCTTCCAGTAGTATATGTTCTAAGATGCAGTCATTTTAGCCATTTCTGTCGAAAATTGATGGAGAGGGGGTAAACGCTAGCTTTTCTTCGCTCGCATGAAATTGTACCTAGGGGGATGACACCATGGTTTGCATTCATCGACTTATATACATAGACCGGCCCCTAAGAGAGAGCATGGCAACATGTACGATACAGACATAGCTTCCGAAAGTAGATCTGTCCTTTTCTTTTGATCGTCTCTTATCCCCACCAAACGATGGGGATGAGACTTGAGAGACGATGGGATACGGGTTACGAATCTTTCGTAACCCGTAACCCGTAAGCGTAAGCGATTCCACCAATCAGACTTAACTGTACCCCTCCACATTTTGTTCCGTAACTGGAATACTCAATGCTGATTGGTCAATTTCCTTACGGTTACGTCTTACATCCTTAAGTATTTTTATGTGCCACAGTCTTAAAGGCCATCGCACACAACTTCCATAACTGTAAGCATAAGACGTAACGTAAGAATTAGCCAATGAATGAGCGTATAGGTCAAGGTTCCATTGGTCTATACGCTCATTCATTGGCTAATTCTTACGTTACGTCTTATGCTTACAGTTATGGAAGTTGTGTGCGATGGCCTTAATACTGTGTTACACAATGATGACACAGTGTTTCATTGTTGGAAAGAATCCATATGGGAAATGATGGGTATGGAAAAGATTAGATGTACATAAACGTGTCTTTACTTAAATAATTTTTTAAACATTTGTATAGTAAAATAGTAAAATAAAAAAATATATTTTATTTTGATACGTTTTCCTAAAATTTAGTAAGCTCTTAAGGGGTTAATATTAATTTGTGCATAATTGGCTAAACCTTCTGCGTGTAATAATAATGTAACAATAATATAATGATATAATGTAATATCTTTTTTATTATTATAATTATAATTATGTTTTTAATTTGTACGTGATTGGTTGAAATTTCTGTACATGTGTGATGAAAACTACCTAGACCTAACTAAACCTTCGGTATTCGCCACACAAGCGTATGCAAGTTACGCAAATACAGTCTATTAGTGCACCGTGTTTATGAACGCACATTAATGAAATATTCAAACCTCGCGACTTTATTCAGAAAAATGAATTTTGATTCGCGGGTATCAAAACGTCGTAAGCTGGAGTTCTTAGAGTATATTCCTTCGTCGGATATCAAATTATCGCGATCGATTATTTGCAGCGGTATGAATGTCGCGGCATATTTGTCACGAATCAATATCGTAGTGGCCACTGTAGCGAGCCGCGAGCGTCGCACGGCGTTATGCCGCGACACATCGTGACGGGGATAAGTCGAATAAATAGCGGTGCGCGGTGCCAGAGCCGGAGCAGACGTCACGGTAACACGAGTGCGAGCGGGACTCCGAGTCCAATATCGTGCTGTCACAACACAGTCTGTTCGCATATTTCTGTCGCAGACTACTAGGCGAGACGGAGACGAGATTGCTGCGCGTCTGCAGCTTCCACGATTGAGAATTCAGCGCACCATTTCTCGGAAAACCACCGATTGCGCTCAAAAAAATTTCGTTCCACTGATGAGCGAGCGGTCGAGGCGCGAACGCGCTTCGGGTGTCACCGAGGGTGCCGCGCGGCCGTCGCGGCGAGACAGGCCGCGACCCAGACTTTAAATTCAAAGACGGAGCGGATAAAGGAATGACGCTGGAGAATCCATTCTTTGTCGTCAAGGAGTAAGTGTACTGCGGGGGGTGAGCGAGTGTCGCATCAATTTTTTCTTCGCGAACAGTGATCGCGAACAGAGAAAGAAAAAAGAAATCAAAAAAGAGGGGAAGGGGCGTTTCGTGCGCGCGAGTACGTATAGATCCCTGCATGTCATCATGCTGTGATTTTTTTCTTGGAGAGAAGGTTGGAAGGGGGGAGAGTGATAGAGAGGCAATGATCGCGAGCGTTTGCAAACACGCCGATAACAGCTGATAAAAACTGTATCGGCGCAATATCTCCGGATTAGAGACGATAATAACAGATTAAACGGGAATGTTATCGTCTCATGTTTTGAGAAACACAGTAGTGTGGCACAGTAGTTACCTCCGGCTGAAATATACATATTACTCCGACAGGGACAACAGTCTGACGTGACAGACCGATAACACGTGATAGATCCTCCATATATAAATGTTACACGATGTTGCGTATCTGTCGACAGGATCTGTCGACGTTATTTTTTTCGACGAGAGAAACGGAGTCATTTGGCGGATTGCGATTTCTATACTGGAAATATTATAAGTTATATATTTAATTTATGATTTTTTTTCTAAGACAGTTCGATGAATATTTTTCGCGAATTTCTTTGCTAATAGTTATTAAATAATAATTCAGCGAAGTCTTCGAATGCGAACGAAAAAAAATGTAATTTCTTTTTGTAAAGTTTAATGCAGAGTTTATTTGAAATAGTGCTGTAATTAAAAATAATACCAGATGTCAATAATTTAATAGATGTTCCTATACATCCGCACACGCGCGCGCGCAAGCTTATCTATATATATTTTTTCTGAGATGTTTTATATTATTGTATTATTCATAATTAATGTCATTATTATTAATGTGTAAAATTGCAATTGTCTTTATAATCTTTAAGTAGAAATCGGAAGAAAAAAAGATAGCACAAAAAGAATGGAAGCTTTATTTGGATTAAATTGCATAAAAATGTATCCGTACAGATAAATCATATACTTTATATGTAAATATATATAAATTTATAAATATAGATGAATATAAATGTATATATGTTTAAGTTAAGTATAAATAGTTGATTTTGATTATATTAATATAATTCGAATTTAATTAAATTAAGATTTTAAAATTTTAATTTTAATTTTACTGAGATTTTTACTCTAATTTTGAATGTAGATTTAAATTTGAATTGTCTTATAGTGGTATAGTCTCTCTTATAGTGGGTGCATAATTGATTGATTTGTACGTTCGATTTATTTAGTTATAAGCTATTATGGCCGATGGCGAGTCTTAATTTTCTCGGATTGTTTCAGCGAGGTATGCAAGGCGTTGAATAAGAATCGTGGCTTGTATGGGCGTTGGAGCGAGCTGCAGAATGTCGCAGTCGCGTCGCCGACCGGTAGTATGCCATTGACCAGCTCGGCCACAGCGATTTCGCGTACGGACGAACTCGATTGGACTACCACTGAGCTACGGAAAGCACTTCGTTCCATCGAGTGGGACCTCGACGACCTTGAGGACACTATCTATATCCTTTTCTAATCTAAAATATTTTAATTTAACGACACTCGAATTTGAATTTGATCCACGTTGAATCGGGTACATAGATATGTACCCGAGCTTGAATTTAATACCTCAAATTTGCTTAACCCTTTTTGGACGGGAAGGCCACTTTTTTCCTCAACTTTCAGCGCTATATCTATTAATGTATTTCACCCCAAAAAGTATAGAAGATACTATATTTGAATGCTTAAAATCTCCTCTTTCGAATGCCGCCATCAGAATTAACCTACGAAGTGATACGGAGAAGTTATAGACGATTTTCCGAAAAAAGAACCGGATTTTTCACGATTTTATTTAAAAAATTCCACATTTTGAAGTTGAAAACGGTTTGATAGGATATTATCGTATCCACGATGAAAAATGGCATAGATATTTGCTCTAAATTCCCGTTGGAATTTTTCGGAAATTCAATATGGCGGCTTTAAGATGGCGGCTCAAATTTTGAAAAAACGTGAAAAACAGTATGTTTCTTATCCATATTATATGAAACCACTAAATTTCCTTCTATCTCTCTTCAAAGACATAAATTTCATGTATGACTTGGAAATCGGAAAACACACACACACACACACATACACACACAGATAAAAGCATGTGTGAATGAAGACACCGGAATAATCACTTGGTCTTATTTAGCTGTGTCTTTATCAAGGGAAATGGTACTGCTCACATTTCTGCAGAGGACGACCTTTTTGCCACTTAGGTCTCTTGTTTTCCGATTTCCAACCAAGTCATACATGAAATTTATGTCTTTGAAGAGAGATAGAAATTTAGTGGTTTCATATAGTATGGATAAGTAACATACTGTTTTTCACGTTTTTTCGAAACTTGAGCCGCCATCTTAAAGCCGCCATATTGAATTTCCGAAAAATTCCAACGGGGTTTTTTAGAGCAAATATCTATGCCACTTTTCATCGTGGATACGACATCCTACCAAACCGTTTTCAACTTCAAAATGTGGAATTTTCAAAATAAAATCGTGAAAAATCCGGTTCTTTTTTCGGAAAATTGTCTATAACTTCTCCGTATCACTTCGTAGGTTAATTCTGATGGCGGCATTCGAAAGAGGAGATTTTAAGCATTCGGATATAGTATCTTCTATATTTTTTGGGGTCAAATACATCAATATAGCGTTGAAAGTTGAGGAAAAAAATGGCCTTTCCGTCCAAAAAGAGTTAAATAAATTTTATTTTGAAATGGAAAGTTGGATATAAATTTAGGTGTTGAAATTAAATTTAAATCTACTTTGGAACTTGAATTCCTATGTCGTCCTTAATACCTATGTACGTATCGTTGAGAAAAATCCGACAAAGTTTAAAATCGACAACAAGGAGCTGACCGTTCAACGGAGCTTTATTGAGCAGGCGCGAGAAGAAGTCAAGGTAATTAATTAAATACTTAATTGTTCCTTAATATAACCATTCTGTATACAAAGACAAATATTCTTTTCAAAATACTTTGGCAATCAATTGCTTACTACAATTATTAAATTTATATTATCCATTTTGTAAATACTTTTAATGATATAATACTCACTTTATCAATTATATAATTAATCATGTAATTATATTAATGTAATTACATATATAATTATATACATTATATGTATAAAATATTATATATATAATAGGGTGGGTCAAAAAAATCAACTATTTTTTTTTTCACTTTGTACTCTGAAAAACTGGTTGGTAGAGACCTCAAAAAAATTCTCTCCAAGTATGAGCTCTTAATTTTAATAGGAACGTCCTCCGTCTTTCAGTTTTATATTTTTTCCTTATTATTAAAAAGAAAAATACATATCTCGGTATCTACTATATGAAAAAAAATATCTCGTCTCATATATTCGTAGGAAATTGAATTCTCTACAAAAAAGGTCTCTTACAATTTTTCCGTAAACCTCACCGTTCAAAAGTTATTAAAGGTTAAAGTTTGATTATTTTAAGGTAGATTTCTTTTTTTTTATGAATTTTATAACTCCATAACAAAAAAACATTATGATACGCGCAACTCATGGTTTTGTTGGAAATTTACTGCTCTACAAAAATGGTCTCTTATGATTAGTCGATTAAATTAATCGTTCAAAAGATATTCATCGTCAAACTTCAATGCACACTATTTTTAACAGTTTTTTATTAAAAATTCAAGTAGAAATGTACGATTATGTTAAAAATAATGATAATTATATATCTTAGTTGACAATTAAATAAAAAAAAATTGTTATATTAAATAGAATACGAAAACGTTATTTACTCGAAATTTAATGAATCATTGACTCTAAGTTAGAAAAAATGCAATAATTTCTTGTTTTAATGTACCCAAACATGCTTAAAACTAAAGAAAAAACTAGAAAAAAAGTTTAAAACATTTTAATATTCATTGGATCTCAAATTTGTACAAATTTCCCCGAAACTCATGAATTAAATTGAAATTGTTTGAATTTTTAATAAAAAACTGTTAAAAATAGTGTGCATTGAAGTTTGACGATGAATATCTTTTGAACGATTAATTTAATCGACTAATCATAAGAGACCATTTTTGTAGAGCAGTAAATTTCCAACAAAACCATGAGTTGCGCGTATCATAATGTTTTTTTGTTATGGAGTTATAAAATTCATAAAAAAAAAGAAATCTACCTTAAAATAATCAAACTTTAACCTTTAATAACTTTTGAACGGTGAGGTTTACGGAAAAATTGTAAGAGACCTTTTTTGTAGAGAATTCAATTTCCTACGAATATATGAGACGAGATATTTTTTTTCATATAGTAGATACCGAGATATGTATTTTTCTTTTTAATAATAAGGAAAAAATATAAAACTGAAAGACGGAGGACGTTCCTATTAAAATTAAGAGCTCATACTTGGAGAGAATTTTTTTGAGGTCTCTACCAACCAGTTTTTCAGAGTACAAAGTGAAAAAAAAAATAGTTGATTTTTTTGACCCACCCTAATATATAATATATATATTTATATATATATTTTATATAATATATATATATATTTATATATATATATACAGGGTGTCCTTCCATAGATGTCCGAGCAAATATCTCGCAACTGGTTGAAGTTACATGAAAGTGTAATAAGAGAAATTTGCACGGCTCTGAGTCAGCTACAAAATGCAAGTATAAATTTTTTTTTTTACTTTTCGAGTTATGTAGCTCAACATGGTTTTTTTAAATGGATACCTATAATTTTTTTGCACATTTATATAATAGGAGTCATTTGCAATCAAAATCATATGTAGTAAAAAATTGCTACTATGCATCGTTTACGAGATAATCGACATTTTAAGTATTAAAGTAGTAAATTGGATTGTAAGTATTTTTGAACGTGGTTTGGAATGTCAAAGAGATTAAGAAAATAAACAAACATTACTTTTTCACGAAACATTTATTAACACATAAATTGTTCGAAAGTATTGCCATCATGTTCGATGCAGCATTCAACGCGTTTTATAACGTTTTCCATTGTTGACTGCAACATTCTTTTTCCATGGTCATCTTAATGGGAACAGATATTTGGAATTTTTCCAAACTACTTTCTCAGAATATTTACGTGATCTTCCATTCTTATCAATCTTTCGAGACATTATTTTTCAACAAGATGGTGCTCCAGCACACAATACACGTGCTGTAGTCAACTTTTTAAATGATAGATTCCCTCGTTGGATAGGTACTAACGGTCCTATGCGATGGCCACCGAGGTCTCCGGACTTGACACCTTGCGATTTTTTTCTTTGGAATATATTAAGGACACTGTCTATGCAACTATTTCTGAAAATGAAGATTTACGATATAAGATCACTAGAGCTGTTGAAGGCATTACAGCAGAAATGTTGCAGTCAACAATGGAAAACGTTATAAAACGCGTTGAATGCTGCATTGAATATGATAGTAATACTTTCGAGCAATTTATGTGTTAATAAATGTTTCATGAAAAAACCATGTTTGTTTATTTTCTTAATCTCTTTGACATTCCAAACCACGTTCAAAAATACTTATAATCCAATTTACTACTTTAATACTTAAGATGTCGATTATCTCGTAAACGATGCATAGTAGCAATTTTTTACTACATATGATTTTGATTGCAAATGACTCCTATTATATAAATGTGCAAAAAAAATTATAGGTATCCATTTAAAAAAACCATGTTGAGCTACATAACTCGAAAAGTAAAAAAAAAGAGTAAAAAAAATTTATACTTGCATTTTGTAGCTGACTCAGAACCGTGCAAATTTCTCTTATTACATTTTTATGTAACTTCAACTAGTTGCGAGATATTTGCTCGGACATCTCGGAAGGACACCCTGTATATATAATTATATACTATATATATATATATATATATATATATATATATATAAAATATAACATATAATGATGATTTATCGTACACAATCACTGCATTGTATCTCGCTATATATTTGCTATTCGAAGTCACGCAAATGCTTCCTTACATATTAACACGATCATGAAAATGCTCGCGTCTGCGAAACTAATCACCTTAATGCTACTATCGCTTATTAAACATTTCACAGATCATGAAGGACAAACTAAACTTAAGCAGAAGCCGGGATCGTGACAGCACAGCAAGACAGGTTTGTATATATTGCGTTTTGCTTTATGTTATTTTATTATATCATAACATATTTAACATGTCAAGTATCAAGTACTTACATTGCAACCAGAAAATAGTTTAAAGAATATAAACAGTGTATCTGAATATCGACATGAAGCAAAAAGAAGTTGTAAGAAGTAAGTAAAAGAAGTAAAAGTAAAAAAATAAATGAATCGGGAAATGTATTCGATAAATTTTATAATTTCAATAGAGAGTTCAGTATGGATTTAAAAGAATATCTCAACGAATTTTCCATCATTAATCTTTTTTCTATTAAGAATGTACACTTACACATTAATATTATTCTACAGCATTTAATAACACTTACTAGTGTGGAAACACTTTATTACACATTCTGTCAAATAAATACCAGGAAATGTTCATTTAAAAAGCCCGCGCAAAAGGTATAAAAAAAGATTTTTTTTGCTGTAAGTTGGTACCATTGTACCTAATTGTCACGTAAAGTTTTGGCGCGATCTGTCGACTAGTTTGTTTACAGCTGTTGATTAGGATAGTCGATTTCAAGCACAGTATATCCAGTAGCGCAACTCTCTCGATTTGTGTTGGCAAAAATGGAATGTGCATGCGTGAAATAAGCGAGTTGCCCAGTAACGCCATCTAAATTTCTGTCTCACTCACTCTTACTTATTTCGGTCTCTCTTAGATCGGTATTCATAGTCGGGTCTTATATTTAAGATCGTCTTAAGTTTATCTTTAGATGCTATACGAATCAGTTCATTGGCTATAGAGTATCTAAAGATGAACTTAAGGCGGTCTTAATTACAAGACTTAACTATGAATGCCTTAGACCTATTTAAGTGCCTTTTTAAATGTCATGTGTACATTTGATAGCAGAAATTGACAATAGATTGCTTCTTGGCGCAATTTATTTATTGTTCTCAGTGCTGTAGTGCAGTGAATATTTACAGTGCGACAGAGTGACAGTGTGAGAGTCATAAAGTGGAAGTTGAAAATTGAAACTGAATTTTATATATAATGTGATTTTCTTTTTTAAATTAATAAATATGATTTTATTTTTTAAATTAATAAATATGATTTTATTTTATTTTATAAAAATATTGCATTAATTTTCTTGTCATTTTTATTACTGTGCAATTAAATTATTATTTATATATGTATATTTTGTATAATATTTATATATGTTTTTGTATAAAAATATTTTATTATTTTGATACATAATTAATAATACATAATTAATACAATTAATTTTTTTATAATAATATGTATAATTAATAATTATATTTTTTGCCTTTGTCTATTTTAACATTACATTTTATATTATTATATATAGCATTATTAATGATACGCTTTACAAATTTTTATTTATTTTGTAACGTATATAATAATCAGTACAAAATTACCTTTTCAAAAAAAGGTAAAAAAAAGGTGCCAAATGTACGCGCAGATATACGAGATAAAATTATGAATAATACTACAAAATGCGTGATATCAGTACAAAATTACCTTTTTTAAAAAGGGTAAAAAAAGGCGCCAAGTGTACGCACAAAAACGGACCTCATTACAAAACTATTTGTATATATACATATATATATTTACTGTACTATTTGTCTATATATAGGTATTTTTAATCTACTTAAAAAGATATGATGTGTCAAAAAATGGCACCAAGTAGGAATAAATCTTTGAATAGTTGTGTATGTACACATGTATACAGCATAAAATATTATGTTTAATATTAAGTTCATAAAAATTTTAATTAAATAAAAAAATATTGCAAAAAATTTGGCGCTGCTATATACATGATAATATAATAGTACAGTAAATATATAAATGTATTGTGTATTGTGTAAAGTATTACGTTTACCTTACACAACATTTAAATTATTTACGTTTATCTTACACAACACATTTAAATTACTTTCAAATATTTCGGGTATAGCAGCGCCAAATTTTTTGCAATATTTTTTTATTTAATTAAAATTTTTATGAACTTAATATTAAACATAATATTTTATGCTGTATACATGTGTAGATACACAACTTTTCAAAGATTTATTCCTACTTGGTGCCATTTTTTGACACATCATATCTTTTTAAGTAGATTAAAAATACCTATATATAGACAAATAGTACAGTAAATATATATATGTATATATACAAATAGTTTTGTAATGAGGTCCGTTTTTGTGCGTACACTTGGCGCCTTTTTTTACCCTTTTTAAAAAAGGTAATTTTGTACTGATATCACGCATTTTGTAGTATTATTCATAATTTTATCTCGTATATCTGCGCGTACATTTGGCACCTTTTTTTTACCTTTTTTTGAAAAGGTAATTTTGTACTGATATCACGCATTTTGTAGTATTATTTATATTATTTTAAACTATAAAAGAATATATTACTTATTAACAATTTTTTCTAAAAGTAAAATATAAATATCTTTAGCGCCTCTAGGCTTTTTTCTAACCTGCGCATCATTATTTTCAATCCAAACGCTAGATGTTTTTTCTCTACACATATTTGGGTAAATATGCAGAATAGGGGAGCACCCCCCCATGACCTTGACCTTGACATATGTTGTCAAGGTCATCCTCCTGAGTGACCTTCAGGAGGTTTTAGCCCTCGGTCACCACTCGTTAAAAAGTTATAAACAAAAAAAGTTTGAAAAATGTCACCCTTATTTTGAACACCTTTACACATTCACCGGTAATAACCAATGAGCAAAAGGAGTTTCACGACACTGTGTATGTATATGGTATTCCTACTGTTGTTGATATTTCTTATTACATTTCCACGCGTAAAACATAGATTCGCGTCAAAAATTGCAAACCCATGTGGAACCTTTCTTCGCATCGAAAAGTATACGCTTGGAGGCAGTGTGTTCCGCCCCCCCTACGGGGGGCTCCACTACCGAAAAACTACACACATAAGTGTGGGTGGAACTTGCTTTGCGTGGAAAGTTTCCACGCGTAAAACATAGATTCGCGTCAAAAATTGCAAACCCATGTGGAACCTCTCTTTGCATCGAAAAGTATACGCTTGGAGGCAGTGTGTTCCGCCCCCCCTACGGGGGGGCTCCACTATCAAAAAACTACACACATAGGTGTGGATGGAACTTGCTTCGCGTGGAAACTTTCTACACGAAGCAAGTTCCACCCACACTTATGTGTGTAGTTTTTCGGTAGTGGAGCCCCCCCGTAGGGGGGGCGGAACACACTGCCTCCACGCGTACACTTTTCAATGCGAAGTGAGGTTTCATTTTAAGATAGATTATCAGAATGTTATCTGTACGAAAATCTATCGTATATTAGTTTACTTTCGGATTCCGTTTCAAAGTCATAGAAATATTAACAATAGTAGGAATGCCATATACACACACAATGTCGTAAAAATTGTTTTGTTCATTGATCATTGGCGGTAAATGTGTAAATGTGTATTCGAAATAAGTGCCAAATTTTTCAAACTTCTTTTGTTCATAACTTTTTAACGAGTAGTGACCGAGGGCTAAAACCTTCCGAAGGTCACTCAGGAGGATGACCTTGACAACATATGTCAAGGTCAAGGTCATGGGGGGGTGCTCCCCTATTCTGCATAATTACTCATATTTGTAAAATGACCTTTTTTAATACATTTACCGTAGTGAAATGTAGCACTCATAACTTTATACAATTGTCCAGCTATTGATATTTTACTTATAGGGACAGAACATAAACTAAAATTGTGTGATATCTTCACTAATTTACCATTCTGTAATGAAAATAATACTAAGTGAATAATAACTATCTCTTTCGCCGATATTATTTCATTTTTTATTAAAATATCATTTTTTCCACAATATTCACATGATTTGTCATTTGACTGATTCCAATGTAAAAATGAAATTTTTAATAAATCATTAAGATTATAATTTTTATTCTTTAAATTGTTAATAGAAAGAGAAACAAGTACATTATTATCAGTACTAATTTACCACACAATTTTAGTTTATGTTCTGTCCCTACAAGTAAAATATCAATAGCTGGACAATTGTATAAAGTTATTAGTGCTATATTTCACTACGGTAAATGTATTAAAAAAGGTCATTTTACAAAAAAAAATAATAAATAAAAAAAAATAAAAAAAATAATGTCACGATAATCTTCTATCTTCTCTCTTTTAACATTGTCGATATATCTCTTATCGATATATCTATTGTCGATAAGTCTGTTATCGATACATTTGTTAAATCGATAATGCCCGCGCGATTTATTGAACGCTTGCAGAGCCACACTGTGGTGGAAAAGCAAAAAGTACATTTCCGGACCCCTACCTCACTCCGCTCTCACCACCAATGTTGACGACGACGTTTCTTAAACAAAAATTTTCAGATCTCAACTTTGCATCGCAATATCTCAGCTTGTAGGGCACATAGCCAAAAAATAAAAATAGTTTTATTATGAAAATCAAACCCGAGCTATCGATTGAGTCTACTTAGAAGTCGATCGGTTCAGCGGTTGTCGAGATCCGATAATCTGAGGGTCTTGCAACTTTCCGACTCGCGTAAATATACACGGCCGGTCTCGCTACGCTACATTTGGCACCGAGACACTACCATGTTTCTTGATTTATAATTCATCCTATTTTGTATTAGTTTTATTAAATTATATTATTCTGATGTGTAAGTAATGATTATGAGTTAGAAAAAAAATAATAGTTCGAAAGAGAACAAACAAGAGTGAGTGAGATAAAAGTTTAGATGGTGTTACTGGGCAACTAGCTTATTTCGCTCATGCGCATTCCATTTTGGCCAACACCGACAGAGAGTTGCGCTACTGGATATACTGTACTTCAAGTGTGCTCTGTGATTTTTAACCCTTGTTTGACACACTGGGGTGCAAAACACCCCAGGCCCACTTTTCGTTAATTTTAAGTATTTTAAATATGTAACCCTGAGAAAATCGGGTCTATGGCGCCATCTGTAAAATAAAAAAGTTATGATTTTTTTTTGTAAAAACTTATTTTTTTCGATATTTGAATTTTTTAAAGGTACTCAATTTTATTTTTTGTCCATATCACTCATATATCTTTAAAAAGTAAGTTCTTGAGAAGCTATAAAAAAATTTTGAAGTTAAAATATTTAATAGATTATTTGTTATAACAATTTTTGTGCTGGGGTGCAATCCACCCCAGTGTGTCAAGCACGTCACGCCACAGAAGTGTGGCAAGTAAGGGTTAAAATGGATAAAAATATCGAACAAAGAGTTTGCCTCAAATTTTGTGTTACCAATGAAATTTCTTGTGCTGAATCGTTGAAAATGTTGGAGAAGGCCTACAATGAGTTGATCGAAAACACCAGCATACGAGTGGTATAAAACATTCAAAGAAAGTCAAGAGTGATTGAAAACTTGCCTCGTTTTGGTTGACCTTCAATGTCTTCGACTGACGAAAACATCGACAAAGTGAAGGAAATGGTGATAGAAAATCGTTATTCAAGCTTAAGAGAGATGGCTTAGGATATGGACGTGTCTCACGAATCCGTTTGCACCATCTTAGTTGATGTTTTGGAGATATGTTGCAGCACGACTTGTTCCGAAAGAGCTGAATTTTCTTCAAAAAGAGTATCGCAAACATGTTGCTGAAGACATGCTTGAACGAGTCAATTCGGATCTTACATCCATAAAACGCATCATAACGGGTGATCAGACGTAGGTTTATGAGTTTGACACGCAAACTAGTCAACAAGCTTCGGAATGGCACTTCAATAACGAGCTGAAACCGAAAAAAATCATGTCATTTCGCTCAAAAATCAAAGTCGTGTTGACCGTTTTCTTTGACTATTGTGGTGTCCACTCGGAATTTCTTCCGGAGGGGCAAACAGTCAACAAACAATATTATCTGGGCGTTATGAGGCGTTTGAGAGAGAATGTTTGCCGGAAAAGGCCAGATTTGTGGAAGAACAAATCTTGGACTTTGCATCACGATGTGCATCCGTCTCACACATCGACCCTTGTACGTGAATTTTTGACCAAAAACTCAACGAATGTCATCTACTAACACACCATATTCGCCAGATTGGTCCTATGTGACGTTTTTTTGTTTCCTAAACTCAAATTACCACTTCGTGGAAGACGTTTTGAGTTTATTGAAACCAAATTTAAACAAAATTCGCAGAAGGAGTTGAAGGCCATACCGGAAAGTGCCTATAAGAAGTGTTTCGACGACTGGATTATTCGTTGACATAAGTTTATCACATCAAATGGAGCCTATTTTAAAGTGACAAAATAAATTTGAATAATTAAACTAATATTTTGTATTTTATTGAACATTTTCCGGTATTTATTTAACAGAATGTGTATATATACAGGGTGTCCCAAACTTCGCGCACCATAGGTAAATGGTGAGATTCCTGAGATCATTTCGAGACGAAAATTCTAATACCAAAATATCGAGGGTGCTATAGTTTTTAAATGAGAAGGGTTTATAGTTGACTAATCAAGTCGTCCGAAATTCGCGCGCTCAGGCATGGCACACTGTACAGTAGTGAAGGTGTTTTCAAGCCCCAATTCTATTCTCGAAATTGATAATTTTGCATACGTTGTTGTTATAATTGTTTCTTATTTTATTGTATTTTATTGTATTTATGTTATAATTATGATAATTCATGTTATAATTATGATAATTAATTAATAGTAAAATATGTCAGTATTGACTTTGGAACACGAACTGTCAAAGCTGTCACATGAAGTGTATCGTAAATAAGTGACAATTTCACATGACAAAAATGTAAAATTAATATCAATGAATAATTTTTTATTTACGGCTGCTACGACTATAAAATTAAGGCTAATAGGGAATATTCTATAAATTTTTTAAGAGATTATTTTACAAATGAGAACTTTAAACATAATTAAAAATTTAAAAAAACATAATTTTCTAAAATAAAATAAAAGGACCCCGCACAAAATGGCTTGAAGTTGGACCTCACTAAAAATTTCTAAATTTTTGATATGTTGTAGATTATGACCTCCTTATGAAAAGTCCAAATGGTCGCAAGACCCAAAAATGAACAGTTTTCGAGATATCGAAGTCAGAAAGTCTTAAATCGTTCCTAGGAACACCAGTGAGCGCGCATGTTTCTAAGGCTGTTTTGTCCACGCGCACTCTCCTGTATGAATGGGTATGTGTGTGTGTGTGTGTGTGTGTGTACGATGACGATGATGATGAAGTTGGCGATCACGATGACGACTACTATGTGTGTGTGTGTGTGTGTGTGCGTGTGCGTGTGTGTTTGTGAGAGAGAGAGAGAGAGAGAGGCGCGTGTATATGTTTATTTTTTTGTAACCACCAATGATTTGTGGACAGTTGCTCAAGAGTGTCTGCAGGCTACCCGTTCAAACCAAGACATGATTTTTATTTTGTTTTTATGTATTTTTGTGGATACCAATGAATTCTAGGTTCTTGAGCGGTTATTTAATTCCAAGACATTTAGAGAGTAGTCATAGTAGTCGTCATCGTGATCGCCAACTTCATCATCATCGTCATCGTACCTTACACACACACACACACACACATACCCATTCATACAGGAGAGTGCGCGTGGACAAAACAGCCTTAGAAACATGCGCGCTCACTGGTGTTCCTAGGAACGATTTAAGACTTTCTGACTTCGATATCTCGAAAACTGTTCATTTTTGGGTCTTGCGACCATTTGGACTTTTCATAAGGAGGTCATAATCTACAACATATCAAAAATTTAGAAATTTTTAGTGAGGTCCAACTTCAAGCCATTTTGTGCGGGGTCCTTTGTTTGAAAAAAGAGTTCGATTTTTCGTCATATTTTTGACAACTTTTTCGCAAAAAATAATTTATTAGTAACTTCCCAGATAGCACAAAGAATTCTTTTTTGATCCCCGATTTACAAAATGAATTCTTTTTTCATCCCATTTCTGTTCTAAAAGTATTTTCAGCATTCCAAAAGACTTCACTTTTATGTCACCATTTGTGAGTTCTTTTTTAGATTCAAAAAGGATTCCTTTTCGAGTCCATAAGAATTCACAATAAAAAAGAATTCTTTCTTAGTTTATTTTGAACAGATTATGCGAATTCGAAAAGAACTCAAGAAAGTGAATTCTTTTTGAAATCAAAAGGATTAGTTGTACTATCTGGGTTCTTATTGATTTTATGCCAAAAATATAATTGTTATTTTGAACTATCTATAAGTTCCCTCAAGCGATTATAAAGTTTTTAAGTTCTGATGTTCAACAGAATTAAAAAAACGGTTTCGAGAAAAATATATTTAAAGTGTTTTGAGTTTTTCTATTTTTTTACATTTACAGTGTATTTTTAACTAATCTGCTATTCCTGGTCCATAAAGTAATCTTTCCACTTTTTCAAAAAAGTCATGTAGTTCCTCTATGTTTCGGATTATACGAACTTTTTTTGTAACTTCAGTACTTTACTTGAGCGCGTCAAACGATTGTTTACACTACATCATTCATAATAATAGAAAATAGGAACATATTCTTGACATGTACTATTAAAATATTCAAAGAAAGTTTTTCGATTGTTTGAAAGTTTTAGATCAGAATCTCCCCTTCAAAATCACTGACTAACTACTTATTCTTTATCAAGAAAATAATTCAAGACTTTTTGACTCAATTTTTGATAAGGAATAGCGGTATGTAATTAGTGAGCGATCTTTAAAAAACGTTCTGTACATACACACACATTGGTAAAAAGAAATATACATATATATATGAGGCATTCTTCGTCAACGTAAGCCCCTTTCTCTCCAAAATTGGTTTAGGTATAAAAAATCAATCATAGTCTTAAAAATTCAGAAAAAATGTTTACTTTTTAATGTTAAGTGGCGTTTTTTGAAATTCAAAATGGCGGATCCAATATGGCGGATAAAAATTTTAAAATTCTCGCAAATTTCACAGAAATCACTATCCGGCGTTTTTTTAGGACGCTGAATACGAATCAGATTTCCGTTTTTAAAAATTCAAAATGGCGGATCCAATATGGCGGATAAAAATGTTAAAATTCTCGCAAATTTCACGAAAATCACTATTTGGGGGTTTCTTGGGTCGCTGAATACGAATCTGATTTCCGTTTTTAAAAATTCAAAATCAAAAATCAAAATTTCTTCCGCCATATTTGATTCGTGATTTTGAATTTTTTAATTTCATTCGAATTCAGTGATCCCTGAAACCCTCATATAAAGATTCAAGCTTATATTGTTATACGGCAATCCACAACCAAATTACTTCACTTTTTTGTACTTTATTTGTTATTTACAACAAATTGTTATTCAAATTGCAAAAGTAGAAAAATGTTTTTATTTTTATTAATGTATTAGGATGATAAAATGCAAGAAACCATGTCATTATTGGTTATTCTTTGCGAGAAAAAAAAATCACATAGGAACACGTTGGGTTAAACAATAATGCTCCCTGGAATGATCTAGTTTTTAATGTCGCTAAATAAAAATCTCACAAACCTGTTATTTCGGATGTTTAAATAGCAAATAACGTAAAAAATGTCTCTGTGTTTTACAGGGTTGACACTGTCATCGTATTCAACATGTGAAGCCCACAGTACTTTTTTTTTTTTTTTTTTTTTTTTTTTTTCATTTTTAATACTTTTTTTTGTTTTAATACTTTTTTTTCATTTTTAATACTTTTATTTATTGAAATTAATTTTCGTAACACAACTAATAACAGAACGTAAGACTATCATAAGCGAAAACAAAGTATTAATCAAACGATTCTCAAATGCTGATGATGGTCTTACCTTCTGTTATTAGTTGGGTTACAAAAATTAATTTAAATAAAAAAAAGTATTAAAACCGAAAAATGAAAAAAAAAGATAAAAAAAATTAAAAATTAAAAAAAAAGTACTGTGGGCTTCACATGTTGAATACGATGACAGTGTCAACCCTGTAAAACACAGAGACATTTTTTACGTTATTTGCTATTTAAACATCCGAAATAACAGGTTTGTGAGATTTTTATTTAGCGACATTAAAAACTAGATCATTCCAGGGAGCATTATTGTTTAACCCAACGTGTTCCTATGTGATTTTTTTTTCTCGCAAAGAATAACCAATAATGACATGGTTTCTTGCATTTTATCATCCTAATACATTAATAAAAATAAAAACATTTTTCTACTTTTGCAATTTGAATAACAATTTGTTGTAAATAACAAATAAAGTACAAAAAAGTGAAGTAATTTGGTTGTGGATTGCCGTATAACAATATAAGCTTGAATCTTTATATGAGGGTTTCAGGGATCACTGAATTCGAATGAAATTAAAAAATTCAAAATCACGAATCAAATATGGCGGAAGAAATTTTGATTTTTGATTTTGAATTTTTAAAAACGGAAATCAGATTCGTATTCAGCGACCCAAGAAACCCCCAAATAGTGATTTTCGTGAAATTTGCGAGAATTTTAACATTTTTATCCGCCATATTAAATCCGCCATTTTGAATTTTTAAAAACGGAAATCTGATTCGTATTCAGCGTCCTAAAAAAACGCCGGATAGTGATTTCTGTGAAATTTGCGAGAATTTTAAAATTTTTATCCGCCATATTGGATCCGCCATTTTGAATTTCAAAAAACGCCACTTAACATTAAAAAGTAAACATTTTTTCTGAATTTTTAAGACTATGATTGATTTTTTATACCTAAACCAATTTTGGAGAGAAAGGGGCTTACGTTGACGCAGAATGCCTCATATACAGGGTGTCCCATTATAAAACATCCAGTCGAATATTTCGAAAACCAAGCCCGGGAGAGAAAAATTTTTCAGACAAAAGTTATTTGGTTTCGAGGGGCCCATAAGACGATACCATTGGTTTGACCTTGAAGAATTATTTGAAAGTTACATGAAAGTCACCTCAATTTTTTTAAATGGCATCCCCTATTTTTTATTACATATTCTTGTAGCTGACCTCGAGAGCTTTCCAAAACACTATAATAAAGTATTTTTTCATGAAGTATTTTCCGAGTTATAAAGCTTGAAATAATTTCTTAATTTTACATAAACTGTAAAATATCTCGTAAAATATTTACTTTTCGATGACCTTATCTCAATACTTTTATGCACAGAATAATGAGAAGAATCAATTGGTGTAAAGAAAACACATAGTTGTTTTTAAGAAAAAATATGTAATTGTTAGTTACAAATTGCATATTTTTTCTTAAAAACAACTATGTGTTTTCTTGACACCAATTGGTTCCTCTCATTATTCTGTGCATAAAAGTATTGAGGTAAGGTCATCGAAAAGTAAATATTTTACGAGATATTTTACAGTTTATGTAAAATTATGAAATTATTTCAAGCTTTATAACTCGGAAAATACTTAATAAAAAAATACTTTATTATAGTGTTTTGGAAAGCTTTTGAAGTCAGTTACAAGAATATGTAATAAAAAATAGGGGATGCCATTTAAAAAAATTGAGATGACTTTCATGTAACTTTCAAATAATTCTTCAAGGTCAAACCAATGGTATCATCTTATGGGCCCCTCGAAACCAAATAACTTTTGTCTGAAAAATTTTTCTCTCCCGGGCTTGGTTTTCGAAATATTCGACTGGATGTTTTATAATGGGACACCCTGTATATTAAATTTAACAAATCTTATTGTGCATCGTGACAAACACGTATGAGGCGCGCGCGCGCGCACACCACACACACACACACACACACACACACACACACACACACACATACACACACACGTACATATAAGATTTTTAAATTTATATATATATATATATACATATATATAACATATATATGTATATAAGACTTTTAATATTTTTTAATTACAAAAACACTGTCCTAAATAATTGACAGCGCGAATTAAAATCTAAATTTAAATTCAAGTTTGAATTTTATTTTGAATTACATACGAATTTCTTTATTAAATTTAAATCTACATTTGCTTCGAATTGCAGATTTTCTTTCGTTTGCTTACCAATTAACTAACTGAAAATAGCCTTTCATTTTTTCTTACCTTTTAAAGTATTCAATTCCATTATTTTCATTAAAATAAATATGATTTTTTTTTAAATTAAAATTAAAATTAAAATTTATAAATACTCAATTCGCAGCTATCTTCAGCTTTATTCAGCGACAGTGACATCTACCAGTATTGCGTCCAATTCTTTTATCAATATTGAACAATAAGTCTGTTCTTTATAACTGAACCGGTTGCACTCTAGTAATTTATCTTTCTCCCACTATATTGGAAGGAAAAAGATAAGATAGCAGATAGCTCAGCTGTAAAGAACAGACTTAATATTTGCTATTAGTTGACGCATTTCGGTGATACTAACCTCAAAGAAGTGGCTTGTCATATCTTATCAATTAACGTTATTTTGACAGTTTGTTGTAAAATTAATAAGTTGATTTGTCAATCCTTGCAAACGACAATGGTATACACAGTAATCAAATTTTTTGTTATACTTTATTAAGTTTCCCAGAAATTAGTATTTATGTAAGAGAAAATCGTGTCTTTAAGAAAACAAATCTGCAGGAAACAATTTTATCTTTTGCTTACTATTTGATTTGTAATAAATCTCATATATTAGTCTTTCTTTTATTAATAACTTAGTAATTATAAAATTTCTAACATTAAACAAGTGATAAATATCTGTGCAGTCTGAAAATGTATATAAACAAAGTAAATTTATTTTATGTTGATATATTTTTAAATAACTTTTTATTTGTTTATTATAAGTCTAGGATACTTATATTTTGATAAAATTTTATTATTTGTTTTCAGCCACTTTTGGATAATAGTCCAGCGAGAGTGCCAGCCAATCATGGCACTACTAAATACAGCAAACTAGAAAATGAAATAGATAGTCCAAACAGACAGTTTCTCAGTGATACAATGCAACAGCAGAATGCTATGATAAGACAGCAAGATGAACAGTTAGACATAATTGGGGAAACAGTTGGTACATTAAAAACAGTATCCAGACAAATCAATAGCGAACTGGATGAACAAGCTGTGTGAGTAAATGTTTCTTTCATCATTTTCTTTAGATGCTTAAAAAGTCATACATAGAATATTATAAAATTTTATGACTACCTTGTAATTAAATGTTAGAAATTGTATAGTTTACATTTTGTATTAAATTAATTAGGTGTAATTATTTATAATTAATGTGTGTAAATATAATTATGTAAAGTTAATATAATATATATAATTAATTATATATAACAATACTTAATAATAATTATTATTACAATAATAATCATTAATAATTATTGTAATAATAATAATAATTATAATAATAATCATTAATAATTATTATTATTTACTTATGACATTGTTATTATTATGACACATCAAGATAAATTTTTTGCAGGATGTTGGATGAATTTGGGAACGAGTTAGAAACGACGGACTCCAAGTTGGATGCTACCATGAAAAAGATGGCCAAGGTGTTGCACATGAGTAATGGTAACTATAATAATTACATTCCCGCTCCTACTACTCCAATGACATCCAGCGTTAGCGATCTCGTGTCTGATAACAAACCCTCTTCTCTATCCTCCCTGTCCACCACAATCGCCAATTGTTTTCTATGTTCCAGCGATTAATTGTGCTAATTGTTTTGCGCATCCTTTAAACAATTCGAGGGTACCAATAAAAGATATTGTAACTGCATTTTTGGAGGCATTTTACACTTTTAATCTCAATTATTTTAAAAATGCAAGCAAAATATAAAAGGCCAAAGTCGACAGATATACAGGTGTGACACCACACACACACATACACACACACACAATACGCGCGCGCGCGCGCGCGCGACATATACATAAAATAAGTGAAGAAAAAATACAATAAAAAAGATAAAATATTATTTTTAAAAGTTACAGTACTTTTTATTGACGTTATTAAATTGTTTTATAACTATTAAATTCTTCTTTAGAATATTTGTTTAGAAACAAGTGGTTGTTTAAAATGTCCGGAGAGTATACCTAATTCTACATATTTGTAACACAAACTTGAGTTTCATGTAACATAAACATAATTTTACAAATATTTAGAAATTTAATGGAAAATACATAACAATCTCTTATCAAATTACAAAATTACTAGTTTTAAATTGGTTAATAATATAAATTTATTTAAAAGTTTATTATTGAAGAAAGGAAGATGTTGACATTTAATTTATATAATGTATGTAATATTAAAATATTATATAAAAATACATAATGTACGTGATATATTATTGCAAAATTAGCTGTTGTATAATCTGGACTAATATCACCATTCGTTTAAGGATTATTTACTAAATTATATCTAAATTATTTTAAAAAAGTAATTATTGTTTTTGTCATTGTATTATTAATTACATTTTTAATTTTACTTTTATGTTTTAATTTAATGTTTGTGGAATTATTTTAATAATTGTAATTTTATTAGTAATTTTATTAGTAGTAATTAATACTTGTAATTATAAACATCAAGAAATTTTTAATAATTTTAATAAATAATCAACTTACTTGGCTAATAATTAGCTAATAACAATAAATACTAATAACAATTGGTACTCAATTTTAACAAATAATATTTAATAATTAAAAGTAATTTAGTAGTTTTCTCTTTTAAATTCTAACATTCATAACAGAAATAATTTAGAAAAATTTAGTAAATAATTGGCTAATTTTGTAATTAATATTAATATATAAAAATAGCTAAATCTAAATGTTTAACAGTTTTTGTTTTGGCACCCAGTGACATTAATTATTTGCATTTTTGTTATGCTTTTTTTTACTAATTATGATTAGCACTAATTGTAAGTAGAAAATAAAAATGAAAATAAAATAAAGAAAATTAAAATTCTCCAATTAGATACAGACACGAGTAATATTTTGTAGCATAGATCGTGGTAGATAAATATATTACATTGATCGCTGTAAATTTTAGAGAAAGAGATACAAGATATTACAATATGCAAGACCTAATTAATCTTAACTGTTACTACGTTTATGTAGTTTGTTATAATTATAATTATCAAAGATATCGAGCCTTCTTTTGACAAAGGTGAGTGTAACATACAAAATCAGGACGGAGTTAGATTTCTGAGGGATTATCGTTAGTAGAATTAGATGTTGCAGATAATGGATAGTATGGTTGTTCAACATAAACTTAAGCATGAAAGAAATGCATAGGATCTCGAAAACTATTTCGGTTCTATATTCACGAGAAAATTGAAAAATAAATTAAGTAAATTAAATAATTTAGTAAAGGATAATTTAGTAAAGGATGAATTATTTAGTAAAAGATGAATTTAATATAATTTTATTTTAGAAGATACAGAGTAAAAAATGTAAGATTTTAAAAAGCTAACAATTAAAAATCTAGATATTTAAAGAATCTGATTTGAAAAATCTTGATATTAAAGGACCTGAAGGATTAGAATCCTATTTTTAAGGCAAAAATTTAAGAAACTTTAAAGCTATGAAAAGAAAGAATTTTGAAATTTTAGAATAAAAAAAATATAATATTAGAAGTCTAAGAAATCAAATCTTCTTAGAGACCTAAAATTTTAAGAGAATATGAATAGTCGAAGAATTTAAGATTTCAAAAATTTCAAAAAATACAAAAATTGAAGGTTTAAATTCCTTAATTTAAAGAAGTTTAAGTTACAGCTCCTGAATACTCACTGCTGTGACATTATAACATCAGATATGCAAAACAGAGTCATGAATATGGATTTTTGTGCAAGTATGGCTATTATGACTTTATATTACATTCATATTTTATGGTTGTTTATTAATTGTCAAGGGAAAAGAATAATTTTTAGATGATCTTATAAATATATTAAAGCGATTTAAAGGGTTTTTGCATCCAAAATATTTTTTTATTTGAAAATGGCACGCGAGAATTCTCAGCGTGTTATTTTCACTTCTAACGTCACGACTCAACATGATTACGAATATTCAGGAGCCTTAAATAAATCAAACAATTGTAAATCTATTTCAGAATTAGGATCCAAGAAGACAGAGACTCTTGCACAAATTTTATTAAAAATTATCTTAAAATTCGAGAAATATTTATAATATTATTATTCTTCATAACCAGAGTGAGAAATTTTCAGAATTAAAAAAAATATAAGGAAAATGTATTAATTATATGTATACATAAAACATAATAACAATCATATATTTTTCTTTGTCGGAGAAAACAGTTGCATAAGACAGTTAATATATTTGTGCGAATTGAAAAGAAGAGTGTAGATTGTAAATGTAATCGAATGAAGATGTAGTTTTATTGTTATCTCTTTTTCTTGTCGACCAATTGTGAAAAGAGAAAAATAGAATACATTGACGAATAAAACATAAGAACCAATTTTTATTGTGAGATGTAAACAACTGTAAATATTCCTGCTTCCTTATTTTTTTGATTTCTCACGAAATTATATCTATTCGTATCTGGTCAAATGTTTTAAAAATTTCAATCAAAATCTCAACTTAAGTAGTATATAAAGTAATATATTAAAGATATGCAATTAATAATAATTAGTAGTAATAATGTATAATAACGATTATGGTGCTACGCTCCTAAATGATTCGTGAAAGTTTTATATATTTGATTATAATTTCGTGAGTAATTATATAAATATTGATCTCATCAAAACATTGAGTTTTTTATTTTATTTCTTTAGAATTCTTCTTAGAATTTTATCATATTTAACATTAAATAACAAAGAATATTTGATGTTTTTTTTACGGACAAATTTGAAAAGATATCAAAAATTATTTTAGAATCTCGACATATCTTTCTTAATCTTTGTGTTGTCAGGATATTATCGTTAATCACGAATATCTCCATAAAAACATAATCGTAATTTAATCTCGTGATTCACATCGATCTCGTAAGAATTTCGAGTGACGCATGTGATATTACTTTCCGTTTGTTTTAGATCGGGGACAATGGGTAGCCATTGGAGTGTTGACTGCTATATTGGTGTTTTTAATCATTTTATTCATAATTAAATGAATCATCTCTCGTCTCCTCTAGCTTCTTCCCTATTCATTTTTTATAATAAAGATTTCTTTTGTGTATAGCTTTAAGTGTAATTTAAGTCTGTTTGACCTACTATTAATAGTGAGATTTTATGAACATTAGAAATAAATACAGAGTTATAATAATTTATAATAATCTTCTCTTAAATGTCATTCACCAATAGTAAATGCAATAGTATTTTCTATAATTGCCTATATAAAATATTTAAGCATTCATAGCATATATTAGTTATAATAATGTGTTATGTATATAAAATATATTAAAATTGTTTCTTCGCTAACGAAACATCTCTAATCATAAATATGCTTTTTCTTTGTCTGGAGGATAAGAATAGCGATTTATGAGGTTGATTGAATGTTTTTTGACCAAATTTTTTAAAATGTTATTTAGATATAAATTATCCTTTCTAATTCTTCTAATAATATACAAGTTATGAAACATTTCAATCAACTTCGTGAATAACTGATGAAGAAATATTAGGAGTAATATTTAGTTAAAAAATAAAAGGACAAATGAATGTAATATCAATCTAACACTTATTCTTTTATACAGCATGCATAATCATTGAGGTAATATTATCCTTTATAATTAATTTTGAAATATTTATTGTCCTCAAACATTACAATCCGTAAAACATTTTCATACAAAAATGTTTTTTTATTTTATTTATCTTGCTTGTATAAAAATATAATCCACATACATGAAGTCTCGATTAGTGTTATTAGGCAAATTACAGTAATTCAGTAATATAATAGTATAATATGATGTTAATAAAATGTGATGATTATTACTCTAAATTGTATACATATTTAATTTAGTGTTTTTCAATCAATATTACAGGAGAAAATAAATCTTTCTTTTTTATTTTAGTATGAAAACGGATTTTAACTATATTCTTATTTTAATTATATTGTCTTGCTATTATTTTAGAAATAACTTTTTATCATTTTCAAAAATAACTTTGCTATTTGCTTTACTCTTTTGATTATTCATATTACTCTCTTTTTCTTTGTTCCACTATTTTATAAAGATCGAAGAATATAATTCAAACTAACATAACTGTTTTCTTAAATTCTATATTTTGTAAATAATGCACTAACATGCGTTGACATGACTGTTACATGTTACGGATGTACATAAATCTATATACATATTTATACATGATTAATAATCATTATAACAAATGTAATAGAGAAGAGATGAAGTTGAATGATAAATGATGATAAATCCAATCACACATATATATATATATATATATATATATGTATGTATGCATATATACTATATATACTATATAAAAAATCTTTGGTATGAAATGTTTATTATTGCCACCGCGTGCATATATTTATGCACAAAATCGTTCTTAGTCTAAACATGCTTTTAATCATTACATAGATTACTTAAAAAAATTTAGTTGAGAAAATTACTTTAAAAAACTTAGTAATTGAGAGAAATTTGGAATTATACAAATTATTTGCTTATAAAAAGATGTGTGTTAAAAGTCTATTAAATAATTTCTAAATCAAATCTTGCAAATTACAAAATCTTTATCGTTAAGAAATCGTTAAGAATCTATGTAAGTTATATTATTAAGTATATTTGTTTAAAATTATTAAGTAGATTTAAAAACTTGAAGATTATAAAAACTTATTTATCTTTATTTTATTATTTATTTAGAAATTTATTTATTCCTGGAAAAATCTAATCTGAACTTTCAAACATACTATACTATAAAATTTTAATATCTTCTCTTTAAAAAAGTGGTAGCTTTAAAATTCCCGAATACTCGCTGCAGTTACATGGAATTGTGACATCAAAGACGGAAAATGACACTGAGAATTCTTGCGTACTATTTTCAAATAAAAAGATATTTGAACAAAAAACTTTAGCTTACACACTTACAAAATTCTTCGAAAACTGTCCTTTTCCTTTAATAGACAGACAGCCATAAAATGTTAATACGAACCCTAGTCATATGATGCCACACATGTGCAAGCCTATTCATGACCATTCGTATTACATTCACGTTTTATAGTTTATTAACTGTCAAAGGAAAAGGATAGTTTTCGGAGGATTTTATAAGTAAAACTTAAAGCGATCTGAAATGTTTTTGCCAAATATCTCTTTATTTGAAAATGACACGCAAGAATTCTTAGCATATCATTTTTCATCTCTGATGTTGGTGGGCGCGAGTAAAAGCCTTAACGATTAAAAAAAATCCTCGATCTTTCTAAAAAAAATTTTTTTTTTAAATTCTTGAACTTTAACGCTAAGGATACACAGGACTTTAAATGTTTCATATAGTTATAATATACTTTTTAAAAAATGGCGTAAAAATAAAGTGTAAAAGAATAAATTTCAAGGCTCAAGACGGACGCGCTGATAACAATCAGTTGGTAAAGCCTTTCGAATGTCATCGATGTTCTCCACTTCAATTCGTAATCTGCTGACCTCATCTTCGTAATTTTTAACCCATTGTGTTTGTAGATTTTTCGCATCTGTCAATACACGGATTCGTTGATCCAGATTTGCGGTCTTAATTTCTTTCTCAGCAGAAACTAAGCGTTCTTCTAAGCGATTCAAATCAGCATCGTCTAATTGGAAAAATTGAAGTTCAGTCTTTAAGAAAAATGATCGAATTCGACTTCACAATGACTAATAATATATACGTAATATTTATAAAACGGAATCTAGAAATAGACTTTTATATATTTTAGAGATAGACAAATCTAAAGTTTAAAGATGAAAGTAAGGATTTGGATTCACCGATTTCTGGTAGATTCTCGAGCTCTCTGATGATTGCGGCAACCTCGGATAAGGCTTTATCGACTTGCTGTGACGCCAGAGTCACATTGGTTTTCGCCTGACCAACTTTATAGTTTGCCTGAAGAACAATTGAATTAGAAAATAGAAATATAGTAAATTTTCTCCTATTATTAGATGTTTCGGTTAATTTCCGCTGTTTTTGCTTGAAAAATACATTTATTTCAATTACAAAATGAATTGATTAATCGATCAAAATATTTTCCATCGTTTTGTATCACTTTTTCCCATCTTTTTGGTAGAGATGAATTCTGCAGCGATAGAACTCAGGTTTTGAAGTAATCCATTCATCCACTTTCTCAGACTTTTTCGTAATTTCGAAAGCGTTTTCAAAACCACGCTGCGTTGAACGGAACAAGTGGTAATCAGACGAAGCCAGGTCTGGAGAATATGCGACATGCGGAAAAACTTCCCATTTGAGTTCTGTCAGCGTTTCCTTAACGACTTTTGCAACATGTGACTGGGCATTGTCGTGCAAAGATCACTTTTCTTTTTTGTGTACGATTTGTGGTCGTTTTTGTTATCCAACGTTAGCTTCAAACTGTATAATTGTTGTCGGTCAGCCGTAACAGTTTCATTTGGTTTAAAAGTACATAGTATACAACCTTCTTGATCCCACCAAATACAGAGCAATGTCTTACGTGTATTGCGTTTTGACGTCGATGTGGATGGTTGGCCTGGGTCTACCCATGACTTTTTGCATTGTCATAATGGATCCACTTTTCATCACCAATGACAATCCGATACAAAAAACTTTTTTTTCTGCCTAGCAACAAGAGAAGTGACGATGGATACATGGTTCAACATGTTTGCTTCAAGTCAACTCATGCGGCACCCATTTTTCTTCCTTTAAAATTTTTCTCATTGCATATAAATGGTCGAAACTGCAACATTTGTCTCACAATCAGCTGTGTCTCAGCTAATTCCTTGAGTGTTTGAGATTGATTTTGATCCAATAATGCTTGCAATTTGACGTCTTCAAACTTTTTTGGCTGACCTGACGTTCCTTGTCTTTCACATCAAAATCACCACTTTTAAATCGTCAAAACTAATCTCTACATGTTTTTGATGGAGCACAGTACATAGGAGGAGCATAAGTTTTCAATAATATTCGATGTGCTTTAGTTGCAGTTTTCTTTATATCAAAATAGTAGAGAAGAACATATCGAAAAAACAACTTACACATTTCATTTTGAATTGATTTAAAAACAATATCATTGCTTGCAAAAGTAAACCTTGGTGGACTAAATTCTATTGAAAAACGTCTAACCTTTAATGTAACATGAGTTCCAGCTATTACAGTTCACTACATTTGCAGTTGGAATTTTCATCTAAATGCGAACAGTGGAAATTAACGAAAACACCTAATAATTAATTAATATTTTACCTTCTCTCTCTCTCTCTCTCTTACAGCTAATTTAATTAATTAAATTTTTACCTCGGCGGTGATATTAGCGTCCTTGGTCATCTGGATCTCATACTGTCTGATCATCGAATCTGTAGTGTCAACTCGAAGGTGCAACTTTTCGGCTTCATTTCCAAGTCGTAGAGCTTCAATTTTAGTTTTATTCGCTTCCATTCTGATGTCATTTGCATTAGTGCTCGCTTTATCCGCGTAAGTCTGTAAAAATATATAATATGTAATGATATTAAAAAAGGATAGGAAGTAAAATATTAATTACTTAATAAGAAGAATCTGATGCTATTTCTATTTTCTAATTCAATTGTTTGTTATTTAAAATTAATTACATTACTGAAACCTCTTTAGGCAAACTATATTATCATATATATGAAATAAAAAATGCAATACTACATATAATGTAACAAATTATATATATATATATATATATATATATATATCAATAAATACATATATTTAAAAAATAAGAGATATAGGGTGGATCTTAAGTACGCGAAAAAAATTAAAGAGCTATAATTCCTCAGATGATTTTAGAAAAGTTTATATACACTTTTTTCAGAAATGTTTAGTTCTGGAGATACAGAGTATTCAAGATAAAATTATATTTATTTTTTTTAATCTCGAAGACGGTTTCAATTTTCTTGAAATTTACTGTGCGTGTATTATAGTGACTTGGGGCTTTACTTACTACTTTTAGCGATTAAGAAATTCTATATTAAATATTATCAATAACATTAAGGACCATTCTGTATAAGTTGCATTGTGTATTTTAGTAAGAAAGACAAATGTAATATATATAACTTCATTATACAATTTAGTGCTTTTTTATAAAAATTAATTTTAACAATCTTACCTGAGCATTTTGTGCAATTTCGCGTGCGTTTTTAGCGTTACCTTCCGACCCATTTAGCACTCTCTCCGTTTCTCTAGCTTGTGCATTAGCATTGTTAATCAATTCTTCAATCTTTTGAATGTCCTTCAAGGCGCTTTGAGCCTTAACACGTTCACGTTGCACTTCAGCATCAAATTCTAATACAATAAATATCAAAATAAAGTTTTTTAACCATTTGAAGCATACATTTTTGTATAAAACTGATTTTTTAAAACTTTATACTCAAAGGTTTTTTGGGTCGCTGATTACGAATCCGTGATCAGATTTTTAAAATTTTAAATGGTCTACCAATATGGCGGATCAATAATTTAAAAATTTTTCAATTTTTGTAACAATTAGTACATTTTTTGATAACTGAATCTGAATCTGAGACCAAAGTTTTGAATTTAGAAAATCCAAGGTGGCGGAACTAATGTAGCGGACCAAAAACAAAACTCATTATTTTAGGACTAGTTTTAGAATTTATTTTTGATTGCTGAATAATTCAAGAGATGGAGTTGCGTTTATTTATTGCGAACAATTTGATTTTATAATGGCATTCGTGCGTTTATTTACTTCACTTTATAAGTTTCAAAATAAAATGAAAATATTTTTTGTTTTGATTAACCATTCTGGCTCCGCCATCTTGAATTTAAAATTTTTTAATTTTTTAACCTCAGATTCAGTGACCTAAGAAAGTCCTAGAACATCATTGTGAGAGATATTCGAACTATTTATTTCGATTTACAGTAGAAAAAATACTAATTTTTTCATATTTTTCAAAGTAATTTATTATAAAAAAACGTAGTCAAAAAGTCTAATAAAATTCTGAAAAATACTTTAGAGTGTCCTAAATTGTGCCTAAATTAGTTTCGATCTTGTCAATAGTTTAGTAGAAAATACATTTTTTTTCATAAAAAACACAAATTTTTGCTATTTTTTTTATTTATATAAGTAATTATGTGTATAAAAATTTACGGTTGTCCCCCTTTTTTTACACTTATTCATGTTCTAGGGATTCTACAAAAATATAAAAACCGATATTTAACGTAAAAAAATTGATTAAAATAATTAAAAACTGAACGAAAAAAGATGAGTCACTCAGCGTCTCATTAAGAGTCTAAGCTCTGTCGATAAGGTTTAAAGGAAGAAATTTTAAAAACAAAAATTTATGAGTTTCTTTGTTTTTCTAATTTCATAAAATGAAAAATTTCTAGATTTTTTCACAGAACTTACCTCCTAATTTCTTTAAGGTTTCCTGAGCTTCTTTCAATGTCTGATCGCCACGTTTAACAGCCTCGTTTGCCGTCTCGTTGGCATTATCCAATTCAGCTAACAGTTCGGCCGTTGCGGCTTGTTGATCTTGAGCTCTATCTAAAAGTTCTTCGCTCTTTCTAACTTTTTCAGCCATTTCTTTAATAAGATTTTCATTTTGTTCTAATAAGAGTTGTGCCTGCTCTTTAATCTGCAAACTCTATTTCATAACGTAGATTATTTAGATTTTGTATTAGCATTAGTCGTTTCATATTATTTCTTACATTTTTAGATTAGTTAGATCTCAGTTAAATTTTAATTTTTTTTTAATGTGAATTTATATATTATAATTTTGTAATTATAATTATGTATATTTATATGTTATAAATATATTTATATATTTATAACATCATAATTACCACATTGCTAACGCCTTCTATTTGCTGTTGTAATTGCTCGATATCAACTGGAGGAAGCGTTAAATCGAGGATTAGTAAATCTAACGCTTCCTGAGAAACAGCTGAGGACTTAGTAGCTGCGATGACAGTGAGATTTCTCACTTCGTTCATACGATCCTCCAATTGTGCCAGCTTATTCTCAAGATCCCTTATTTCATCCCTATACAAAATCTTTTTCTTATACTCTAGTATAGTAATTATATCAGAAAATTACAAATGTTAAATAGTAATCGAATGAATAAATTAAATAAATAGTAATTATAAAACTACATATCTATATTTATAATTAATACGAGAATAGAGAAAAGAAGGAAATATTACTAACGTTATATTGGAATATTTCGATATCGTTTGCTTTGCGAGATTGTAAGCCTCTAATGTCGTATCTCGCGCCTGCTCTGCCAGCATATGAAGCTTTTTGGCTTCGTTTGTATTTCTTAAAAAAAATGTTAATATTAAATAATATTATAACAATACTATAACAATATAATCATTAAAAACTTTTTTAATGATTATATTGTAAGAGTAAGATTAATTTGAAGAAATTGGCTTAATAATAATTTATATAAATAATTTTTTATTCTATCTTTAAAGTGATCTATAGAAAACTATTTTATTAATACAAATAACAAAATAGTTACAATTAGCTCTCAAGAGAAATCTTTTTTTTATTAATGAAATAAATTAGAAAATATATACATATATTTACAATATGCAAAATACATACACTTCAGCGAGTACACGTGCCTCCTGTGCAATCGATGTCATCTGCTGATTCTGCTGACCGACTTGTTCAGCACGCGATTTTGCCGAAGCTAAAGCACTTGCTCCATCTGTACCCAAATAATCTTCTGCCTCCTGTCATTCATCATAAAATTATAAATTAGTTAATCTGTAATTTAATAAATTTAAAATAAAAATTATTTGTAAGAATGTAATCAAATCTTTCAAATATTGCTTTTTGAAATATAAGAAAACAGATATATAATAAAAACTTGTGCATTACCGAAAGAAAGAGAGAAAAAGGGAGAGAGGGAGGGAGGGGGAGAGAGAGAGCGAGCATATTGTTACCAAATAATATATTCCCAAATAATCTTTTTAGAATTTTATAATCAATATTCGAAATTATTATACAGGAGCAAAATTTTATTACCGTTAACTGCTCGTAGATTTTATCTAAAACTTTCTCTGCCTCGTCAATACTCGTCAAACCTTTCTCAGTTATATTGCGTGCATCATTCGCCGTTACATCTACAGTCTGATAGATCTTGTCAATCGTATTTAATTGTTCACGCAGCTCGTCTAGCTGTTCCACTAACGTTTTATTTTCACCTAATAAAGATATCAGTTTTTTACTTTTACAATAATATAAGCAAAATTACAGTATTAGGTATATATAGGTTATAGTTTTCATTAAAATAGCTTTGATAATCTTTAGATAATATTTTTCATTATTTAATTATATATACAATAATTATATAATTATTATGTAATTCTCAAATAAACAATAAACCAATTCCGATCTGAATCGTAGTACCAAATAATTTTGTTCGTGTGACTTTCTATGTATATTTCACGCTCCTTGCGAATTAATGTACCAACGGACAAACGAAATCTGCAGAGCTAGAAATGTACCGAAATGTACCACATTATTAAATTTGGTATTCACGATACAAGTATTTTATTAAAAATTTTCTTTCCATCCCTAACATGGTAACAAAGAATATGTTGCGAAAAAAACAATATTTAATTCTCAATTCAAAATAAATAGATCATAATAATATTTACTGCCGGATCCTCGCTTGGCGATAGTCAATAATGTTTTTACTCGATCCTGTACGTTTTTGAGTTCCTTCTCAAAATCTGAATCTTTAATGACAGTGGGACTGCTGTTGATCTTATAAAGAGTATCTTCAAGTTCAGCCAAACGTCGTCGATGATCATTGACTGCCGATTGTACAAGATTGTAACAATCAGGACAGTCAACACAACCGTGTTGACGATTATGCTTGTTCTCCTTACAGCGATCACAACGTCTGCCTTCAACGTTTGTCAAGCACTACCAACAATCATCAAACAAAAGATAAAAAAATAAACACTTTTATTGTAAAAAAAAAAAATCCAAAAAATAAAATTTTTGATATTTGAGGTTTTCGTAATGTACATGAACACTAGATTTGGTTTCCAGGTTGTAAATTTATAATATATTATAAATTTTTTATTTGATTCCGATATTTCGTGAACATTTCAGTTTACGAAATGTCAGAATCAAATAAAAGAATTTACATGACTCCAATCCAGAAATCACAAACCTAATACAATTTTTATATATAGTTAATTGGATTTATACCACAAGTAACATAATTTTAATTTAAAACCTATATAACCATCCATTTTGTCTAGAATATTTATCTAGAACATTTAATTGTATATAAATATAGACACTTACAGGACATTGTCCGTTTGCATCACATTGCAAATCTTGGGAGCCGATACTGTCGCAATCGCAAGACTTACAACCCTCGCGGCTAAATCCATATTGATAGGGTTCACAGGCATCACAATGTTGACCCGTTACCCCAAGTCGGCATTGACATTGTCCTGTTATTGGGTCACAAGTCCGATTATAAGAACCTTCCAGATCGCAGTTACAAGGCGTACAACCCTGCGACACAAAGATGTATTTTTATCGAAGCAATTTGAAAAATATCTTACATTTAAAAGCAATACAATTTTGCACACGAGATAAACAACACGTCAGTTAAATTAGTTAAAGTATTATTTGACCAGTAATTTAACTTATTCAGTTATCATTAAATTATCTCTATTTTTTATTTTAGCTTAGCAACTTTACCTCTCCGCTCATAATATGGTAATAGCCTTCCTCGCACTTATCGCAATTGCGACCTATAACGTATGGCTTACACGCGCAATGTCCTGTTAATTGATCACAGGGCGCGATTCTTCCATCGTCAAGTTCCAAAGTACCCGGTGGATAACATTGACACAACTTACACCCATCTTCCTTACGATCCGACAATGCATCTCCGTAATATCCTATTATATAAAACATATAAAATATAATCGAACACATTATATATGTAGAAGAAATATTACATAATAAATACTATCTTTATACAACAAATCTTAATGAAATAGTTCTTATACTTATATACCGGCAAGACATTCCTCACAGTGAAAGCCTGCTGTATTATTAACACACTTGAGACACTCTCCCGTTTCATGATTACAATTTCTAACTGCATTTAAGTCGATATTGTTATTGCAATCACAAGAACGGCAAGCAAGACCTCTTTCAGGATTTCCGTAGTAACCGTCGGAGCATGTTTCACATCTAGGTCCTAGACAAGAACGTACATTTCACGTGATTTTCAATCATTAAAAAAAAAAAAGAAGAGCAACGTAAGAGATATTAATAGATATTATGACGCTTATCTTAAAGTATATTAAAGTATTTGAAAAATGCATTTGTAAAAATGCATGTATATGCAATGTATATGCTATGTATATGCTTACCAGTCCTGCCAATAGGACATTCAGAACAGATAGGATCTGGATTGTTGCCCAAAAGAATGCAAGGCCCATTGTCGGGACAAGGGCACGGTTTGCAATCGTCTGGAGTTCCTTTCAACGGATAACCATAATATCCCCTACTGCATAGTTCGCAATTGCTTCCTGCAGTATTATGCTGACAGATACATTGCCCTAAAAAATGTAGGAAAAAAATATCATATTTTGAAATATTATTAAACACTTTAAAATGTTTATATTTATGTGAGTTCACTTTTTCAGAAATATAATAATTAGACAATACTTATAACATGCATGACGAAAAATCGTTAAAAATCAAAGTCATTAGACTTAAAAAAATTTAATCTAACAAGTAATGTAACAATAAGTAAATCCGATTTAAATTTTCTTTCGCAAGGTTATCCCAAAAAGTTTAACTAAATTAAAAAATTGCTTTATCTCTAATTGCTTTAATTTATCTTTGAATTATAACGTAATAAAATCTGATTACCAGTCTCAGCTTCGCAAATATCAGCATGTCCATTGCAGTTGCAAGGAACGCAAAGAGCGAAAGGACCGCCATTGGGGGGATCGTGATGGAATCCGGGCGCGCACGATTCGCAAAACTGACCGACATAGCCATGAGGACACTGGCAGTGTTCCACCCAATCGGCTGGTTCGCCGGCTGCGCCACGATGGGCTGTTTCTAATTTCACATTATCCAAAAAACCTCGGCCTTTATGAGTGTAAGTCCCGCGGATCTTTATGGCGGTCAAATTTGATAGAATTGACATAAAGGCACGAGAGGATAATCGCGGTTGCCAGCCGTAGTTGACGTGCTCGTGCAATTTAAATCGGTATTCTTGAAGCTGCAAAGATAATCATGTTAATGTAATAATCTATAAGAAAATATTTTCAAAATTAAACACTCACTGTATTAGTCGGTAAACGATTATTCTGACCAAAGATCGGTTGCGTGATCTGTTCGCCGTTTCCACCTTCTAAAATTACATCACGTGCTGTAGGAGCTGGACCGGTTTCCCCTATTTTCATTGTGAATGATATGTCCTGATTGTATGACGCTCGCTGGTCTCCCAGAAATTTATTAGGCGCGAGGAAGTACACGTTGTCACGGTCGAGAGCGGTAACAAAGATTGTCTGCGTCTGTGCATCGTGATTCAACGGAAACGGATTACCGACTACGGATGCAGACCAGTGCTCAATTCCTCGCACGAACATACTCTCGATGAACAGCTTCGAGTAACCGGTCGCCGATCGACAGACCGAAGAATGGCCGTAACAGAAACAGGGAGTGCAGCCGAACTCATTATTCACTGCTAGATTGAAGAAACCTGGACGGCACCTAGTCAATTTTAGCATCTGATCAATTTCGATTTTCAAGGAGAACAAAATTGATAGAATCTAATTTTTTAAAAATTCACAAACCTACTTGATAACTAGTTCTAAGCCGATCACAGAATTGTTATTATTTATAAAATATAATAAAGATGATCTATATGAGCTAAGCACATATAATATTTTAACTAGTAAGTTAGTAAGTTTTTTTTAGTAATGATATAAACTAAAAGATTAAAAAGCCATAAGTTTAGCCTTTAAGTCTACTGAATACAGGTTGAATCATATCAGGCATTTTGCGTGTCATTTTTAAATAAAAATATTTGGATGCAAAAAACACCAGATCGCTTTAATACACAACAAATCTATCTCTTCCCTTGACAGTTAATAAACAGCTACAAAATGTGAATGTGATGCAAATCCTAGTCACGAATAGTTTGCACATGTGCAGTGTCATATGTTAGGATTCGCATTACATTCACATTTTTTGACTGTTTATTAACTGTTAAGAGAAAATAGTTCTTGAAGGATTTTACAAGTGTGCTAGACCGATTCGAAATATTTTACATTCAAATATTTTTATTTGAAAATGGCACGTAAGAATTCTTAGCGATTTCACGGCCGTGACGAATGTTAAGGAGTCTTAAGATGTTGGTAGTCAATATATTAAAACGTAAATCGGTTAATTTAATACTCTTTTCTCAATAAATTATGACTTGGTTGAATAGTTGAAGCATAACAAGACTAACTCTCTGCAACGTTTTCCTTCGACGTTTTCTTTACAAACACAAACTCCTGTCACACTATCACAGTTGGGAACGTTGTCCGCCGATCCTGCCAAGTTGCACTCGCAGGAAGTACAGCCTTGTGAGCCGAAATTGTAGAAATTGGCAGCACAACGATCACATTTATCTCCTGTTACACCAGGTTTACATTGACATTTACCCTCGCTGTTGCACTGCAAGCTTCTCGAACCTACAATTTATTATACACATTCCAATTTATTCTGTTATAAAAAAGTTTAATTAGGAACTAATCTATATTTATATCGAGAAAAATTATGATGTCAAATTTAAAATCTTACCGACTTTTAATGTTTAAATTTGAAATCTTAAACCCATATCAGACTACAGATTAAGATTGAGATTGAATTGAAATTCAACCAATCAGAGCAAAGTTTACCCGAAACTAGTTTTCTTTATTATGATTAGTTAAATTTCAATTCAATCTCAACCTTAATCTGTAGTGTGATATGGGCTTTACCGAATTTGCAATCATAATTATTTTTTTTAGAATTATAATATTCTAACATTACCAATCTCATTGCAATTGCATGCGATGCAGTAATTATCCTCGGGTCGCTGATAATAGTTTTCGCGACACCGTTCGCAATTGGCGCCATCGCGATTCGCTCGACAATCCAGGCAATGACCCCCATGACCAGTTAGTTTATACAGTTCCTTGTCAAAGTAACACCTATCCGTGTATCCGTTACAGTTGCAAGCTGTAAAAGATAATAGATAATCGAATTAATAGCTTAATAATTGCAAATTTTTATAAATACGAGAAAAAAACACAAATCAAATATATCCTCCTCATATAAAATAATATTGCTATTTTTTATACATTAAATATCGAAATTTATTGTATAATAATGGAAAAAGTGAAAAGGAAGACATTGAGAATAAGTTGCATGAAATAAACAATGAATCTAATAATTATTTAATTATACTCAATAATTAAATAATTTAATTTATTGATCTAATAATTATAATATATTCATCTAATAATTATAATTTTGAATAGTAACTTACTGAAGTTTAAATGTTTAAATGTTTAAAAGATATATAAATGTATGTACATGAAGATATATAAACAGATTTAGAACGTTTTGTGATCTTTGTGATATTTTGTTAATATATATATACTATTATGAACAATTTTATAAATAATATATTATTATAAATAAATAATTACTGGATCTTGAATACCAAGGACGTATTTCATTCCGTGACGTACATGGCAATATACAATTTGCTATTATTAACAACACAATAAATTTCATTCTTTTTCGATATGAGAAAACATCCAGAGCATTATAATTCAACTTATTTCATTACTGCTTGTTATTGTAATTTGATTATAGTTGTTTAATCATATAATTATATTTGATTGCGCTCGATTATAAATTGTTACTTCTGTCAAATTGTTACTTCAACTGTTATACGTCGATCAATCACTTTATATTTCAGTATTTTATATTTCAGATTTCAAATTAAACTTTCTTAGACAGTTTTTTAAATATTCATCGAAAATGATATTTTTAAATCATGTTTTCATTATTGAATCTCGAGGATTTTGATCAGTGGACAGATATGCTTTTATCGTAGTATCGTGATACACTGAATACAGACAAAAGTGCATTGAACGGCCGTGTACTTTCCCCACAAGCCATACATCCCCACTCGAAAGAGCGGGAGATGAACGTAAAAGGCAAAGGTGGTATCAGATAATGCTGGCGAAGGTGCAGTCGCTTATGGTATTTGTAGCGTGTACTGTATTTTTTATTGAATACGCACTACGTTATGGAGAAAAAGACTATGATGTAGTTTTTCGCACTTAGTCCAGTTATTTTTCAGAAAAGTGATTATTTATAAATAAAATTCTAGTTTATATTCTAGTTTATTAATACTTAAAAAAATAATGAATTTTTATGTATTGTATATTTTGTGTGATTACGATAGCTTCTGACTGTAACAGTTGATTCCGTTGTGCATAACATATTACACATATCCGGCAACATTTTGCAACAAAAAGTACAAAAACAGTAAAAGCTGGTATTTTAACATAATTACACCCTATCATCTTGTTCTACTATATGATTCTTTGATTTTGTGTATTTCTTTTTACAATCAATTCAGTTTAATTTCAACATGGTAAAATTTTAATTAATTATATTAAAGATAATTAGATATAATTGAACTAAAAATAAAAAAGAAAATAACAAATAAAGTTAGCAGGGATTTATAACAATAAAGTTAGCGGTATGTCGTTAAATAAGGATATAAAAATAGTTCTTTTCATTAACCATTTTTGATAACCTAATAATAACTAATAATAATCTAAAATAATATCTATTTTTTTTGCTTTAATCATTTTAAATTCTGTCCTGTATAATAATTTGCTAAAGTTTAAATTAATAAAATTAATTGATTTTAATAGTTATTTTTTTTATCAATTATGATATTTATTTAGATACTGAAAAAATTAATATTCAAAATTTGTTGTATATTGGCGATCGTATTTAAAACTATTAAAATGTGTATATTTAATACTTACGTTTACATTCATGTGCATCTGTAGTTGTGGCACGGCCCCAAGGAGCATCATTGTAAAAAGGTAGACACTCGTTGCAGTCTGGACCAGCGGTATTGTGCTCACATCTGTAAAAGTTTAACTTCTAATTTAGCATTACTTATCAAAAAGTAGCAAAGTGACAAGAATTATTATTAGTAGTAGTAGTTTAAAGATTCTAATTTAATTTGATTTAACTTAACTATGAAATATTATAATTTTTTTTTTTTTAATATTTTACTGTATATAAAGTATTTTCACAATCTATATTATCGATTGATACTAAAAAGTAATAATTTATTTTGATAATTATTTTGATGTAACATTAGAAAATTCACAGTTATAGCTAAGGGAATTATTACCGGCAGACTCTGCGAGTTCTTCCATCGACGCTGGTGCTGTTTACGCATTCTCTGGCGTGACCATTGCAGGCGCATCTCGCACCGACTGCTACATCAGCTATCGCATAGTAATAAGATTTTAGCACTTGTGCGTCACCAAAAACTTCATCACCGAACGTATTCAGTCTGTCCAGAGTGATCCTTAAATCCGTCGCTTGCACCCATTCCTATAAAACAAGCAGCATCTATCAAGTCACTTAGATAATTTTGCTAAATAGAGAGTCTATGAAAAACTTTTAATTTCGCCGTTAAAGAAGTCTTTCTTTAAATTACTTCTTACTTTAAATTCCAACTTAAATTTATTAAATTATTTTTTAATCAATTTTAATCTCGATTACTTACTGTAATTTTTCTGATTTCATTAATAAATTAATTTTGAATGTAAAATCCAAGATTATTGTTATTTCTTACAAATAAAATTTAATCCTTCTGAATTTTTTATATGTTACGTAAGAATATATTATTTTTAATAATTATTAATTGCCTGAAGTTCGGGATTGGTTTCAAAATAATAAGCGGAGGGTCGACCCTCCAAGGTCGAGAAGGCGACGGTGCCTTTGGTGAGCGGAGAGATGTCAGAGAATTCAGAGGTGCATAGCACGCGAGTGTCGTCACCACGAATGGTTTCTTTGGATTCGGGCAGCTCATATGTGTCCCGGCATGTCGCTGAATAAAACTGATAAGGTTCCCACGGCGACATCTCGTTCTTCCGCTTATAGATACCCCAGCTTTCCGGCCGAGGTGACTCGAACAATACTCTGACGTATGTTATGTCAAATGTCTTTCCTAAACATGTTAAATTCAAAATTACGAACAAAATCTTTTCTTCGCCAGTAAATAAAAAATCTAAAAGGGTAATCTAATAACGACAAACTGGTTAGGTTAGGTTATAAAATATCTTTATTTTAAACACAACCATTGGTTCTGGTCCTTTTCAAGTGTGAATAGTAAATTCAACTGACGTTTAAAAAAATGCATATCAAATGTATGTCAAATGATAGTATTGAGCCCTTATAATATAAAATATGTACAAAAGAGGAAGCAAATACTCGTAACAGCAAACATAGGTCCTAGTTTGTTGTTACTAAATTATCCTTTTGGATTAAATTCAAAATATTATAAAATGTTATAAATAAAAATAGCATTAACATAATAATTATAATAGATTACATAATTATATGTATCTAAAATATATAAATAAAAAATTAATGTAATTGATTAAAGTATTGTTTATCACTTTTATTCAGAAATCTTAATCTTTAGATTGTTTACAAATATATAGAAGGCGCTTCATTAACTCTGAATGCTTAAAACATCTAAATAATATCTATTATGAATATCTATGAAAAATATCGTAAAAAAACGTTTTAAATTATTCCGTTTTGACACTTCTTATCTTATAACTTTCAATATAACTTTCTTCGAAATTTGATTTAAAGATCCTATTTTTTAAATTAATTAGAAGAGATAGTGGTAATATGGTAACCTTTTTATGTTTGTAATAAATTAAGACTAATAGAGTAACAAGGTCAACATCAGCGTTCCTCATCTCTACAAACATTTGATTTTCGGTTTGCCACTTTTTTAAATTTCAGGATAAAAAGATTTTTGTAAAAAAAATTCAGAATCATATCAAATTCTCATAACTATAAGTTTCCCAAAATAATGGGAACACAAGGAAAGGTTTGAAGAAAACATTTCTATGACTTTTCAAGTACATGTAATATAAGAAATGTTACGAAATGCAAATGATAATACTTACTTTGATCATCTTGTGTGTATGTATTTAATCTTTGATTCTTTTACTATGATACTTTGATTATCAATAGAATAAATAAATATTAATGAAATAAAAAAATAGAGTAAATTCAAAAAACATAGAACTAATTTACTCATTGATATTTACTCTTTGAAACTATCTGCAATTATAAGCAAAGTTGTATAATATGGAAATAGCAATATAAATTCCCATATTACCATCTTCACCAGATTTGAATTTTATCTAAATATTCTGGCAACAAAGAGAGAAAGAGAAAGAAAGAAAGAGAGAGAGAGATATACAGAGACAGACAGAGACAGAAAGACAGAGATTGGCGATTGTGCTAGAAACTCTATTTTAAACATTAAACATATACTTTAATATTGAACACGTTTGGTTAGTTTAGTAAAGATTATTCCAAGTTACTCAACTTTAAGAAAAACGAACTAATTTCTTACTTTCTAAAAGCTTTTTGAAACAAAAAACATCGTGTTCGCGCTTTTTTCACAATTTTTTGTCTAATTGATCTGGGTTACCAGGGTAGGTGGTAGATAGAACTTGTGTATCAAATTTTAAGCAATTCCTATATTACAACCCTTTCCATATTATTACTATCTCCTCTATTATTAAAATTATTGTCAAATTATTTCTATCATTAAAAATGTCATTGTCTAAGACCACATCATACACACAATACAGTTATAAAAGTAATATGCAAGATGTAAGAGAAGGTTTGATGAATGAACATATGGTGTATAGATTGTAACTTGCACTACTTTACATACTCTTCTTCTCCTCATCATTTCGTAAAAAACTAGAAAAATTAACTGTGACACATAAATTAGATACAATTCCTGAAGTTTGTATAAATTAAAGAAAAACTTAATTTTAATAAATTTTCAAATTAGAATAAATTATTCATCATAAATCATGTTAATATGTAATTCATTAATTATACTACTCATAATACATAATCATGTTAATCATATAATTAGCATATTGGTCCGGATAAAAATCTTGTCGCCGGATGAATAAATTAATTAAACGTAATGATGTTTAGAATTTTAAGATTAAATAATTAATCTTAAAATATTACTTTAAGATACACGATCGAAAAATTTAACCAATTGAATTAGAAATGTTCTAATTTTTAAGTTAATTTTAAAATATTCTATTCTTTTTCAAACTAGATTTTAAAAAGTAATAGAAATGAGAATAAATTTGTAAGAATAAATTTGCTTCTAAAGATCACGAGAGTTTCTGTGTGATCTCTCCATCATCCTCTGTATTATTTATCTCATCGCACATACATCCTCATAGATAAGGAAATAGGATGAGAGAAAGCGAGAATGAGTGTACGAACGAGAGAGTAAAAGACGTGGAGAAAAAGGGAGAAAATACAAGAGAGAAATCAGCGACTAAACATCTCTCAGTAAATATACAGAGATCTTTTACAAGGTATCCCAGATATATTATAACGAGAACATACCTAAATGGAGAGTGAGATTGACCTGATTGGGATATTCGATGCCTTCGTACATAGTATCCGACTGCCACCAGGTAGCATTGTCATTATTATCGTGGTCAGTAAGGAAAGAAGCTGAGTGGTCACCGCGTCGGCAAATTTCGCACGACTTCTTTTGCACGCCCGTCTGCTTACAGAATTCAATGGGATGGTCCTCGCCACACGTGTTAGTCGCCTCCATCAACACATTGAAAGCCGCGTTTTCGAACGGTGGTATACATCTCTAAAATGCATCCCATGACATGTCTCGTGACATTTATTTAATCCAAGTCATTTAATTTACTTTAAAAATGCTATTTTATAATTATATAATTTAATGAATTATAATATCAGTTATTCTGTTAAATTCTAATAAATATGAAAATAAAATAAAATAAACTTTCTATGGTATATTACATTGTTTTACATTTTTTATACAGCAGTCTTATAAAAATTTATTATTATTATTAAAAATTAAATTAAAATTAAAAGATTTTATAACAATAGATAACAATAATAATACAATTAGATAATAAATACATTTCAATGTGTGATAAAAAATTTTATTACATTATGTTAACATTTTTGACAGAATTATAAGTTTATTAACAGTTTCTTTTTACAGATATAATATTATATTCTTTAATATTGATCAAATTTATATAATAAGAAATAATATGAAATAATATGAAAGATATAATAATGAAGAAATTATATAATTAACAATACATTAGATACAAAATTAAATAATATTTATATCTGTAAGTATTAATATAAAAAATTTGATCAGGTTTAATTGATCAAATCTAATTTTCTCAACTTATAATTGACCCAGATATGAAAGAATTCTATTTCTAACACAGAAGATACATCTTGGACTTTGCAAATGATATCTTGTCCATTTATATCATGACCCATACACAATTTATCTGTGGGTTCAAGCTACTGAGAATGACTCCATGATAACCTTAACATCTTCCCAAAATCCAGAGTTACCAAATTGGAATTTAATTAACATGCGAAAAATATAGATAGCTGTTTGTTAGAAAATGATATTTGAACAAGAACTTATTTGAGAAAATAAGTGTTACAGAAAAAGGTTAATAAATAATGTTTCAAAAAATTATAATTATATTTAAAAAAATTTATAACATTATGTAAAATTAACAAAAGTTACACAATAATTAGGAATTATATAGAAAAATATTAAAATGTTACATAAAAAATGATTCAAGTTATACAAAAAATTAAAATTATATAAAAAATTATATAAAACATATGAATACATTGTATAGAAAAAATGAATTTTCAAACTTTATCTTTTCTGATACAATTTTACATGAAAAAAATGAAACTATTGTAAAATGCTTCTGTTAATTATTTTTAACAATATTAGTTCTAAATAAATAAAGTATCTTATAATATAATATTCTTCCTTTTTGAAGTAAGCATTAATTCTTTTTCAACTATTCAGTGTACATATAAATAACATAAACAATCGGAACAAACCTGTGGTCTGCCATTCTCATCATAACACTTATCCTCATTATTGCGATTTTTTGGTAGCCGATTAAACAGTTCCTCTGAAGGATCAGCCTCAGGATCGGCTACGACGCAACATCCCATCAACAACAGCAGGCCCCATATCGCGCTGCCTCTCATCTTATATTTTTTAGGTAAGAAATCTCTCTCTTTCTCTCTCTCTTTCTGTCCGGATACTCAACGAGACTCTTTTCACTATTCACGAATTTCACCGACGACAGTGTCGAAGATTACTTTTGAGGTTAGGCAGCGCGTCCATCGACGAAGATCACCGCCGTCAAGCGATCTTTATCGATCATGCATCTCCCATTAACATTTCATGAATCGAATGTTAGACGACGCGCGAGCTCAACTCCGGTGTGGACCACCAACGAGTAACGACGCGACGCCACTCGACGCGTCCACCTCCCGACCAGGCGGGTCCTCACTCCGCGCATTGCCCCTTCCTTGAGGTCCTACTTGCTGGCTTTTTTCTCTCCTACGATTGTTCTTAGCTCGCCCTGCCCGCCTACGCTGAAACGCCGGATTGAATATGTATGCATGCTATTCCAGATGTCTCGCACACAGTAACCTGCGTTGATTGTGTGTACTCTGATTATACATATAAATATTAGTGAGTCGTGACCACACGTACCTATTAGCATCTAATCTAGTAATCATAATTTTGTTTGATGTACGCAGCAGGGAAAGAGAGTAGTTTCTTCTTAAATTGCCACTTTCTTCCTCATTATGTTTTCTTGGTACTTAACAAATTTCGCAGTCATCGAATTTCAATTAACTACCTCTTGTGGAATTATGTTCTTCTCATATTTTGACGATTTTAGAGAATTCAAATTTTTATGGATATAGTTGCAAAAAATAAGTGAAGTCAAAGAATCTAGATGAGCATAGAAAGACAGTTTCGCAAAATTAGTGAAAATTGCTTACAAAATGTGTTTCTAGACACATCAAATTGTTGTTTTTTATTAATATTTTCTTATTTTCGCTTACTACTTTTTCCTAAATAAATAATAATTTTATGTTTTAAAGACACTATTCTTTTAAGCTATCCTTTTAATCTGCACAATAATTCGCAGGAAACAGCTGATAGTTACGAGAAACAATGGGAAATGCTTTTAGTGTGACAAAGAAAGTACCTTAGATCATATACTGGACCAGGCATTCCCATAGTGAGAAGTGTTGCTGAGTTAAGGAAAAAGAATGGCAAATGAGTGATGTATATGCTATATCTCGTTCGTAACTCCCAATTTAACTTACTGCACCAGCTATTAGAAGTTATTTTGATAGAGTACAGCTACAATGTGACAATTCCAGATGTGACGTTTTATTCGAGATTTCTCTGTCACACGCATTTCCCGTAATTTGGCAACAATTTCAAGGGTAGTAGTAGTAGAAAATACCAGGTATGTACATAAAAAATACCAGGTACATGGGGTGCGTTCCGTTTCACGCATATGCGCGCATTTATCTATAGTACACGTTACGTATACTATAGATCATGCGCGTATCATGCATGAAACGGAACGCAGCCATGGTTTAAAGCCTGCGGCACACGGTACGATTTTTCGTACTGGTTTACTTACGAGAGCCAATGGTCGCGTTCAGCAGACGCAACTGTTGTACAACTGTTGAGTAATTCGTTTTAATGCGTCAACATGATTGGTCTAGATTTCGGGATCTAATAGAAAGGACCAATAATCACTGATCGCTCACTGATCTGCTCTGCTGCTAAACGCAGCCAATGGTCGCGTTCAGCAGACGCAACTGTTGTACAACTGTTGAGTAATTCTTTTTAATGCGTCAACATGATTGGTCTAGACACGGACTAAAGGCCATCGCACACAACTTCCATAACTGTAAGCATAAGACGTAACGTAAGAATTAGCCAATGAATGAGCGTATAGACCAATGGAACCTTGACCTATACGCTCATTCATTGGCTAATTCTTACGTTATGTCTTATGCTTACGGTTATGGAAGTTGTGTGCGATGGCCTTAAGGAATAGAGGGACCGAGTCTAAAGTCCTAGTTTAGGCGAGAGGGGATGGTAACTCAAGCGTGCGGGGGGGGGGACTGCTTTCCGCTAGAGTCCCTATAATAAGAGTCTGGCCACATAATAGCAACTTTTGATTGGTCCGCTAGGTTTTGGCAATTCCCGCTCATATTTGAATTATGGAAATGGCAATAACAGTAAATTGCTCCAATGGAAGTTAATATATGTAATAAAAACAAGACAAATTTCTTTATACAAAAAAATGTGTGAAAAATAAAGTTTGAATAAAGAAATAAAAGAAAAAAGAAAAAGACGTAATTGTAACAATCATAATTTATATTGTGAGTACATTAAGAAAAGATATTATGCGTATACATAGATTTACTATCATATTTACATTTACTAATTATAGTATGTTTTTTTAAATAAATATGTAATCGTAAAATAACAAATCTTCTGATAATTTTTAAATACAACTGATGGCAATTTAAAATATGATTAGCAGAAACAAGACTAAATTTAGATATAAGAAATGTTTTAATATTTTTATCTCCTATATTTAAGAAATATTTAGAATAAAATCTGAACATTTGTTCTAATTGCACAAAAATTTTAAATGTAGGTTTATTAACAAAATATAAAGAATTTTGAGTGTAAGCTTTCAGTCTTACTAAATCTGTAAAAGGAAATAATAATATACTCTTAGATCCTACAGAAAACAAACACGTTGCGCAAATTTTACACTTTTGACTTATTGACTTAATTATGTATCCAGCAATATTATATAACGAATTTAATTCAAGATTGGATAGTTGTATTTTGTGAGGATCAAAAGCAGGAAGTGTATTTATGTCTAATACATTATTATTATCATCATGTTTTACAATACATTTGTCTTTTTGTTCTTGTAAGTATTCTAAAAATCCTGTTAAATAACTGCTCTCATCATTGTCATAACTACTATTATTAATATTTTTCATAAACATAGATATAGAAATAAGTTTTAAGTCTTGAATAAATTGTAATGGATGTGGTATTACATGTTTTAATCTGATTTGTGAAAAAAGATTTTCTATGCAATCTTGTGTAAATCTAGCAGTTAAAATAAATTGCATGTTTTTGTGTTCAAGAAGGTATTCAGTTAATTGAATTATAGATGTAGTAGTTATAATAATGCCTCTCTGTACAGGTTTAAATTTGCCATTTCCTATTTGCAATTGTATAAAAATATCAATAATTTCTTGTAAAAATGCGATATTTTTAGTATATATGTGTTCTACTTTTTTACCAAGCGCTAGTTGACAAGTTCTAGATGTACATCAGATTGAACCATTTATATATAAGTTTTACAAACCATGCAGTAGTATAAAAATCGGAATTGTTGCGTTCGTGTGCTAATAATTGCAATGAACTGCAAACATCGTTCGAAAAAACATTTCTAGCTTTGTTTACTTTCATTTTACTAAAATTGTTCGTACATTTAATATCAGCGACTTTAAGTCTAGGTGTTAATAATAGTTCTGAATTTTCTTGAATAGTTAGCAGTTCATCAAAGTGTTTTAAGTATATTTTATTTGTGGGTAACTTATATTTATGAACGATATTTTCGGAAACGGTTATTACTTTATTACTAATCAAAGCTTGTTTCAGGTTTTTTAGGAGGTGAGGTGGATCGGCAATAACATACAAATATCTATTTACATCGTAAGGATGTACGATACAGTTGGTTATTTTATTATCTCTTCCTGTGCTTATTCCTAACAGTTTCCACAGTCCAATGTTTCCTGGACCCATGTCCGAAGTTATAAAATTCACATGAAAACCCACTGCTTCTGCTTTATGTATAATCTGAAATATTATTTCTTTCGCTGTTTTACTATTAAAACTATTACCAGTTAAATGATATCCTATTACATGCTTCCAACGATTGGCAATGCCAACAAGCATAAAAACTAATGCATGTGTAGCAATACCTGTTTCATTTGGAAATGTTATATCTCCTACAATTGTTTCGGTAGAAGGATCATAACATTTTCTCGGAGTAATAGCCATTTCGTCAAATATGAGTCCACATTCTATATCGGTATCTTTACAAAAGTAAGATTTCTTATATGTTAAGAAGTCGAACATTTTCTCGGAAATGCCAGGCTTAAATTTGAAGTTTTCTATCCGTCTTCGTAAAGTCCGCAAAGATGGAAATGGCATTCCTTGACGAAGGATTTCTTCATAGCCATTGCTTCCACAAGCAAACTTTAATTTTAAAGCACGCTGTACAGTTTCATTGGACCAACTTTTACTTCTCTGATTGTTTGTACATAACATTACTATTTGATCTTCCTTAAATATTTTATGTAGAGCCTTTTTGTATTTATCATTATTTATTTTCTGTTGTAATAAGTGTACTACATACTTTAGTCTTTTCATTTTTTTTTGCATTCTTATCATGTGTAGTTTTTGCTTTTTAATTGTTTCTTCCAATTTTTCTTTTTGTTTTTTATATTTATCAAATTTAGAATTACTTGTGTCAGAGGCCAATATTGTACATTCCGCAGTATTATTTTCTATAGTAGAATGTACAGTACTTACATTGTCGCTTTCTATATTATCTTCTGAAATGTCATTTACTATAACACAATCATTCCCAGTGTTTTTTGTATCACATTCTAAACTTTTTTGGTTTAGTAACATATTAATATTCTGTAAGAAGTTAACAAAATATCTATAAGTGTAAATATATATATTTGTCTTTTTATAATTTTCATGCATCTATTTATACTCACTTGCTCTTCTTTTACATCTTTTATTAATTTCGTTGTTGCTTTATCAGGTTTGCTATTCTTTTTTAAAAAATATCCAAACATTGTTGGAATCGCATCTGATTTTAATTTTCGTTTCTTGTCCTGTCCTTCTTTCCACATCTCTGGGGAAAAATGCATCTGTATGATAAAAAATACATATTACAATGTGCAATTTATACAAATTTTTATATGTATCTTATATATGTGTATTGTATAACAATGAAATCAGAAACAATTACCTCGCAGAGAAGAGAATTATTCGTCGCTGTCCAATTTTTTCGTTGAACATTTTGTTCCCATAAAGTCCGACGTTGTGGATTTCTTGGAAACACTTTCATTTTATAACCTTTTTTCGCAGAATTGTTGCAAAAAGGCACAGCACACCCACCCATTTTGCACAATTATAATTTTTCACAATTTGTATTCAAACAGCTAACTTCTATGACTCTAACCTGCAATCGTGCGCATGCGTTGATAGAGTAAGATGGCGTGTATATTTCTTTCTCTCTCGCATAATTTTGCCAAAACCATAGAACTTATATACATGGAAGGAGAATTGCATATGTCTCCCGTGATCCAAAAGCGTGTCCAACATCTGTGCGACAAGGAAAGGTAGAACATGACTTTTGTTCGCTATGCGCATGTGCACTGTCTGTACCGCGTAGATTTAAAACACTTTTTTACGTACATATATGTAATAATCAAATTCTGAAAAGTTTCATAAATATTTATCGTTTATAATAAATAGTAATATTATATATATAAGTATTACATATATAAAATATTACTATTTAAATTTAAAAATAATTTGTAATTATTTATGAATATAAAATACAAATAAAAAAAATATTATGACACCCGCACGGAATGGGGGAGTTCCAGGTTCGAATCCTGGCTGAGGTAATATTTTTCGCAATAAATTATTTAAATGTAGGGGATGGGGGGTATGATTAACACCAACATCTGAAATCAAAATTGATTTTAAGTTGGTGATTGTGGTTGCGTTTAAAGAGCGACAGTGTCGACGCGCAACTTATGTTTAATTGTGTACTGCGATAGCGCAGATCCTTGATTGGCCAAAAAGATCTTGGCGCGACCGTAAAAATAAGGCGAATCAAAGTTTCAATTCTTACTATTTAGTAATACGCGGTCACGAATATATTAATTGTTTATTGTTGAAAAAAAATATTCTATAAAAGAAAAAAAATATATGGATATATTGTCATTTATTTATCAACAACACGGTAATTATAAACTATATTTATTATAATTAAAAAATATAAAATATTATAATATGAAGAAAACTATAATAAACTATGTGAAACAATATACAATCTGTTACATATGTTTAAAATGTATTAATTTAGTATACGTATGCCGAAGATATTCTTTTCTATCCGCATGGGTAGCGCGTTTTCCTTCGTGAAACAATCGGATTTGTACATATATATTAGAAATTTCTTTTATTAATTGATATTTATGATTATCAAATTGATTTTTGTGGAAAGCATTTTGCTTATGATTAGTCATATGCGTGAACACTTGATCGTAAATAGTACGACATACAATATTAGTAATAAATTGTTTAATATTTTCTTTTGTAAAAATGAGATGACTGTATTCTCGAATGGTACGTTCCGCAGACCGTGATATTTGTATGACATCTTCGGAGGGAAGAATTAAATTACCTCTATTTTTAATAGCAGTCAACTTCGAAATTGTTTCGGCATTGCTTGATATTAAAAATGTTGCACACACATTACACATGTTTTTATTTCGTAGCAATTTCATCACCACGAACCCGCTGATGTGTGTCACTACGTCTTCAATAAAAGGACTTAATGACCACCAAGTAGACAAGTAGTCATGGTCAAATAAATCGACAAAAGTTTCATCTTCTTCACGAGAATAACATTTGTTTCTGCTATTAATTTTTGCGGATGTAACGAATAATATCGGGATATCATTAGGTACACAGTTACCACGTTCAGAAGCAGCTATTTCATGTCTAACTATTAATCTTTTGTAGCTGGACTCGAATTGTTTTGCACTGGGATTGTCATTAAATCCCCCTCTACTTCGAATTGCGCTAAAAAAAGTTTCCAAGTGGTCTTGGTTTAATTTATAAGTTAACAAATAACGTAGTCCGTGACTTTTCAGTTCTTTAAATAAATCGAACATGTTTCTAAGACATACAATAAAACCGAGAAAGCCAGTTTTCCGATTGCCGAGTAAGATAGATTTATTTTCATAATCTTTTATCTGCAGAATGTAATTTTCGAAGGTGTCAGCGTAACTTTTTAATGCATCAAAATTGTCTTCAGTAAGTGCTACATGATATTTTTTAAATCCACTAAATTTAGATCTCACATTTAGCAAATCAAACGCATCGTTAAATACTTTGCAGAATTGTGCTGTCTGTTTCGGAGATTTTAAATAATTCGGTCGACATTTTTGAACGAATTGTAAAGCACAACTGACACTTTCACTCAATGTTTGCGCTGCCAGTTCATTCGATTTTCTTGAAAAGCAATATGCTTTTTCGTTAATTTTGTTGCAGCTTTTAAACCTTCTTCTTCTTCCAGTTTCTGGAGAAGAACGATATCTTCCCACAAAATGTCTTCGCCATTGTTTCTTAAAATTAATTTGTCACCTAGAGTGTTTCTTATTAACTTCAAAGCATGACAAGGATCTAAGAAACAATAAATCTTTTTCTGCGATGTTGGATCGATGAAGAAAGGTTTAAAATTTTTGCCAAATTGAAAATTCGCACCTAAAGTGGTGCACATATTGATATTGGAACTAGCTCCATCAAATGTCAAAGATTGAACAATAATTCTCGAATCATGGATTAACTCCAAACATTTTAGTAATAAACTACTTCTTTCTGATCCGGTTAGTGAATTTATCAAAAAATAACCTACTGGCACTTTCCAGTGGCCATTTAACGCAACAATCATAAATACTAAAGCTTGATTCGCTTTTGGAGGATGATCAGAGTCTTCAGTTCGAACACCATGTATACCGAGATTGACATATCCGCAGTATCGTTTTCCATCGTGTACAATTTCTTCTCGAATTGCAATCTCGTCGACCACCAAATTACATAAAATTGGCTCTTCACTGTGTTTAACTTTACACTTCAAAGCGTGAAACACTTCATCTGTAAATCCTGTAAATTGTCCATTTAACGCAGCATACCATTTACGAATAGTGGAAGGTTCAGGTAAAAGGTTTTTGAAGATTTGTCTTACATATGTATAAGCTTTTGAAGAATAAAAACTTAAAGTTAAGGCAAACTTTCTTAGTTCTGCTGAGTATTTTTTTCTAAGTCCTTTCTTCCTATTCAGTACTTCATGCATAATCTTAGGACAATTAACCTATATGTAAATAAAAATCACAAAACCACATTAATATTATAATAATTTCATTATTTTCTTTAGCAATACAATACATGTTGCTTAATGTAAATAATGTATATATATTTAATGAAAAATGCCTACATTTCAACCTATATATATAAAAAATTACGTAAATATCAATTCTGTAGATTTAAATAAAAAGAAAAAAAGAAAAAAAGAAAATTAAAGAAAATTATGAAAATTAAAAAAAAAATTTTATAATCTATGTACAATCTGTATAAATTTTTCTGTAGCATTTTCTTTATTAGTGTCTTTATGTAATTTTGAAAAATGAGAGAAACTTTCTACTTAGGTAATTAACTTGTAATGCAATTAATAAGTATATTGTGCAAACTTACTGTTAAGCTGTCAAATGCATTTTCAAAAATTAAATTCTTTTTTTTCAACTTATTAACTAAATCTTTCATATTTTTAATACGCGCATACAATCGGTTTCGTGATTGTTGCAACGTCTTAATTGTTCTTTTTTGTTTATCAATAACTCCTCTCGCTAAAGCTAAAGTTCGTTTTGCTCTTCGAGGTGTAGCTAAGTGTGGACTTCGGATATCACCAACGTAGCGAGGTTCGGAAATCGTTCTTGGAGGTGTTCGGCACGTGCCTGCTAAGGTTTGTAATAAATTAATTATATTACTATTATGTGAAGTTAAGTGCTATTAATAATATCAGTATACTTAATTATATTTCAATGAAAAACATTGACATGCAATAATAAATACCTTGCACGAATTCATTTGCAGATCTTTCGTTGCTGTCAGCAGTGTACTGCACCGAAGACTCATCGCAATGAGCATCGACATTAATTGGATCTGAAATACATTTTTATGCATTGTGTTATTAACGACTAAAACATCATTAATAATATCATAATTTTAAATGTGTCATCCTTTCAATTTTGAATAAAAAATTAATATATATATTTTCTTGTATATAGTATGAATATGACCAAACAGAGAGTTTATAGAGCATCCTGTTAAAGTAAAGTAAATTTGCTAGTGATTACTTGATCAATGACGCAGACCCAAAGTCAGTGTCGAATGTGTCTTTTAGAGGCGGAGCACAATGAAAAGCACAAGCAAGAGGAACAGGAAATAATGTAGGAAAGAAAAAAAGAGAAATAGCTTTTCTCTCTCTCTCTTCTATGTTATTTCCTGTTCCTATTGCCTGTGCTTTTCATTGTGCTCAGCCCCTTAAAGTCCCTTAGATTGTTTGGTTATATTCACCTGGTATAATATATTGTGTAATTATTGTATAACATTATTATTATTAATATATTATTAACCAGATAATTTATCAATCTCAAATTAAACTAAAATATTTGAAATGTATTTTGATAAAATAAATTATATGCATAAAAATTATACCTTTAATCAATGTACATCCAATAACTTCTTGATAAGTATCAACAGGAATCTCGATTTCAGTACCTGGCTCGATTCCATTCAAATTCATTTTTTTCATTGGCAGCTGATATGTAGATTTATCAGCTACATTTGATCTGAAATTGAATTTATCATATAATTGTAATACACTGAATACATAGATTATTTATAATAAGATTACAGGAACAAACAATTATTATTTATATTTACTTAAAAATAATTAAACTTAAAAATTGTACCTTTTTTTTAGTTTTTTTGGAATATGAATTGATGGTATTGCTCCTGAAATTACAATAGTGCAATTTAATTTTTGTTTTAAATCTTCTTTTTTGAAATGATGCGAGCAAAGGAACGTTGCTGTATTAAGAATCTCTTCTTTGATTCCACAAAAGGACAACCATTGATCTTTAATACTCTTTTCTTTTGGAAACCTGTTAAGAAGTAACACATATGTTTTTATTGTTAATACTACAATATTTCATCATACATAACCTATAAAAAATTAACTTAAATTCTCACCGATGATAAGATGCAATTTTGCTGCGATTGCCACATAGCACACAGTATACTCCCATTTTCTTCAATTTTTTCAACGACCACTCAATGCAAAAATCATTAATTTTTACAAATTTTGATGTTCGTACGTGTTGTACATTACGTGATCTCACAAAGACTGACAAAGATTGCTATAAACAGATATTAACACAACTTTACTATGGCCACGCATGTGTTCTTACAGAAAAAGTAATAGAATGAGACAGCATTATATATATTTGTCTCACTTCTTGGTCACAATTGTTCGCTTTTATTCTCCTTCCATGTATATAAGTTCTATGGCCAAAACTGGCGAGTTGGCCAGACTCTTATTATAGGGACTCTACTTTCCGCCATATTGATGTAGCGATTCTCACACAGAGATCCTGTGTCTGTGACATGGTTACACTCGTGTCGTGTAGAGATCTCGATATAAATAGAGAAGCGACAACGAGGGGTTCGGTTTGATTGGCTCTCTGAATCACATGACCAAGACGCATGAGAGCGAGAGAAAGCGAGCGTCTTTCGCTCTCTCTCAAGGTGCGAATTCATTGCAGCGAGAAATCGCTGGCGACTTGGGAGAAGTGGAAGGAGAAATGACGCTAGCGATAAGTATCTGTCGCTTTTCTCCCGCTACATATTCATGTGGCGACAAATCGCTAGCGACTAAATGTTAATATTTTCAGAGGTATTGGCTGCGTTCAGCAGCAGAACAGATCAGTGAGCGATCAGTGATTATTGGTCCTTTCTATTAGATCCCGAAATCTAGACCAATCATGTTGACGCATTAAAAAGAATTACTCAACAGTTGCGTCTGCTGAACGCGACCATTGTTTTTTAAAGTGAACAGCTGTAAATGAAAATGAAGGTGACAATACGTTCTAACGAGATGTATTCCGCTGTTTGTACAAATATTTTAGGAACAGCAGTAGCAAGAGCAATCAGGAAGCGACGGTTAATGATAGCAACTGCTGTAATGTTGGAGTTGCAAAGAATGCAAAAGAAGCGGAATTACAAAAAGAAGCAGTATTGGGTAGCTCCATATTTAAAAGATCGTAAAGACCATAGTTTTTTTCACGTATCCATCCCTAAACTGACATTCGAAAATGGCATACGTTACCATAACTATTTTCGAATGTCGGCAACGCAGTTGGAAAAACTATTATTATTAGTTGGAGCACAACTGCAAAAGATGTATGTTGTTCGAGAATGCATAGAACCTAAAGAACGTTTGGAACGCTCATATTGCTCTTTCACATTTGTCACGATGTGTCGACTTGTCGCTTGAAGTTCGGACAGGCCGAACTTCGACGATTTGTCGCTGCTACTAGCAGCTACTACGAGATTGGGATGGAGGGGGAAAGTCGCCAGCGATTTCTCGCTGCAATGAATTCGCACCTTCACTCTCGTGCTTATTACGTGCCGTCGACTTTATTGTGTGGAACTAACATGGCTGCCTTTTGCGATATATCGCACGTATCGATCACCGTTGTCGCTTCTCTATTTATATCGAGATCTCTAAAGAAAACGAAGCACTAAAAGGACGCCGAATCGTTGATTTAAAAACCTTTGGAAAAAATTTGATTTGCAACTCATGTGGTTCAATTTTATCTTTATTAGATGTAGAAGATGAAAAGAGCATGGGTTTAGCATCATTATTTACGATCAAGTGTCGAAAATGTAGCACAATATCAAGAGTTGTAACCGATGAACAGCACGTCTCAAATGTAAATAAGTGGAAATCAAAGCATTTTGATGTAAATACAAGAGCTGTGATAGGTAATAAGAGACACCTACGTACAATGAAATGTAGTATTTAGTGTAAAATGTAATTATATTGGTGGGATATAAAATTACATGTTTTTCTTTTATTTTATAGGAGTATTGGACTCTGGGTCTGGAAATTCACATTTAAACAAAATCTTGGCAGCGTTGGATGTTCCACCGCTGCATCCTAATTTGTACAAAGTTCATGAGAAAGAAGTTGGACATGCTATGGAAGAGTTAGCCACTGAAAGTTGCGAAGAAGCTGCGATATTGGAGAGAAAATTGTCAATAGAAAACGCAGATGAATTAAAACTGTTGTTGTAAGTTTTGTGTTAGGAAGCGATATACTCATTATCAATTTTGAATAATCATTACCAATTTTGAATAATCGTGCAACTGGAAATTTATGATTATTATGAAATAATCATGTATTTAGAGATTTTTTTATTGAATAATTATAGTTATTTACAAAATTAAAAGTATCATGGTACGTAAGATTATGCGAATATATAATATTAAATGTATTTTTACAATCATGTCGAAACTTCATTTGTAAAATATAGAAATAATTTATTGTACAATTTTGAAGACTAGTAATATAGAATTATCATGTAACACGTATATTTTAATATACAATTATAAATATTATAATGCCAATAAAAGAATAGTTTCATTTATTGTCGTTTTATTTTATTTATTGTCGTGTTTTTAGGCCTGAGAATTTAAGAAATAATTTTTTATTTCCCGATTTGAAGAACGTTGGTGATCAAGTTACTGAGAAAAATGTTGTTCGTATCGCTGCATCATTCGACATGGGTTGGACTACAAGAGGAACTGGTCGTACATACGATAGTCTCACTGGTCATGCTGCACTAATTGGATATTTCACTAAAAAAGTTATATCCTACGTTACTAAAAATAGAAAATGCCGAATGTGTGAGCACGGCCACGATCCAGCAAGTCACGATTGCCGAAAAAATTTTGAGGTTACGGCAAAAGCGATGGAGCCGAAAGCTGCTGCTGAATTAGCTGTCAATAATCCAATTTTTGTAAAGCATAGGATAGAACTGGGCATAGTCATTAGCGATAACGATAGTAGTTCCATTTCAGCGATGTGAAGTGCATGCAATCATGAAGTAATTAAACATGTCGATAAAAATCATACGGCTAAAGGAGTAACAAATGAATTGTACAAGCTTAAAAAAAAATTCAAAGAATTATCTGCAGATGCAATAAAATATTTACAACGTTGTTTTAGTTATTGTATTTCACAAAACATAGGAAACGAAGAAAATATGAGCAAAGCCATCAAAAACATTCCATTTCATTGCTTTAAAATCCATACAAATTGTGGATCTTGGTGCGGATATTTGAAAGATCCGGTAAATTATAAGCACACGGTAATCAACGAAGGTTTTACCAATCAGACTTTATTCCAAGCTTTGCAAAGCTTATTTGAAGTTCTTGCTAATAAAAGCAACAGGTTTGTTGCTGGAGCATCCAGCAATGCCAATGAGAGTCTCAACACGATTATTGCCAGTAAAGCACCAAAATCACGGATGTACGGCACAACGGCATCTGGAGATTATCGGGTTGCCTGTGCAATCAACAAGAAAAACATCGGTGAATCGTTCATGATCAAGCTCCAAAGAAAACTGTGTTTATCCTCAGGAAAATTTACCGAAAAATTTTGTGTGTCGCAAGATCAAAAGGCAATAACAAGATACAAAGTGTCAACTACAAGAGAATTTAAAAAAAGACGTATTTTATAAAGAAAAAAAAACAGAATTGAGACATAAAAAAGAATCAGTTGAAGGTACAGACAATTACAGATCAAATGTGTCTCTTTTGAATAATGATAATCCGAAAATTAATTATAATTTTGATAATTCGATGTTACCTGTACTAGTATATTTCGATTTGGAAACTGGTGGCTTCGCGAAAACTGCGGAAATTTTGCAAATTGCCGCAAAATCGAATAATTCCACTTTTTCAGTTTATGTTACATCAAGCAAAAAGATTGATGTCAAGGCAAGCGAAGTGACAGGACTAACGTTCGACTCGGGTCATTTATTTTATCAGGGTAAAGTTGTTGACTCGGTTTCTCTCAACGAGGCTATGTATGAATTCTATACATTTTTATGCGGATTAAAAGCAAAATGTATTTTAGTTGCTCATAATTGCAAATTTGACGCACCACGATTGATCGAAGCATGTCAAAAAACATTCTTATCAGGTCATTTTGAAGCTGTTATCGAAGACTTTTCCGATACCTTGTCAATCATAAAAAAATTAGTTGCATTTCAAGTTGAAAATTGCAAATTAGAAACCTTAGCCAATTATCTTAAAATTGATAACAAAGACGCACATAATGCAATAGCAGATGTTGATATTTTAAAAAAAGTAGTCGAAAAACTAAAAATAAGTTATTCTCAGATAAGTAACAATAAAATGCTATGGGGGAAACAAGTTGAAACAAAAAAATTCAATGATGAATTACCTGATGCTTTGAGAAAGTTACATATTTTAAGTACCTGTTCTTCTGTCGCAACAAGAAAAAAAATTATAGCGTCTAAAATTTCATATGAAAGAATTGTAGATGTTTACAAAAAACACAAAGTAATTGGTTTACAAAACCTGTTTGGAGAAGATGACAATGGAAATATTCTTGTCACAAAAAATATGAAAGTTATTGAAAAAATAGCTTGCTTTCTCAAAACTGTTACTTAATCGTTAATTTTTCCAATATTTATTGTAATTTATTGTAATTTAACTATATTTTGTATAGTGTGTAAAATATATACTAAGCTTTTTACAATAAATTATTTTATTTACATTATTTTATAACAAACGAACTCTTGACGATTTAATGATTTTTTTCGACATTTTAAATTCAATTCTTATATATTTGCAACTTTCACCGACATCTCATTTCTAATTTTATGTAAGGTGAAGTAATCAGATTTTTTAATAACATTTATTTATGTACGAAAGGAATTATTAAATGACGTCAAACTGGCATAGTTGATATAAAAAATTGAAGTTTAATTACGACGTTTCGACCATTAGATTTAGGTCCTTTTCAAGTAAATCTACAAATGAGTAACACAAGAATGTAACAATCGTTTGGAAATCGGAAATGAATAAAATTAAAGACTTACAAGATATTCCGTTCAGTAGTCAAAGGTACAAAGTTCAAAAAACGTTGAATTACATTATTTGATTTAAAATGAGAATATAAAAATAAGTAGGTAAAATATATAAAAAGCGTCTGTTGTTGGTGACGGCTACATACGGACTGAGTAAGATTAACTTTGATTGTGTGACGTAGGGGACAACTAAGTAATAAATAAATAACATGAAAAGAAAGAAAAAGACAATAAATATCAGTAGAGAACCGGGTCAATGTACTAAAAAGTAAGCAACAAGATATAATGTGACGTTGATACATGTGTAGAGAAAATTAGAAAATTAAGCAAGGATAGACTTAGATTGAATAAATAGGAATACGAAATACAAAACGATGATAAATAAATAAATTAATAATAAATTAATGAAGGAATGAGTCGGAGGACGGTCAATAGAATAAAAATTATTTAATGACGGTCAAATAAAGGAATAAATAGAAATAAAAGATAATAAATAACAAAACGGACGATGACAATAATAAATTAATAAAAAGAGGTTAAGTAAAAAACGGTCAATATGATAATAAACCAGTAAAGGCTGTGTCGCGTGAACTATAAAATGTTAAGTAATCTGTCGTAAATTGCTGTTAGGTTCTCTGTGTCTTTTTGAGAGTTGATTGTCGAATTGCATTTTTTAATGAACAACATCTCCGCTATTTCACGTTTTCTTGTGTGTGTTTCTTTGTGCAAAATTTTTGGGTGGTCCCAGTCAAAATCGTGATCAAAGGACAGTCTGTGATTGGTGACAACGGAATGAATAGATGTGTGTTTTCTGATATTACTTTGGTGTTCTTTTAGACGAGTTATTAAATGTCGTTTTGTTTGGCCGATATAACATACGTTGCAATTCGAGCAATCAATCTCATAAACTAACTCTGTTTGTTTCAGAGTGCTAAGAGTGTCTTTTCCCTTTCTTATTATGTGATTCAATTTATTCGAGATAGAATATAATACTTCTATGTTGGAGTTATTAAGAACGCGTTCAATATTTGTAGCAACCTCGTTGTTAAAGGGAATAACAATGCGATTTCTTGCATCAGTGGCAAGATTTATAGGGGTGTTGTTTTTTCTATGTCTTAGTACATTAAGTCTTTTGTTAATGTGGTAGTTAATCATGTGATTAGGATACAGGTTGTTGCGTAAGATTTCTTTTATAATATTAATGTTGTCCTTGTGAAATCTGTGGTCAGAGAGTAAAATTGCTCTATCTACGAGGTTAGTGATCGTGTTAATTTTATATTTCAAAGGGTGAGCCGAGAGAAAGTTGAGATAACGACCGGAGAAGGTTGGTTTTCGATACCAGTTGGTAATGAGTGTGTTGTTATCTCTAATGATTATTGCGTCAAGAAAGGAAATAGTATTATTAGTTTCAGTTTCATGTGTAAAATTCAAGCGTGGGTGAAAATTGTTAAAAACCTCAAGAATGGTGTCAATTTCGGAAGTAGGGGCGATCATGAAAATGTCGTCCACATATCTGTAATACACAGGAATGGAACATTTAAGAGTGTTTAAACATTGCGTTTCTAGGTCATCCATAACTATGTCAGCCAAGATGGGGGAAAGTGGAGACCCCATAGGACTGCCGAAGATTTGTTCATAAAATGAATCACGAAAGCTGAAACTGGTGGAGGAGAGAACGGTGTTGATTGCGAATAAAAATTGTTGCAGGTTAAAACTGGTGACTTTGGAGATATGATTCCAACGAGTTTTAATGGATTGGGAAACCAGATCTTTCGAAATATTGTTGTATAATGCGGTTACGTCTAAGGATAGAAGGGTTTGATTTGGAAGGATGTGAGTGTTTTTTAAGTTTCTGGCTAAGGTCCAACTGTCTTTAATGTGAGACATAGGTTTTGGTACAGATTTTTCCAGAATTCCGTGTAGATACTTGGCGACATTGTAAAGCGGACTCCCAGATGCCGATACAATGGTGCGAAGTGGTATACCGGTCTTATGAATCTTCGGCAGTCCATAGCATCTTGGGAGATTTCCGTTGGTGCAACGCAATGTTTTATAGGTGTATTCGTCAATGATTGAGTTCGATTTCCATGATTTAATAAGATCGTTTATGTTGTTTTGTAATGATCTTGTCGGGTCTTTTTTTAATTTCTTGTAAGTCGTTTCGTCATTTAATAGTGTCTCCATTTGTTTATCGTATTCATTTCGTTCCATTATAACTGTGACCTGTCCTTTGTCGGCTTTGGTTATTAGTAAGTCATTATTCTGTCTTATGAATTTTTTGCATTCGTGAAACTGTTTTAAGATGAATTTGTCAGTGGATGAAATGTGTTTGTCAGTAGTTAAAAAATTTGTTAAAACGTTGCTGATAGAGTTGCGAGCTAAATCGGCGACTTTTTTATCTAATTTATGTGATAGATTCTCAAAGTTTTTAACAATCTCAATAGAATAATTAACACGATCATGTGAGTCTTTCTTGTTTAAAGGAAGCGCAAACCTGTCACCTAAGCTCAAAAGATTAAGTGTTGAATCTGGAATTCTTTTGTTGCTAATGTTAACTATCCATTTGGACGTATCCATGTTTTCAAATGGGTTAAGGGAGGTGTGAAATTTTTTCAAAATGTGGTTAAACTTGTTGATCGATCTGTGCTTATAAAAGTTATCTAGGTAGTTAATTTTACGTTTGTTAAAAGTATAGAAGGTATTGATTAAGCGAGCTGGAAGACGAGAGTGGAGTTTCATTTCTGTTTTTCTAATTTTTAAGTTTGTATAGTAAATTTTGGTGTGCGCGTCTTTGAGTTCGAGATTCAACAAGTTTCTTTGAACGCGTTCTTTAAGCACATTAAGTTTGTGTGTAGCTTTGTGACTAAACAGGGAAATGTGTAAGCGTAGATTATGGATATGTGGGGGCAGTAAGTCATGTTTTCTGCACCTTATTAAAAATATGAGTTGATGTTTGAGTCGGCACATCTTTTTTTGAGTGGAAATAAATTTCTCTTTCGCAAATAATCTTTTGATATGCAAACGTGCTGTTTGGAAAAATTATCAAAAATGATTGATGAAGATAAACTTTTGGCATGTCATTTGTCAAACAATTCTTTTAAGTATTGGATAAAAGTACGCCAATTTAGAATCACTGGATCCAGATTATATAAACTGTATACATATTGTTTTAATGCAAATCCAGATTGGGAAAAAAAATCTATTGCTTACTTCTATCCAAAATCTTTTCACAGCCAATATACTGCACATGGGAAAAACTTCGAACGTTCAGCAATTGAAGCTTATGAAAATTTTACTGGCTTAAAGGTCACATCCTGTGGAGCTGTAATTTCCAATCTAAATTCTTGGCTATCGTACAGCCCTGATGGACTTATAATGCAAGACAATAAACCTATCAAGTTACTGGAAGTAAAATGTCCATACGCTGGCAGAGAAAAAAACGTTAATGATATTATTGATAAATTAAGTTATTTATCAATTAAAGATGGCTTAATAACTTTCAAAAAAAACCACGAGTATTACTGCCAAGTACAGTTAGGAATGGCGATATTAAATGTCAAAACTACGGACTTTGTTGCTTACGCATCAAAAGATGCTTCTTTACTTTTAATGACTTTAGAGTTTGATGAGGAATATATAATGAAAGTTTTAAGTACAGTAAAAGTAAGATATTGCACTATGTTACACTATGCATGTTTACACAAAGAATAATTATGTAAAAGTAAAAAATGATTATTTATTATAAACAAAACTTTTATTGTTATATATGTATATATTACAATTTGGTAATATCTTATAATATAATAAATACTTTTTATTTAATGATTACTTTTCAATAAATTTATTGTCTTTTAAAATTGGTTCACTCAAATTAACAATAGCACAAATTATTAAAAATATTTGATCAATTTTACTAATCAAATACACTGGAAGATGGGTGCTTAGAATTTTGAACACCTTAATACGTTGGTTCGCCCTCTCAATGTGTACACGAGCCTTTGCAATTTTTGCATTTGATAAAGCCTCATTCTTAGAAAATTGTTTTTTGTTTCTTAAAAAAGGTGGTCTAATCAACTGAATACCATATCTTAAACAAGTATCATCTATGAGAAATCCCTTGTCAGCCATAAGAGCATCATCTTTGTCCAACTTTTCTATTAATCTACTTTGTTCGAAAACAGCTTTGTCAGATGTTCTCCCTGGATATGCCTCGCTAATAAAAGTTATCAAACCACCTGGCGAGACAGCGGTAATAAATTTGATGGTGTAAGATGACTTATATGATGAGTAACAAGCCGACTGACAGCAGACTTTATTTGGTTTCTGAATAAAAATTTCAATTCCATCAATTACACATCTTACATTAGAAAAATCCTTAAAGCAAGTTGGAATATTTTTTAATATTTCTTGTTTATCTGGCCAATGAATAGCAAACTGCAAAACAGCTGATAAAATGTCAAGCATTCTTAAAAAGATTGCTCTGCAAGTCCATTCACAGTGTACATTAAAAAATTCGCTTAAAACTGTATACTCAAGATTATGTTTCAATTTTACAAAAGTCAACACTATACGATCTTTTATCGATAAACTTGATTCTTTACAATAACACAAATCGATTTTTGGAACAACACATCTCACAAGCATTTCTAGCATATCTAATAATTGGAAACTTTTCAATCCAGTCATTGACGTCAAATCTTTATCATTCCTTATAAAATATTTGTATCTTTCTAATTGAACTTGCACTGATTTGTCCACACACGTTGTTGTTGAATCAAAAAAATTAACCACATCTTCTGTTGCATTACAATCTATATCAACTAATTTGTTGACACTATTTACCATTTCATCATTTGTGACATTTTCAACATGTATTTCCATCGATTCACTGATGATGTTCTTTTCAATTTGACTAAACTCACTCTGATCCTTCTTAGTATTTCGATTTTGTATTCGTTTACTCCTAATCAGGGCTGCTTTTTTTTTCTGCAAAGTTTTAGGCGTATCGGTAGGTAAATTTACAGAAGGTACTACACCCTTTTTCAAACAATTTTTCTTTGAAGGATAAACTGGAAAAAGTGTTTATATATTAACATGTAATCATACAGTTTACTATCAATTTCATTGCTTTCAAGATCCACGAAATTACTTACGTTGCGATTTTTCCTTATAATCTTCCTTGGTGAAATGTAACGAACAAACAGACACACTTTTCGCATATTTATCAATTTTTAAACGATTCATCCAGACGTTTCTCCTGTTTACTATTTCTGTATTATTCAATTTGTTAACAATTGCTACTGTTTCACTCTTGTTTGGTAATTCGTGAAAGCGTATTGTTGGATCCTTATTTGCATAACTTTTGCATCTTAGAGCAGCACATTTTACTCGACTGTTTGTTTTACAAGGAGAAAATCTCGCACCTTTATCGTCAGAATCACTGCTGTTAGCCATGATTTGATGTAATGAGAATTATATGTAATATGTAATGATGTAATGAGAATTACTGGAACATTTATACTTATTTGGCTGTTGCTGAAAAGTAAACAAGATGCTTATAGTATAGGTTAGTCGAGCTCCGAACGCATAAAAGCTCGTATAAAAGTTTCTGTTATGAAATCGATTGAAAAAAAATTACGTACTACACCTTTTCACCTTAATAATTCATACTATAATCGCTTTTATCACGTAACAATTGTTAAAAATTAATAAAAAATTAAAAACTGCTTTTTTCCCATAAGGCCAATGCTAATTTACATGGGTTGTGCTATATACATCGCCAGGTGTCACGTGACGTTTTACGATCCCAATACTAGTGCAGCACTAGGTTCGGTCGTCATTTTCGATCTTTTCTCACTTTCTCAGTGCAACACCAACAAGGCACATGGCAATGAGCAAAATGGCAAACAAATTAAACAACGGTGTCACATCATAAGTGTGATTCGTTGTAAACAAAAATTTCTCTGAAACTAAATATTGCAATTATAGCAAATAGTACAAATATAAAATCGTTTACAATATATGTATATGTCCCAACAAAAAATATCTTTGGTATATGTATATGTATGCATATATATATATATATATATATATATATATATCTCATTTATATATATATATATATATATATATATATATGCATATATATTACTTCTTCATCTGAGTACTCATTTATTATATCAATAAAATCTTTTATCTTTGGTTTTTCTTCTTATATAATTATCATATCTTATCTTTATACAATTTATCATAAAATATAGTTCTTCTTCGTCGCTACTGCTGCTTTCTAATATTTCCTCCAAAAATATATATCGTTTAAAATCCATTATCCCGCTGTAATCACTTCTCGCTGAAGAATCAACCGAATTTATATTCGGACAAAGCAAACTGAACGAGTGTAGGTTTGTTCGCGTCGCTTGCCCCAACATGCTCCTACTCGCTCCAATACGCTCCAAACTATAGTATTACGTTACGTATACTATAGATTGGAGCGTATTGGAGTGAGTAGGAGCATATTTGGGTATTGTGATGCGAACAAACCCTGTAAAATTTCTTACACTATCAAAATTGGCCGTGCAATAAACTTTGCACTCGTTCAGTTTGCTTTGTGTTTCCGAATATAAATTCAGTACTACACTAAGGTAGTGCGATATTCATCAAATGCAACATAAAATGTGTATCATAATAGTGCAATATAATCGAATACGAAGAGTGCATGCACCGCAACAGAGGGCGTCTATCGAACGCGTTGCACTGGGAACGTTTGTACTCAGTGTACACTCAGTGTACACTAGTGCAGGCGACCGAATTCGCTATATGCATATATGTAATACCAGAGAGAAGACTGAGAGACGCCACGGGCCGGTTTTAGGTGATCCCTGAAAGCGATACGCCCTCTGTGGACATTAAAACGTGCACATTGAACTACATAGCCAATGTCCACGAATGTTCCCAATGGTAACGCATAATGTGCACATTTCTGGTTGCGTTCCGTGCTATGTCTACGGATAATGGTTCTGTTCCGTGCTATGTCCACGGATAATGGTTCTGTTCCGTGCTATGTGCACGAAATGTAGATAATACAGTTTTATACTTTTCTGTAACAATAAGATATATATCTTAGACCATCCACCTTATATATTAAGTAATATAAATTAAAATAATTGCTGGGTCAAGGCTTTAAGAGTAAAAAATAGTTTACATTAATTAATTAATAAGCATTTAATAAACATTTAAATCATATAATACTAAGAAAATTACTTGTCAAATTACATATAAAAAATAAAAAATTATTAAATAACTATCATCGCAAACGTTTCGGTCTTTCTCATTTCGTCGACCATCTTCAGCGAATTATTCGTTTACCGTTAAATAATTCGCTGAAGATGGTCGAAATGAGAAAGACCGAAACGTTCGCGATGATAGTTATTTAATAATTTTTTATTTTTTATATGTAATTTGACAAGTAATTTTCTTAGTATTATATGATTTAAATTTTTATTAAATGCTTGTTAATTAATTAATGTAAACTATTTTTTACTCTTAAAGCCTTGACCCAGCAATTATTTTAATTTATATTACTTAATATATAAGGTGGATGGTCTAAGATATATATCTTATTGTTATAGAGGTAAAGGAAAATGTAAAGGGAATACATCTAAACTTAATATAATATGTAATAATTAAATAAATATACTCTTAATTAATATATTTTACTGTATACTTTTATTTTAGTTTTCAAGTTTTTGTTAATAGAAATTTATTATAGAATATTATAATAGAATAAGAGAATTATAATATACAGATTATAATAAAATATATAGTATATAGTACAGAATATATAGTATAAAATACATAGTATAAATTAATTGTAAAAATAATAATTCGTAGTCCCCCCGCTTCCTTTTCCTTGTCCTCTTCCTCGTCCTCGGCCACGGCCTCGGCCTCTCACGGCTATAATTGTTCTCGCAATTATATCATTTAATTCTTCAGTCTGAAACATAAACATTAACAAAAATGTAAATGATAAGAAAAGCATATATATGTATATATATATATATATATATATATATATCTGTATATATCTGTGTGTGTGTGTGTGTGTGTGTGTGTGTGTGTGTGTGCGTGTGTGTGCATTATTGTGTGGGTGGGGTGGGTGGTGTGGGTGTGTATGTGTGTGTGTGTAAAATAAAAAATATAATTGTATAATACACACATGTAAAAAGTTTTATACTCACATTTAATGATAAAACGCTCGCGGACGCCGCCGTTGCCGTCGCCGGTGCTATCGCCGGTGTCATCGTCGTCGACGCCGATGCCGTCGTTGGTGTCGTCAAAATAAAAATTATCCAAATTATTTTATCGGTTCGAAAATAATTCTAATGACTTACTGAGATTTTTGCGATTAAAATGACACCAAACACGGTATAGATTGGGTAATTTTTAATTAGATTATAATCAAGATGTTAATTACTTATCTAATTAAAAATAATCCGATCTATACCGTGTTTGGTGTCATTTCAATCGCAAAAATCTCATTAATCCATTCAAATTTGAATTAAAATAATTGTAATGCATTAATGAAATTTTTGCAATTAAAGTAAATCGAATCCGATAAAAATCGAAAAATTTTTAATTAGATTAATAATTAAAATATTATTATATAATCAATACCCAGTGAGAAATGATCATCAAATCGACATTAAATTGATGTAAATTGCAATCAATTCGATGTCGACTCGATAGGTCATTTCTCACTGGGTATTTTAATTATTAATGTAATTAAAAATTATCCGATTTATATCGTGTTTGGTTTTATTTTAATCGCAAAAAATTCATTGATGCATTACAATTATTTCTAAATCAATTAAAAGCAAAATGTAAAAGTTTTAATTTCTTTATTTTATTCGATTTTTATATTTTACAGACAGATAAGGGAGCTCTTTAAAGATCTTCAATGCTGGAAAGCCACTGAAAGTCGCGAGATCGAGAACGAGTAAAGAGCAAGCGAGATGACCGACATCAAAGAGAGTGCCGAAGTCTCGCGAGCCTATCTTAATCTCCAATCTTTTGTATCATATTTCTTCTTACTATAGAAAATAAAATTTTTACATTTCGCATTTTATCGGACCGAAAATAATTGTAATGTATTAATGAGATTTTTGCGATTAAAATGACACCAAACACGACATAAATCGAATTACATAATCAAACTATATTAATTATTTATCAATTTAATTTATTAATTAAAAATTATTCGATTTATGTCGTGTTTGATGTCATTTTAATCGCAAAAATCTCATTAATCCATTACAATTATTTTCGGACCGATAAAATGCAAAATGTAAAAATTTTATTTTCTATAGTAAGATGAAATATAATACCAAAGATTGGAGATTAAGATAAGCTCGCGTCGAGACTTCGGCACTCTCTTTGTTGTTGATGCCATCTCGCTTGCTTCTTACTCGTTCTCTCTCTCGCTTTCCTCGCGCTCCAGCATCGAGGATTTTAAAGAGCTCACTTATCTCTGAAAAGTAAACATGAAATAAAATAAAACCTAGAACATTTATTTCGCATTTTATTGATTTGAAAATAATTTTAATGGATTAATGACATTTTCACGATTAAAATGACACCAAACATGACATAAATCGGATTACTTTTAATTAAATATGTATGGCTAATGTAGTTAAAAATTATCCAATTTATATCCTTAGTGAGAAATGACCAGCAAATCGATATCAAATTGATATCGATCAATGCAATTTACATCAATTCGATGTTGACTGGATAGATCTCTTCTCACTGGATCGTGCTTATTAGTTTGTAATTTTAATCGCAAATATTAATGCAATAAAATTATTTTTAAACCAATATATATGTGTGTATATATATATATGTATATATATATATATATATATATATATATGTATGTATGTATGTATGTATGTATGTATACAAATTTATAATGCGAAGATACGTCTGCGTTCTTCTAGCTGGCCGTGCGCCGAGCGCACACGTACACGGCTTTTTCCTTGTGTGCGTGATGTAGCGCGACACGAGGAAAAGCCGTGTACGTGTGCGCTGGCTAGCTAGAAGAACACAGACGTATCTTCCGTCTTCTTCTCTTTCTCTCGCTATAGCTGACACGCTTGGCGATCGAGATCCAGAATTATATTTCTTTCATGAAGGCGGTCGAGCTTTCCACTTGGAATTTAGTTGAATATCATATATGTTTTTATACTCTTCCTACTAACATACTAATATACTGATTACTTTTTTTCAACGTGTCTTTAAATAATTTATGCAATACATTAAAATTAAACCTATATTAATATCATTAAAAAAATTATATTTATATAATATTTTTTAAGGATTAATATAGGTTTAATTTAGTATATTGCATAAATTATTTAAAGACATAAAAAAAAAATAAAAAAAAAGGAAGGTTTCGAACTCGAGATCTCCAGCGTTCTAGCCGCTCGACTTACTAACACGACCACGTTTATTAGTTTGAAAGTAGGTTTATCGAATCGGTAGATTACGTACTGACTTTATTTTTATTTCTTGGAAAATAATGGTACGAGTTATTGTACCATGTATTATATTTGTAGAAAGGGTATCAGTTATGTAACATATTGATACCTTTCCTACTAATATAATACATGGTACAATAACTCGTACCATTATTTTTCTAGAAATAAAAATAAAGTCAGTACGTAATCTACCGATTCGATAAACCTATTTTAAAAGCAATAAGTGTGGTCGTGTTAGTAAGTCGAGCGGCTAGAACGCTGGAGATCTCGAGTTCGAACCTTTTTTTTTTTTTTTTTTTAATGTCTTTAAATAATTTATGCAACATATTAAATTAAACCTATATTAATCCTTAAAAAATATTATATAAATATAATTTTTTTAATGATATTAATATAGGTTTAATTTTAATGTATTGCATAAATTATTTAAAGACACGTTGAAAAAAAGTGAATATATTAGTAGGAAGAGTATAAAAATATGTATAAAAATATATATAATATTCAACTAAAATCCAGGTGGAAAGCTCGACCGTCTCCTTGCAAGAGATATAATTTTCGATCTCGATCGCCAAGCGTGTCACCGAGAGGGAGAGACGGAGACGGAAGATATGTCTGCGCTCTTCTAGTTGGCCGAGCGCCAAGCGCACACGTACACGGCTCTTTCCTCGTGTGCGTGATGTAGCGCGCACACAAGGAAAAAACCGTGTACGTGTGCGCCCGGCGCTCGGCTAGCTAGGAGAACGCAGACGTATCTTCGCATTATAAATTTGTATACATACATACATACATATGTACGTACACACATACATATATATATATATATATATATGTGTTGGCTTAAAAATAATTTGATTGGATTAATAAGATATTTGCAATTAAAATCACAGTGATAAGCACGATCCAGTGAGAAGAGATCTATCGAGTCGACATCGAATTGACGTCGAATTGATGTAAATTGCATCGATCGATATCAATTTGATATCGATTTGATGGTCATTTCTCACTGGGGATATAAATCAGATAATTTTTAACTAGATTAACCATACATATTTAATTAAAAGTAATCCGATTTATGTCGTGTTTGGTGTCATTTTAATCGTGAAAATGTCATTAATCCATTAAAATTATTTTCAAATCAATAAAATGCGAAATTAATGTTCTAGGTCTTATTTTATTCCATGTTTACTTTTCATAGATAAGCGAGCTCTTTAAAATCCTCGACGCTGGAGCGTGAGGAAAGCGAGAGCGAGAACGAATAAAGAGCAAGCGAGATCGGCCAACATCAAAGAGAGTGCCGAAGTCTCGACGCGAGCCTATCTTAATCTCCAATCTTTTGTATCATATTTCTTTTTACTATAGAAAATAAAACTTTTACATTTCGCAGTTTATCAGTCCAAAAATAATTTTAATGGATTAATGAGACTTTTGCGATTAAAATGACACCAAACACGGTATAGATCGGATAATTTTTAATTAGATAAGTAATTAACATCTTGATTATAATCTAATTAAAAATTACCCGATCTATACCGTGTTTGGTGTCATTTTAATCGCAAAAGTCTCATTAATCCATTAAAATTATTTTTGGACTGATAAACTGCGAAATGTAAAAGTTTTATTTTCTATAGTAAAAAGAAATATGATACAAAAGATTGGAGATTAAGATAGGCTCGCGTCGAGACTTCGGCACTCTCTTTGATGTTGGCCGATCTCGCTTGCTCTTTATTCGTTCTCGCTCTCGCTTTCCTCACGCTCCAGCGTCGAGGATTTTAAAGAGCTCGCTTATCTATGAAAAGTAAACATGGAATAAAATAAGACCTAGAACATTAATTTCGCATTTTATTGATTTGAAAATAATTTTAATGGATTAATGACATTTTCACGATTAAAATGACACCAAACACGACATAAATCGGATTACTTTTAATTAAATATGTATGGTTAATCTAGTTAAAAATTATCTGATTTATATCCCCAGTGAGAAATGACCATCAAATCGATATCAAATTGATATCGATCGATGCAATTTACATCAATTCGACGTCAATTCGATGTCGACTCGATAGATCTCTTCTCACTGGATCGTGCTTATCACTGTGATTTTAATTGCAAATATCTTATTAATCCAATCAAATTATTTTTAAGCCAACACATATATATATATATATATATATATATATATATATATATACAGGGTGTCCCATCGCACTTGTGCAAACGCTCGTGAGCAGGTACGGCACAGTAAACTGAACAGAAAAGTCCTGTACCATTTTGCTAAATTCGCAATAATAAGCGAAATATTTAATATTAAAATTAGGCGAATAAGAGCGCGCCGAAGTACAAGGAGGCAAGCGCTTGAGCCGCCGGAGCTATAGCACGGCCTAGTGTGTCAGCATTGGCTGCCCGGAGATGTGGCAAGAGACGGCAGCGGCGAGGTACGGGCAGCGGCATGCCTTTCCCCTCGTCTAGCGTCCCGCTGTCCTAGGTTACCACACCGTGGATCTGTTCTTTTTAACTGCACTGTTGAACTGGTGCAATAAGTTAGAGTGAAAAAAATATATATTTGTCTCATTCTAACTTGTTGCACCAGTTCAGCAGTGCAGCTGAAAAGAACAGATCCCGTGTCAAGACTCAATTGCCGATATTATAATAAACTGCCGATATTATATTGAAATAATAAGCGTAAATAAAAATAATTTTGCATAAAAAATGTTATTTCAATATGTGAGGTAACGATTACAACCTGTATTCGTTGTGTTCTGCTTGAAATAGTTTCAGTCTCTCTGTTTAAGTTGGCTTGACGAATTTCAGGAAAATAAAGATTCAAAAAATAACATTAAGAATAATAGAATTCTAACAATACTTTTAATAGGTCTACAGTTCCTGATAAAAATTAAAGAGTTCTGCACTTGTATTAAAAAAAATAAAATTAATCTAAAAAAATGCGTCATGCCAACTTAAACAGAGAGACTGAAACTATTTCAAGCAGAACACAACGAATACAGGTTGTAATCGTTACCTCACATATTGAAATAACATATTTTATGCAAAATTATTTTTATTTACGCTTATTATTTCAATATAATATCGGCAGTTTATTATAATATCGGCAATTGAGTCTTGACACGGGATCTGTTCTTTTCAGCTGCACTGCTGAACTGGTGCAACAAGTTAGAATGAGACAAATGTATATTTTTTCACTCTAACTTATTGCATCAGTTCAGCAGTGCAGTTAAAAAGAACAGATCCACGGTGTGGTAACCTAGGACAGCTGGACGCTAGACGAGGGGAAAGGTGTGTCAGCTCATGCCGCTGCCCGTACCTCGCCGCTGCCGTCTCTTGCCACATCTCCGGGCAGCCAATGCTGACACACTAGGCCGTGCTATAGCTCCGGCGGCTCAAGGCGCTTGCCTCCTTGTACTTCGGCGCGCTCTTATTCGCCTAATTTTAATATTAAATATTTCGCTTATTATTGCGAATTTAGCAAAATGGTACAGGACTTTTCTGTTCAGTTTACTGTGCCATACCTGCTCACGAGCGTTTGCACAAGTGCGATGGGACACCCTGTATATATTGTTGCGCCTCCGCGCCGGGCCACGCCAACACAGAAACACACTCACTGACACACGCGACACTCTCCGCCAAGGCGGAATAAATACTCCGTTATCGGTTGAAGGAACTCTTTAATGCAAGGAAAAGCGTACAGAGAAACACGTCCGTAACTCCCGAAAGATCCGGCACAAATACGCCGATCGCTGTTAAACAGCAGACGACGCGCTGCTAGGGAACCCCGCGCGACAAGAAGCACACCGGGCGGCGAGCGCGGATGTAACACTGCCCCCCTTCTTCTTGAATGTCGTCCCGACATTCAGGCAGGGCAGTGCTCTAGAGACCTCTCGTCTCCAGTCCACGCGGAGGGGTTGCGGTCTTCCCGGGACCTCTCGTCCCTAGACCCGCGTCTTGCTGGACGGCTTCCTGCCCTACCCCGAGCTGCTGCTACGGGTTACCGGGCTCCATCCTTCTTTACTTCCTCCGCGTCTCCTCTTCCGCGTCTTCTCTTCCACCTCTTCGGATCCTCTTCCGATCTTCTGACAAGGGGGGGGGGGAACTTCCCGTGGACCCTTTCGTCCCTTAAGACGCCCCTGTCCCTGCCTCGGCATTCGCCCTTGTCTCACGGAAAACCACGGTCGAAAACCGTGAGAGAGGCAGTCTTCGGTAAGAGAAAATCTTTCCTTCTTCGGGCGTTGTTTGCTTCCCCGTCCGGCGCCGACCGTCTTCAACGCGTGCCGGCCTCACGGGTATCGGTCGTCGGCCGTCTCCTCTCCCGTCCGGAGCCTTTCTGAAAAGAAGGACTAAAACAGAAACAAGCTCAAACAGTTTTTCTACCAACTAAACTATGCCGGGCTCTGATTCCCTACGCGCCTTTCGTGATAAGGCGCGAGCCTATCCGCGTGAACAATCTTATTTCTCCTTCCATTCGACCTCCGAATACAATAAACCACGTCGCTAAGTTTCCTGACGATAAAATAAGGTCCCTCCCAGTTACTCTGCAACTTAGGAGCCCTCCCCTTAGTCCTTCGGGGATTGAAAAACCAGACCTTCTGCCCCTCTTCAAAAGAAACTTGCCTGGCTCTTTGATCATACCAGGTCTTCATTCGTGAAGATTTCATTTCCACCCTTTTCCTTACGTTCCTGTGGATTTCATCCATCTTTTTCCTGATTCTTTGCAAATAGTCGAACTCTGATTCCAATGCTCCTGGAGGTTTTCCTCGAAGAAGATCTAGCGGCAACCTTAAGTCGCGGGCGAGATAGAGCTCGGCAGGAGTTACTCCTGTCGTCTCGTGCCTTGAAGAACGATAGGCCAACAAATATAAAGGAATCCAACGATCCCAATCTTTTTGGTTTTCTGAAACAAATTTCGCCAAGTAGTTAAGAATCGTTTGATGTTGACGTTCGACTAATCCATCTGACTGGGGATGTAAAGGTGTCGTTCGAGTTTTCTTTATTCCCAATATACTCGACAACTCGCGAAATATTCGCGATTCGAAGCCTCTTCCCTGATCTGTATGTATCTCCAAAGGAACTCCGTGTCTGGCGACAACTTCTTTAAGAAGACTTTCGACAATAGAATTAGTACGGATATTCTTAAGAGGATCAACCTCCACCCACCTGGTAAAGCAATCCACCATCACGAGGAGGTATCTGTTTCCCGAAGAAGTCTTTGGGAAAGGACCGAGAATATCCATTTGAACTCGATCAAATGGGGCTCCTACGTTATAGATTTGAAGAGGAGATTTCCCTTTTCCAACAGGACCTTTCCTTGCAACACAAACTTCGCAGGATTTGCACCAGTTTTCTACATCCTGCTTGCATGTAGCCCAATAAAATCGTTTCCGTATTTTCTCGAGGGTCTTATTGACCCCGAAATGGCCTCCTGTTGAAGAATCGTGGCCCTCCTCCAACACACAACGGATTCTGACTTTGGGAACTATCAGTTGAAGAATTTCCCTCTTCAAACTCGGAGACACCCACTTTTTGTACAAAATGCCTTCCTCCACCACGAGGGAGTCCCAGTAGGACCAATAAACTTTAGCAACGGGTCTCCCTGCCGATATTTCCTGCCTAAGAGGGCGACGCCCCGTCTCTTTTCCTCGAAGAAAAATAGAAATGTCAGAATCTTCCAATTGCTCTCTACGCCAATCCACTGATTTCTCCTCGAAAAGAGTTATTCTCCCGATTTCTCTCTCGCCTTCCAAACTTTCTCTTACCTCAATCCTTTCACAATAGTGGCAGCCTTTTTCAGCACAAGGGCGTCTTGAAAGCCCATCAGCATTTTCATGAGAGGTACCCTTGCGGTGCATGACCTCGATGTCATACTGCTGTAGCCTCTCCAACCAGCGGGCCAACTGCCCCTCAAGATTCTTAAAAGACAGCAACCACCTAAGAGAAATGTGATCCGTTCGGACCCAAAACTTGCGTCCATACAAATATTGATGAAAAGACTGAACCGACTCGACAATAGCTAATAATTCTCGTCTGGTTACGCAATAATTCCTTTCAGCTTTATTTAACACTCGGCTGTAATATGCGATAACTTTATAAACGCCGTCCTGTTTTTGCGACAGGACAGCCCCGATACCAACATCTGACGCGTCCGTGTCCAAAAGGAATTCTCCTTTTCCCGTGGGGAAAGAAAGGACCGGAGAACTCGTCAAGGCGAGTTTTAGTTTCTCGAACGAGGCGCGACACTGCTCGTTCCAAACAAATTTAGCTTGATTCTCTGTAAGCGCATAAAGCGGCTTCGCCAAAACAGAAAAACCCTTTACAAATTTCCGATAGTATGAGCAAAAGCCTAGGAAACTTCGCAGTTGTTTCTTATTCAGGGGTACTGGCCAATCTCTTACAGCCGCAACTTTTTCGGGATCCGTGGTTATGCCCTTCTCAGAAACAATGTGGCCAAGATATTTAACCTCTTTTCTAAAGAAGTCACATTTGCTAGGATTAATTTTTAAATTTACTTTTCTCAGACAAAGAAATATTTCTTCTAGGTTACTGACCATTTCTTCAAAATTTCTTCAAAATTTTTGCCAAAAATAATAACATCATCAAGATAGACTAAACATTTTCCCGGAATAAATTTGTTTAAGATTTGCTCCATGATGCGCTCAAAGGTAGCCGGCGCGTTACAAAGTCCGAAAGGCATAACCGTAAATTGCCACAAGCCCCTTCCAATAGAGAACGCGGTTTTCTCTCTGTCCTCGGGGCGGATCTTTATCTGCCAGTACCCACTCTTTAGATCCAAAGTAGTAAACCAAACGTTACCTGATAGTTGATCCAAAATGTCGTCAATTCTTGGAAGAGGATAGGAATCTTTTACCGTTATTGAATTCAATTTTCGATAGTCCACACAAAATCTTAACGATCCGTCTTTTTTCCTGACAAGGACTGCTGGAGAGACCCAAGGACTAGTCGATTCCTCAATTATTCCATTTTCCTTCATTTCCATAATTGTTTTGTCCACCTCGGGTCTCATTTCAATAGGAATTCTCCGGGGAACCTGCTTAATGGGGGAAGAATCTTTCACATTAATTACATGTTCCCCTACTTTACAATTCCCAGCGGTTATCGTCTCAGAAAACAAATCTCGAAAATCGCGTAAGAATTTCCGAAAAATCTCTTTTTGACTTTCATTTAGCTCGAGGGAATCTTTCTCAAAAAGATTCTCCAAACTCGAGGGAAGACTAGGATAGATCAGACGTCCACATCTGTTTTCGGACCCCTTTCCGAAAGCAAGATCAAAAATATTCTCCAATTTTAGCCGCACGAGAAAATCAGCCCCCAAAATGCAATCATCGGAAATATCCGCGACAAGCATGGGGAATTCCACGGACTCCTTCCCAATCCGAATTTTCACGACTGCTTTACATTTTACAGAAATTCTCTCCCCCGTGGGATATCTCAAAGAACAATTTTCGTCTAGCAATTCCGTTTCTTCCACAAAATACGAATTCAAAATTGACACATCAGAGCCCGTATCTACTTTAAATAAACAATTCCTCCCGTTCACTTTACCGCGATAACAGAAAATATCAGAACTACACTTAATTCTAGAAAACTTAAAAGAATTTTCAATAACAGGGGCTTTCAACCCTTCAGCCGAACTCGCCCCGACAAGCTCGACTAGACTTTGTTTCCCGAACCGGCCGGGCACTCATGACGAAAGTGACCTTCCTTCCCGCACTGCCAACATTCCTTGTTGTAGCTCTTGTCAAATTTATTTCCTTTGACAAACTTATTTCCCCCCTTATAATTACTATCTCTTCCCTTCGCATTTACATGAGCATCTTTTCTAATTTCTCCTTCTCCTCTTTTATTAAAAGAATTTCCTTCCCTATTCTTTGAGGAAAAATAATTTCCCCCTTTCTTTTGCTCAAAACAACTTTCTTGAATCGATTTTATGGCTTTCGCCCTTTCAATGGCAATATTCAAAGAAGTGATCCCCTCTAGCTGAAGAGTTCTTTTAATATTCATCTCCGAGAGAGAAGAGATAAATTGCGCGCAGGCGATTTTATCGCGAACGGAATGTGGGCACTCGGGATAGGCAAGCCGCGAAAGTCTTTCCAAATCTGCCCCGAGGGCAGCGAAACTTTCCCCGAAACGCTGTCTCCTGTTCGTGAACAGCGAATAATAGTTCTGGAGGGACTGCGCCTCCCCGAAACGCAGCTCGAGCTTCGCTCTCAACTCCGAGAACGAAAGGAGCTCGCCTCCGTCGGCACAGGAGTCGAGAAGCGAACGCGCTTTTCCCCGTAGACAGGACGCAAGCACCACCGCTTTCTCCGTTTCGGACCACGAATTCGCGCGCGCGATTAACGAGAATTGCGAAAGAAATTCGCGGAGCGGCGCCGTCCCGTCAAAAATGTCCGGCTTTAACTTTAAACCCCGCGTTGCGTGCCCCGCACACACGCTCTCGCCCGCGCCGAGCAAAAACGACGAGGCGCCGCGGCTCTCGGAGGAAGGAATGTTATGGGCTAGACTTAGCTGTGGTTGGTGGGTGAGTCGCTCCTCGAAGCGCGTAAGGGCCGCTTCCTGTTCCCCAAGACGAACCTCAATGCCGTCGCGCAAATCCTGCAGCTGCGCTCGCTCCTGGCGTCGCTCCTCGTGCAGCTGTTGAAGCTCTAAGAGGACGGCCTCCAGGGCGCCGGTTTCCGTCGCTGCCGCCACCGCGGCCCGTGAGCGAGTCTTCGCTGGCGTATGCGTCGTCGCCATTCCCCTCGAGGATCAAGAGATCGCTCCTTGCTCGCCGTCCGTCCGAAACTCGGACGAGCCCCAAAATGTTGCGCCTCCGCGCCGGGCCACGCTACACAGAAACACACTCACTGACACACGCGACACTCTCCGCCAAGGCGGAATAAATACTCCGTTATCGGTTGAAGGAACTCTTTAATGCAAGGAAAAGCGTACAGAGAAACACGTCCGTAACTCCCGATCCGGCACAAATACGCCGATCGCTGTTAAACAGCCGACGACGCGCTGCTAGGGAACCCCGCGCGACAAGAAGCACACCGGGCGGCGAGCGCGGATGTAACAATATGTATGTGTGTACGTACATATGTATGTATGTATGTATACAAATTTATAATGCGAAGATACGTCTGCGTTCTCCTAGCTAGCCGAGCGCCGGGCGCACACGTACACGGTTTTTTCCTTGTATGCGCGCTACATCACGCACACGAGGAAAGAGCCGTGTACGTGTGCGCTTGGCGCTCGGCCAACTAGAAGAGCGCAGACATATCTTCCGTCTCCGTCTCTCCCTCTCGGTGACACGCTTGGCGATCGAGATCGAAAATTATATCTCTTGCAAGGAGACGGTCGAGTTTTCCACCTGGATTTTAGTTGAATATTATATATATTTTTATACATATTTTTATACTCTTCCTACTAATATATTCACTTTTTTTCAACGTGTCTTTAAATAATTTATGCAATACATTAAAATTAAACCTATATTAATATCATTAAAAAAATTATATTTATATAATATTTTTTAAGGATTAATATAGGTGCAGCGCAATGTTTTGTAAGTTTGTTCGTCTATGATTCCATTGGTTTTCCATGTTTTTATTAAATCATTCATGTTATTTTGAAGTGATCTCGTAGGGTCTCTTTTTAGTTTTTTGTATGTCGTTTCGTCATTAAGTAAAGTCTCCATTTGTTTGTCGTATTTATTTCGTTCGATAATGACTGTAACCTGTCCTTTGTCCGCTTTAGTTATTAGTAAGTCCTTGTTCTGTCTCAGGAATTTTTTGCATTCATGGAATTCCTTCAAGATGAATTTGTCAGTTAGGTTAATGTGTTTGTCAGTGTTTAAAAATTTTGTCAAAACATTACTGATGGAGTTGCGTGTGGAATCCGCGACTTTTTTGTCTAATTTATATGCTACGTTCTCGAAGTTTTTAACAATCATAAACCATCATATTAATAAAAGACTCAAGGAGCTACAGCACAGACGCAATAATTCTCACGACAACATTGCTTTCGATGCAAATAACTGCATTGTCATTCCGTTCTCGAAAGAAGTTGGAAGAAACATTGAACGCATCTTAACGAATGCCAATCTTAAAGTGCTGTACTCCATCGGTAATAGATTGGATGTAATCATTAAGAAGGGCAAGGATAATCTATGTGTTCTTAAACAAACGGAATTAGTCTATGAAATTAATTGCTTGAATTGCAACGCATGCTACATAGGGCAAACGAAACGACACCTGATTACCAGACTAAAGGAACACCAAAATGATGTCAAAAAACACACCGCGAATCATTCTGTCGTGAGTAAGCATAGATTATCCTATGACCATGAATTTGACTGGAACAATCCTACAATTTTACATAAAGAGACACATACAAGAAAAAGGGAGATTGCTGAAATGCTTTTCATCAAGAGATGCAGTTTCGCAATCAACTCCCAAAGAGACACGGAGAATTTGACTGCGATATACGACGGACTCCTTAATATTCTATAATTTATAATTTTATTTTTACTTGACACATCCTCTTCTTATTTATTATTTACATTTTAGACTATTGACCCGAGTTTTCTATTTTATTTAATATTTTATAATTTATTCCTTTTACTTCTTCTTGACAAACCTCTCTTATTTATTATTTACATCTTAGACTATTGACCCGATTTTTCTATTTTATATATGATGGTTTATGTCCTTCTTATTTTATTTTATTTGTTTGCTATAATTTTGTATTGTACGTCACGTTGCTGAACTTAATCTTGCTCAGTCCTTCCTTTGCTGTCACCAACATCAGACGACTTTTATATCGAACGAAATCTATATCGATTCATTGTCATCAATATTTTAATCTTGTATTTGTTGTTTACTGGACTGCTAATTATGTAAGTTTTTATTTTTATATGTATAATTTTGCGCCTTTCAATGATTGTTAATAGTTCCTTCACATCGTATTTATAGATATATTTGAAAAGGACCTAAACCTCAGGTCGAAACGTAATAAACGTCGATTAATATATCACTTGTGCCGGTTTGGAGTCAGTTATTACTTTTCCTCGTTTTTCTTACCACTGGCAAAGAAAAGAATTTCACATCTATTATAAATATTATTAAATATTATTATTGTATGTATGTATGTACTTGAAATAAACTTTTCTTTGTAAAAGTAAAATTATACTAAATGAAGTTTTTCCTTAAATCGTTAATAAGAATAAGATGAGTATCTGGCTTCGCAAATAAAACAAGTAATTTATTAATCAATCCGAGATAGAACTTGATAAAGGGAGATTTTTAGCGGATGCGACTCCCGCATAACCCATCGTATCGGGCGGCGAGTATGCATAAATGCATTTTCCTCCTCCTACGAAAAAAAGTCTTTTCTTTTAAAAATATTAATTTAATAAGTATATATATGGGTAATAATAAGTATATATATATATATATAATATATATTTATAGTAATATTATATACATTTATTAGTATAATATATATAATTACTATGAATGCGTATGTACATACTTATATAAATTAATAACTTATAATAAATTAATATTCTTAAAAAGAAACATTTTTTTTTATAGGAAGAGGAAAATACATTATTACCGTCCGGATAGGTATGCGGGAGTCTCATCCGCTAAAAACTTCTCTCTATCAAATTTTACTTCGGGTTAATTAATGAATTACTTGTTTTATTTGCAAAGCCAGATACTCATCTCAATGTTAATAACGATTTGAGGAAAAAACTTTATTTAGTATAATTTTGCTGTTAGAATAAAGAGAAGTTTATTTATACCATACAGACCCAGTGAGAAATGACCATCAAATCGATATCAAATTGACATCGAATCCATGCAATTTACATCAATTCGACGTCAATTCGATGTCCAGTCGATAAGTCTTTTCTCATTAGGGAGGCACCTGAAACAAAAATTTGTATATTATTTAAAAATTAAACTTTTTTAAGGAAAAAAGTTATTGCAAAAAAAACTTATATTTATCAAAAATATAATTTTAAACATTAAACGTAGAACGCATCGTAAATATTTCAAATAATATAGAATTAAAAAATAGCTTTAATAAATTACATTTTATTTTGGTATTTGTATTGTCGTTAAGCATGACGTAAAGATTGCAATCACAGTTGAAACAATTGCATAAATCTTCGACTAATAGGTCTTATTACGGGGAGATCTACATAATGTAGGTTTCCTTTAACTGAAAGTATCAGTTATGTGTTTTGGATGTCTCTTTTTTTTTTATATTTGCTTCAGGATGACATCCGTTATTGCAAGTGATTTAAATTATGTCCTACTTAAATTACATCTTGGCATTTTGTGTGGACTTTATTTTATTTTAACTACAAATACCGTGCAATATTTTGTATGTTTATTGTGAAGGTACTTCCTTAAATTTATATTGCAGTTTGCATCTTATTATCATCATTGTAACAAGAAAATGCATGATTTAACAATTTCATAGCATGATTGTATTATTTTTTTTATTTATTCCGTGATAAAACCTACTAGTCTAGATTTATGCAATTATTTCAACTGTGATTGCAATCTTCTATGAAATTGAAAAATTATGTTTCTTTTTCTCATTACTGGCTAGTAGTACTCGCTATAAAGTAACATGATTTACAAACATTTGTCACTCGATCCGTTAAGATATTATGGATGCAATATCATGATACAATATAGCAAGCATTTCTGTCCATAATGACGAAATGATAAGATGCAACAAACAAAGGATAAATTTAAGGAAGTATAATTACAATATAAAATTAATATTAAATTAAATATATATTAACAAGATAAAATTTAAATATAATTTAAATTTTATATTTATTAAATAGTTCATTCTTATTAAAAATTTTCTGCGTTCTACGTTATTTATTGCTTTTGATTGCTTCTTTGCTTATTTATCATTGCCTTTTATTTTAACTTATATTTCTACTTTTTACAGTACACTTCACAATACACTTTTTTTTTTTTTTTTTTTTTAAGAATGATGTTCAAAATGATTAACGCTTTCTAGCTTTCCTGCTACAATCGTATATGGTCTCATTTTTTACCTATTTAACAACTTATTCATTTTCTTCTGGAAAATATTCTTGTCTCTTTTTATAGCACGATTGTTGTATCTCGTGCAAGAGTACAATTTTATTTTGATCATATATCTTAACGCTTGCAGCCGATGATTGTAGCACGCATTATTTTTGTCTAGCCATTCAGAATACATTTCGTTTGTTGCATTTACACACTCATTTGTTATTTTATCTAAAATTTGTTTTGATGCCCAATAAGATTGCCACATATTATTGAATGTCATCAATTGCACTTGGACCACTTTCGTAAAAAGATCTGTCGGTCGTATTAATTTCGTTACTGTAGGAGCATCTTCGTCTTCATTTGGATATTCTCGAAATTCTATATACATTTCATTTTCTGTTGCGTTATCCATTGGCGTTTTCATCATACAATTACGACAATTGTCGCACTTGTTCTTTGCAACGCTTTTTTGCGCTATATATCCAGCAAAAAATGTAACAGCATTTTGATCATATATACTAAGCTCAACATTTTTTGCATCTCCCACATTTGTGTATTCTTCAAGAATTTGTACATCTTCCACAAATGATTCGTCTTCAGCGTCATAGTCATTAGCGTCATATTGTACAACGGTATGATTCGCATTCAATGAATTTTCTAGCGTTTTAACAAGGTGACTCGGTGGATTAATAAGAGACTCAGCTTCTGGACATTGAACATTGCCTTTATCAGTTGTTTTTGGGATGTATCCTGTAGATATTATATGTCTCAGAGAGAGTCGAACCATTCTTGCTGTGGGATTGGGATTAAATCCTCCACGTTGTCTCAGTTTAGAAAATAAATGTTCGACTGAGTCTTGATTGCATAATCCTGTGGCAAGTTCAAATTCTTCATATTGCTTTGTAAGTTCCTTATATGTTCCAAGAATAGCTCCTACAGTTAAACTGAAACTCTTCAAGCAAGGAATTTGTGACAATTTGTTCGGCGATATAGACCATTTGGAGCATCTTTCCACAAAATCTGTTAATAAAATTTCGATGTCAGGATTTTTGGCAGATAATGGTCGTTTTCCACCATATTTCATATTTAGACTATAAGAATTACAAGCATCTATTACTTTATTCAGATGTTCTGTAAAATTAGCCGTTGCTTCCCATGTGTTCGTTTGTAATAGCTTTGAATGACCGGCAGTTTTTATTGCGGCTGCAAAGGTATGACTAAATAATTGGAAAGCTCTTTTAACATTCATCGTTTCAAACGTATTGGGGCGAATATGTGCTTCCGTAATATGTGACAATAAATTGGAACCTCCTTTAGTGGCGTCATCAATAGACCATGTCGATTCAAAATCGTCAAATGATGCGATTATTTGTCCATCACGATATAAATGTTTGTGCTTTCTCAGTAAAGCCGCAAATCTTTTCACTAAATGTGGAAAATCATACGCTGCGTAATATTTCTTTCCATTATGTATAAAAAATGGTTTATTCGAGGTCACGCCAAGTTTTACATAAGCACTCTGATTACTTGGGCCTTGATCGCACGTTACGAGTGATACATCAGCACCCGCTTTAATCAACCTGTCTAAACATTCTTTTACTAAAAATATTATTTCTTCGGCTTTCATACCTGTCCCAGAAAGAAAATATGCAACTATTTGACGCCATGCATGACGCGCGTTTATGCTATCCAAACAAAATACAAAAACATGTTTTGCGGTTTCACGTGTTCTTCCCAGAGGTCCTAAATCGATGAGCCCTTCTATTTGGTCTAATTTGTGAGAATATTCTTGATATGATTTAATTGTCATTTCATCCCACTTCAAGGCACATACTCTTTCTTTCGCAGGTATCTTAGAAATTTTCTCTTGCAATTTACGAAATATAAATTCGCAAAATCCTGGCATCATATTATATTCTTCGTGCCATCTGTGGATTGTTCGTTCTCCAGGAAAATTGCAACCTGCCTTTCGTAATCCACGCAGTGCAGAAGCTGAATAATAATAAAGCTGCTTCGATATATTTTTTTCTTCTTCCGTATATGGTGCGTTTGGCGTATGTAGTTGCAAGTTTATCATTGATTTTGCAACAGGATGCAATTTACTTTTATTTATCAGTTCCTGTATATTCTTTTTTGTGCTTTTCTTACTTGTGCGTTTTGTGGGCATTCGTCGAACATATCTTTGTAAACGTAATTTTAACGTTTTTACTGTTTGACGTAAACGCACGTTTTCTTTTCTTAGGGATTCAATTATAATTTTTGAATTTTCTTCATCTTTTTTCTCTTCATTTTCATTTTCTTTTTTTTTTCTCTTTATTTATTTCTTTATTTCTTATTTGTTGTTCCTTTCTTGTATTGTGCGATATTTTTCCGCAGATTGGCGGTTCCAAATGCATCCAATCCATAACATTTTCTTCTTCTGCTGACATATCAAAATGTAATCGTAGTGATTGGTATGTTCGTAATGGTGGCCATTGAAATGATTGTTCTGACATTTCATCATTTTCAATATTTGTGGATGTCGTTGGCCTTACCGAATTTTCATTATTTATTTCTTCTACAATAGGCGTGCTCTCTACTATAAAAGGCGTGCTCTCCATGTCTACATCTTCATTATTTTTAGGTCTAATATTTTTAAAGGGACGAGGTACTGAGCCGCGTTTTAATAACTTCTTACCTTCTCCCTTGAAGGAATCCTCACTAAAGTGATCTGCACACAGACCGGCACGACGAATTGAACTTGCAGACCATTTTTCCAATTGAGTATTTCCTGAAACAGAATCAATACGAAGGATTACTTTTTGTAATTCTAAATTTCTTAAAAAGAAAATTTACTATTATTAAAAAATAAGTTGTTTTTATAGATTTGATCTAAAATTACTTTTAATGAAAACGATATTATTTTGTTTGAGAAATAATCTATATATATATTTATTAGATTGTATTAAAATAAACATTGATAGATATTTTTAACATAGTGATAATATAGCAAAATTGTATGTATATGTATGTATATGGAGTATTCCATATGAAAACAATTTTTTTGGCGACTATTTTTTATTTAATTTATTTTTGTTATGTTTTTGTATGTTATATTGAATGTAGTTTCTATAATTTTTTAAAATTTTTATCTCTATCCATACTCGAGTTATGAATTTAAAAAACTATAAAATTAAAAAATTTTTAATACTTATTATTTTAAGAAGAATAAAGATGTTGTCACTAATAAGGTGGTTATTTCTTTGTACTTGTGTATATATTTTCAAAATTTGAAAAAAAAATTTTTTAATTTAAAAAAATTTAACAGTGTTTTAGTAAATTATAATTATAATTATTTTTGTTTTTTTAAGAAAACTTTTCCGATTTAAAAAAAAAATTGAAATTCTAGACTTAAATACAAAAGCTTCAAAACACAATAATGAATAAAGAATGGATTCAGATAATTTTTATTCTTTAAGATCATTTGTTGCATTTTTTTTTAATGACATTTTTTTACACTACTCCAATTTGAATAAAATGATTTTACAAAAATAAACATTTTATTTTTATGTTTTAATATTGAAGAGAAAATTCCAATATTTTCGATTTTTCAGATTATTTTTGTTGAAAATATTGTTTGAATCCAATCAAAAAAAGCTTCACAAATAAAAAATATTAATTACGAATTTTTAAGCATGAAAAATAAAAAAAATGATTTATAAATAAATATTTTCAACATAAATTATTAAAATTAATAAAAATTAATTAATCTTTTTTTCCAGAGCTTTTTTGTCGAAGGAAATTTTAAGAAACTTACATTATTTTTGAAAAAAAAAAGTTTTTGAAAAATAGTTTTTAAAAATATTAGAATTTGTTTTTTTATTAAAATTTTAAACTAAAGTATCTACTCATAAACTTTTTTATTCAAATTGAAGTAATGTAAAAAGCAAAAATGTGATTTTCGAAGAACAGTCTTAAATAAAAATGATCTTAAATAAATCAAAACTATTTGAATTTCCTCTTTATTTTATGGCTTAAAAATTTTGTATTTAACTTTAAAATGTTTTGTAAGCTTTTTTGTAAAAAATGTAAGGAGTTTTATTGAGAAACCAAAAATAATTACGATTAGAATTGATAAAAACACTATCAAAATATATATTTTTTAATTTTCTCAATATTTTTTTTCAGAAAATACATTAACAAAAACAAAAAATGATTACCTTGTTAATGACAATATCTTTTTATTCTTCTTTATTCTTTTTAAAGTAATAAGTATTTGAATTTTTTTAATTTAATTTATTTTTTAAATTTATAACTTAAGTAGGGATAAAAATCTAAAAAAAATTTATAGAAACTACTTTTAATGAATATAAAAATATTTAAAAAATGAAGCAAATAATACTTTAAGAAGGCATTGTTTTGGTAACAGAATGCCTTATATAAATATATGTATAAGTACACATACAGGGTCACACACATGTCACACTTCACTCCACCGGACATGCACACACACACACACACATGCACACACAGTCACACACACCCACAGCCACACAGCAGACAGATACACACACACAAACAGAGCCACACAGCACACACACACACACACACACACACACACACACACACACACACACACACACACACACACACACACACACACACCCACACATATATATATATATATATATGCAATTACAATACACCAAATACGACGTAAAATTTAGATTCCATATTATTTAAAAATAATCCTATTTATCTCGTGTTTGGTGTCATTTTAATTTAAAAAATATCATTAATTATTTGAAATTATTTTCAAATTATTAAAATACGAAATAAAAAATTTAGTTTTTATTTTATTCCATGTTCAAATTTTATAGACCTTTATACATGTATATTATAGAGAGCTCTTTAAACATTTTCGATGCTAGAGAATCGCTGAAAGCGAAAGCGAGAATAACAATTAAAGAGTAAACAAGACGACCGACATCAAAGAGTTCCGAAGTCCCGCTCGCGAGCCTCCCTTTATTTCCAATCTTACGTATCGTATTTCATCGTAGCATAAAAGATAAAATTCTTACATTTCGTATTTTATCGGTTCGAAAATAATTCTAATGAGGGATAAGAGGAGAGAGACGTTTGGAGCAAGGAGGTGTGCGGTGCGTGTGCTTGACATTTTGACTTTGTTAAAGGGGAAGTGCTGGACAAAGACAGTGAAAGACGGTGAAAGGTGGAGGTATAGGTTGTGTGCGTGGAAAGAGACAGTAAAACGAGTAGGAGAAGGGAAGGTGGAAAGGTGGAGAGAATAAGAAGGAAGGATAAGAAGAGTAAGGTTAGGAAATTTTAGAAGAGCAGTTAGAGAGGCTAAAGGCGTATACGCAGGAGAAGCCGCACGCGCATCGCGCGAGATTATCGCAACTCACTGTCTGTCCATGCTTAGGCAGAGAGTGCAGATAGAGCAGAGTCTCGAGGGCAGCGTTCTTAAGGCTGTCTCTACAATAGTGGAGAAACTTCCCGCATAGATAGTAACCTTATAGCCTCTCTACAATCCTAAGCATAGGGACTTGTGAAGAGACAACGAATGGAATCGGAAGGTAGCAGCACGGAAGAAAGAAACAATACAGTTGTAGAAACAGAGGATGAAATAAAGAAGAGAGGCAGACCTAAGGGAACACCAATTAGGAGCAGGAGCAGCTCAGTAAAGAGCAATGACAGTATTACAAGCAGAGGCATAAGCGAGAGTAGTAACGAAGGTATTAGCCGAATAACTAACTGGCTCAAAAAGTCAAACAGGGAAGAAGAAAAAAAGAAAAGGAAAGCAGAGAGTTCAGAACACGGTGGAAAAGAACCAAAGAAGAAAGGCGAAACACTAGTGGAAGTAAACATGAACGAAAGTAGCCAAGAAACCTCGGCTATTTTTAAGATGTTTCAAGAAATAAAAGATAAACTTGATTCAAGAGACGAAGAGGACAAAACGAGATGGGAAAGCTTGAACCGAAAATTAGAGAAAATAGAGAAAGAGAATAAGGAAATGGAAAAAATGATGAGAGATTTGGAAGAAGATACTAACATGAAATTGGAAATAATGAAAAGAGAAATGGTTGACATCATACGAGAGAAAGATAGAAAGGAAAAAGCAAACGAAACTAAAGTAAATAAACTTGAAGAAACAGTTAACACAATGAAAAAGGAATTAAAGGAAAAACAACTTGGTAAAAGAAAGGAGCATGAAAGTGGAGATACAAAGGAAGAGGAGAAAATGAAGAAAGACGTGGAATGGATAGTGGAAGTAGCGGCAAGAGAAAGAAGAAAGAAAAATGTGATAATCAAGGGAATGGAAATAAAAGATAAAGAAAGCCTGGCATGTTGGTTTGCACAGAAACTGGAAACTAAGGTAGAAATAAGAAAAATGTGGAGGATAAAGAATGCAGGAAAAACTATAGGAGTGCAGCTAGAGACCAAAGAGCAGAAACTGGAAATAATGAAGAAGAAAAGTAAATTAAGAGAAGAAAAAGATAAAATTTATATAAATGATGATGCAACGTGGAAGGAGAGGCAAAACAAAAAAGAAGTAATCAAGAAAAGAAGAGAACTGGAGCACAACGGCATAAAATGCAAAACAGGGTATAACAAAATTACTACAGACAATGATGTGTATTACTGGAATGAAAAAATAGAAAAATGGTTTCGGAGAGGAAACAGAGAAGAGGAAGCACAAGACTTCTAACAGAAAAAAGGAAAGAACATTGAGCTCAGACAAAAAAGAGACAAAGAAGAAGGAGAAGAAAAATTTAGAAATAATCTTTTGGAATGTTGCAGGTATAACAAGTTTAGAAGAAGAGGATTGGGAGCAACTGAGAAAATCCGACCTAATTAACATTTCAGAAACATGGATAGAAAAAGAGGATAAAATAATGGAATACAAGTTGAAAAACCATGAATCCTTGCAGATAAAAGCGAGAAGAGAAAGAAAGAGAGGTAGACCAAAAGGAGGCATGGCAATGGCGTATAAGAAAACGCTGATAACAAAAAAACTAAAAATGGAGAAGGTGACAGATGAAGTAATGAAAATGGAAATTGATACAGGGAGTGAGGTCTTCATAGTAATAAGTATTTATATGAGAGAATTCAGGAAAGAAAATTATGAGAAATTATCTGAAATTATAGAGGAAAACAAAAACGGATATATTATAATAGGAGGAGATTTCAATGCGAGAACAGCTGAAAAAGGAGGCAAAATTGAAGACGTCACGGACGGAGAAAATAGAACATCAGAGGACAAAATGATAAATGAAGAGGGCAGAGCACTAATAAAATGGTTAGAAGAAAATGGCTTTTACATAATCAATGGAAACATACAAGGAGAGGAAAAAGGTAGCATGACTTATATCGGAGCAGCAGGAAGATCAGTAATTGACTATATCATTACAAATAGGAAAGGAGAAGAAAGAATAGAGAAAATGGAAATAGTGGAAGGAACAGCTTCGGACCATTTAATAATTAAAGTATGTTTGAATACAGGAGTAGAAAGAGAAGATGTGCTAGAAAAAGAGAAAGAGATACTTACATGGTCAGACAAGGATCTAGAGGAATACAAAGAAAGGCTAAAAAAAATAGGAAAAGCGTCTGAATGGAAAGAATTAAAGAACAAATTAAGAAACGCAATTCCGTGGAAGAAAATGAAAATGAAAGATGGAACAGAAGAGAGAAGATGGTGGGACGAGGAATGTCACATAGCTAAGTTAGAATTAAAAGAAGCCAAAAGAAGATACACAGAAGATGAATCTAAAAAAGATAAGTACCTACCCAGATAGCCAAGTCTGTCAAAAACAGATTTATGCAAACGTCTGCTTTCAATTTATGTCAGCAAAAAAGTCACAAATTTGGTACAGAAGTTGTTATGACCGATTAAGTCAACAAACTGGTGCTGAAAATCGAGCAGACCCTGCTGACAGACTCCGACAGCAGATACCGAGCAGAATCTGCTAACATGACTTGACATCAGATTTGCGGCAGAAACCGAGCAAGACGGTGCACAGTCTGATTGACGGCAGATTGACAGCAGAAACCGAGCATGATCTACAGTTTTTGATTATTGATAAAATGAGGCATTTAAATGGATTTATATAAAGGGTTCTCCACTTTCTTGGATTAAAATACATAAAAAATTAAATATATTATGTTAAGAAAGCTGACACACACACACAGACACGCGCGCGCGCGCGCACACACACACACACACCACCCATACACACACACCACCCATACACACACAATTATTGTAATCGCAAATTATGGAATATTATATAAAATATTACAATCATAATTTTAAAGTACGGATACAATTATATAAACTGATATTTTCCGCGTATCGCGTTATACCAATCAGAAGCATTACTGTTTTGCAGCGTATAAAAAGAACAACAGAATTACGTATCTGATTAGACGATTATACGCAGTACGTGCAAAATATCAGTCTATATTGCCCTATATTTCTTACTCAAATTTTAAGTGTAATATTTTGTATATTTTCCTAATTTTGCGATTACTACAATTATGGTATTTTTATAAATAAAAAATCAATTAGACAGATTTAAATATTGCATGTGCACAATTTTTTTGAAACCCCTGTATCTATAAGTATTGATAAATAAAACAGGTTTGTATGCCAAAATTGAACTATACAAATTATATAGAAAACTGTTTATTATATCTGCATGTGTGCAGAGATTTGAATAACTATATATGACATGAAGGTATAGACTGCAGTACAAGATACTAGTCAATCAATTGTATCTACAAATATTGTATATAAATAATAAACGTGTGACTAGTCTAAGCCTTTTACTTCCACGACCGATAAAAAAATTCCAATGGAAGAAAGGTTCAACAATGTATCACGAGAAAAAGCATATGGTGATTTTGATTAAAGCTTTTCATCTGATGATATAGATGTTATATTTTTTCGTTATGCACGGTTGATGATGTCTCAGAAAATTCTGGATCCCAAAATCCTTTAATAGAAAAGATTATTATACATTTTACATTATCAATGTATTATATACAATATAAATGATTAGAAACATATATTAAATATATATATATATATATATATATATATACCTTTTGGTGTATGCGGTCTATTATACTTATGCCGATGCCTTGAGCATTTATTTTTTCGTTTCTGTAATTCGCTTTCAGACAGAGACAGACTCTTGTAATACTAAAAATTACGTATAGAAATTGTTTATATAGAAAAGTATTTAGATTTTATTATGTAATATTAATATTTACTTTTTCACATTCTCAGCAATCTGTACCATTTAATTTTGATCTGCTAGCTTTGGATTGTATATTAATCTGCTTTTTCTTTTTCTTTTGCAATCTGTAAGTAATATATACTTCAATGAGATATATGTAACAGATATTTACATTATTAAATATTAAATAATATTATTTACACATATACCTAGTCAGTGATGCTTTCTCAGCAGGTGGTTTGTTTTCTATATCATCTAATTGTAAATCTAGGTTTTTAGATGATAATAAGCTTTCATCAAAGGCACCATGCTTTTTCTCGTGACACATTATTAAATCTTTCTTCCATTGGAATTTTTTTATCGGCCGTGGAAATAAAAGGCTTGGACTAGTCCCACGTTCATTATTCGTATTTGTAGATACAATTGATTGACTAGTATCTTGTACTGCAGTCTGTATCTTATCCTAAAAGATTAAACGAAATATTAAAACAATCATATACTGCGATAAAAGAAAATTCTATATATTGCATATTAATGAGAAATGATACATTAATCAAAGCACATCGAATTGATGTAAATTGCATCGATTCGACTAGACCCCAAATGACAGTTTGAATGGCAGTTTGTATGTTATGCGTTATGCAAAAGTGTGTGTTCGGGCCTATAGAGAATAGAGGGGCTACGTTCAGTCTCTTTCTACATTGTTATGGTTGCGCAGTAAGAGACAACATATGACATTGTGCGATAATAATAATAGAACATAAAACAAGTGTCCTTTGATAATACAAACTTATATATTTAATCATAGTAAAAAATTAAATTAAATTAAAAAATAAAAATTTAAATATTAATTAAAATGTGATTAAAATATAAAAATATATACAAATTTAACATTGCAATATTTTTTTTTACTTTTTATTACGCAAAATTTTTTTTAATTAATCGAAGACACTATAATTAGTAAGAGAGACATATTATATATTTTTTGACATTTTTAATTTTATAAACAATTTCATTATTTACACATAAAAATACACACGTAAAATGTTCTTATCTCTCTGCAACTAAAGATTAAAATTGCAAAAAGATTTTATAAAGATTGCGCTCGACAAAAAACATGCTTATATTATTAATTTAAAAAAAAAATTGATACTTATAACTCTTGAAAATAATATAGAGTCAAATAATTTTATTATACAATAGCAATTAATGCCGATATAAATTGAACGAACTGGCAAAAAGACGCGATGAACATTGCTTTTGTTGCGCGCGCAATAAGATAAAGATAAAAAGAGATAAAATGAGTCCCTTGTTACGTCCATATTCAGCGGACGTTACACCCTCTATTCTCGCTCTCTCTCAGTTCTGCTGTCTTCACATGCACTGAGTTGACTATTTTCTCTTTCCAATATAGAGATAAGAGATAACTTCTGCACTAGTGCAGCTAAGTTATCAGGTAGTATAGAAATAAAAAACAGATCCTAAGATCTAACAGTAAGTAATAAATGTACATACCTTTTTTGTTGAGTGCATTTTTTAAGTTTATCCCTTTTGAGAGAATTTTCACTTCAATGCTCACTGTAACAGTTAAACTCGAAATAGTAGAGCCACGCGGTCCGCGTGCACACAACGACGGTTAAATTGCGATCACGTGGGCGCCAAAAAATCTTGCTCTCGTATAGGCTGAGCCATATTGTACATCTATGATTGGTCGCAACTTAACCGTCGTTGCGTGCACCCGTACACGTGGACCGCGTGGCTCTACCATTTCGAGTTCAACCGTTACAGAGTGAACATTGAAGCGAAAATTCTTTGTGTGCGCAGACTTTGAGAAGCAAGAAAAGGCAGCGGAGATATCGTTTTGCAACTGCATTTAGGAGATAAAGATACGTAAATATAATGAAACGTAATAATATTAAATTATCCGTCTCGCGAAAATTAATAAATAGATTATCAGTGAGACAGCGAAACAGGGTTATGTCTGAAATAAGAAGTGGTATAACTGTGGAAAATTCTTCTTGTAAAGCTAGTAATAATATTGATAATAACATACAAGATATTTCGTTAATTAATATGAGTTTCAATTCTCTCGTAAATATTGATATTGTAAATAACACTCTTATGCGGCATAATATAGATGATGAACTTTCCTCTTCCTCTTCATGTGTTTCTGATGTCAGTTTTTATAGTTCTCATAGTGATAGTATATCCTCATTGTCATCTATTAATAATTTTGAACCATCATTTCGCGATCGTTTAGCTTCTTGCTTTGTGAATAATAATTTAACTCATGTTCAAGGAAACAGTATATTATCTGTCCTTCGAACACATCCCTGCTTCGCTGATTTACCAAAAGACGTTAGAACTCTTCTTAACACACCACGGAAGCCTGCTGTTGTGTCCAACGTAGAACCAGGACAATATATTCATTTTGATCTCGAAGCAAGCTTAGTGGAAAATCTCTTTAATTCTTCATTCGTATCATCCATGAAGGAAATAGAATTAGATTTTAATACGGATGGTTGTAGTTTAGATAAAGCAGGTATTATTCATATTTGGCCAATTCAATGTAGAATTGTGAATTTAAAATGTACAAAACCAATAGTTATAGGAATTTATAAAGGTTCACAGAAGCCACACGATGCTAACACTTTTCTTGAAAAACTCATTACGGATATTAATAGAATCATGTCCAGTGGAGGTATTACTGTTCGTGGCAACAAAATCCCAATACGTTTGAGAGCTTTTATAGCTGATGCACCAGCAAGAGCATTCATTTTAAATCATCGCAGCCATGTGTCTAGCAAACCTTGTTCCAAGTGCAAAGTTTCTGGTGTATATGTAGAAGGTCGTATTGTCTTCAGTGGTATTAATCATGCTCTTCGCACTAATGAAGAGTATGTCAGATGTTTAGATGAGGATCACCATAAAGATGGTAAAAATCCATTAACATCGCTACCAATGAGTATAGTTTCACAAGTACCTTTCGAATACATGCATCTTGTATGTCTGGGCGTTGTGAAGAAACTTTTGACTGCATGGATCCATGGTAAATATTCACGCTTATCAAAACTTTCTGGAAGATCTATTTCAATAATATGTGACAGATTAAATATTTTTAAATCATATTGTCCTTCGGATTTCGCAAGACGTCCTAGGTCTCTTGATGTTTTTTCTAAATTTAAAGCAACCGAATTTCGTCAATTTTTACTGTACACAGGTCCAGTTGTGTTGCATAATGTATTGGATGAGAAACTATATAAACATTTCTTGTTTTTACATGCTGCTATTAGAGTTTTGGTTTCGAAATCACCATCGAGGCAACATTTAAGATTTGCAGAGCTTGCAATACAAAAGTTTGTTCTTCGTTGTGAAATTCTTTATGGTCCAACTTTTCATACGTATAATATTCATGGACTCCTTCATCTCACTGATGATGTCAAACGCTTTGGTAGTTTGGACTCATTTTCTGCCTTCCCTTATGAAAATAATATGTTGATTTTTAGGAAATATCTTAGAAAACCGAATCAACCTCTTCAACAGTTTTTTAATAGAATGGCAGAGAAACAAGTTCATGATAGAAACGATAATAGCGAAGTTGATTCACCTTTTATTCGCGTGTCTTTATCGCATAATAATGATGGTAGTAATCGTTCTCAGTACCGTAAAATTCAATTTAATGAAATAACATTAAGTATAGATGAACGCGACAATTGCTGCATCTTACATGACGGATCTATCTGCATCGTTTTTAATATTGTTGTTGTGAATAATTCTTATCGTTTAGCTATAAAAAAATTTTTACAGATTGATAATTTTTATGATATTGGTATAGTATCTTCGGCTTGTAGAGTATACAAGTGTACAACGTTAAGTAGCGAATTTTTTTATATTCATTTGGACGAAGTTAACGCGAAATGTTATAGAATGCCTTTTCGCAATTCTACGATGGACAATGATGAAGAAAATCATTTAGAAACGTTGCAATACGTGGTGGCTGTTATTATACATAGTGAGAGAATGTAAGAGATATTTATACGTATGTATATATATATATGTTCTTTTGTAAACTTTTCAAGTTCTTATTTTTATAGAAATTCGTAATATTCTTTTTTTTCATCGTGCTTAATAATACTTTCCTTTTTTTCTCGTTTTATTTGTATACTTTTGCATGTATTTGTTATCGAATGTCATCTTCATACTTAGTGTGTGTTTGTAACTTTTGCTCCTCTGCTGCGGTTTCCACTTGTTCATACTTTTCACAATATATTGTTATATTTGCACATTTATCAACAATTTTCTTAATATCACAAGAAATACTTAATATTTCAATTTTCTTATATACCATAATTATAATATGTAGTGCATAATTTAATTTCAATCTTTTTATTTCATTTTATAATTTTATATTTTTTAATAAAAATATTGCTAAAATAAGTTAAAAGTTTTATTAGAAAAATTATAAAAAAAATTAGTTTGCTTTTTATCACAGTTTTACAAATTTTCGATATATTATCTACTATAACATATATATATAATATATACTTTTTTTTGTACTTATACGCAGGTAGAAATGTCTGAACGACCGAAGCGAATTATCGCGAAACCACGACGGTACAAGACGACGTCTTCGGATGAGGCTTCTTCGAACAAAAGGAAAAAGGTCCCATCTAACAACGTTGGAGAGATCGAAAAAGATGTCCAGGATATAAGAAGACATCTTGAGGAAGAAGGATCTATTTCTTCAGAGGATGACAATTTTGATAATTATAATAAATTTCCACAATATTCACACACATCATCACGCACATCCACTCAACCAAACACGAACATTCAATCACCCAATCCACGAGATACGAACATTCAATCATATATAAATAATGAAATACATACACACACTCAATCGTACATAAATCTACAACCAGCATGCTCATCATCACATAACACTTACATACCACAAGCAACACAATCATTTACACAATACGCTAATAATACTTTTACAGATTTTCAGGATAATTATTCCGGAACATATACACGCAGAGAGCACGACGTATTACCTTCTGAAAATTGGAATGTCGGCATTGAAGGATCGACACATGGTCATGGTTATCAGTCAAATAATTTGACGCAATTAGAAAAGTCGGACATTAATGTTTACAGGAAAATACACGAACGCTTAGATCGCGTAGAAACTGAAATGAAGTAAGAATTACATCTATCCAAACAGCATACATATCCAAAAAACATTCAGAGGACGTTTTTGAACGAAAAGATATATGTCTTTAGAGTGTCCTTTAAATATGTTTAGGATATGTATGCTCTGTGGATATATTATGTTTATCTATAAATATGTGACATGTTCGATGTGTTTGCATATACTGATTTGTTTTGATATTTTATTTGCAGACGAATAAATTCTAATTTAGAAAAAGTGTTAAGATGCGTCCAAGATCGTCATCGCGCACCGCAGAAACCGGCCATCTTCCCCATAGCATCACTTGCAGACATGGATGCTTTTGAAAGGTTCGACGAAGACGAATATTCCAACGTCGTAAGTAAAAAGAAGAGTAAATTATACCTTTTCGTATTACAAATTTTCGAATTCTTACATATTCTTATATTATAATTTTGATTGATATGTAGGTAAATTATTTCCGTTATATCGGCGGCTTTAATTTGAGAGAAGCTGCGAACCTGTGTCTGAAGGAAAGTCTGAAGGATGTCATTGCGACGTCTTTTACATGGTGGGGCCGTGAAGGAAACCGGCCGTTGTATAATACCCGTCTTATTGTGGCGATTTATGGTACGAGAATTAAGATATTTGTTTACGCATAATTGTTAATATTACTTCATATATTTTTAACGTAAAACGATAATTAATGTCTAATTTATTAATAATTTATAATTAATTAATGATAATTTGTGTTTGATTTCTTAGATGGTGTGTGCCAAAACAAGCATTTTGAGAAACCAACGCGCTCTGAATTTCAAGCGCAAATGCGAGAGGCTTTGAGGATGTCTAAGGAGAGATACAGAAGCAGATCACGCAAGAATACTGTTGCGCGCGGCGCAAGGAACCAACGAAACCGACGGGACCTGTGGAACGACGAGCGATTGAACGATGAGCAACCGATTGAAAGAGAAAGTACGGATGAAGAAGTTTTGAACAATTAGACAGGTATGTAATAACTTTGATTTTCTTTCTTAGGCTCGATAGCACCAACGTTATTTCGATCTTAAACGAGACTTTAATATGGTATTTATTTAGAAAGAAAGATAAAGATAGACACATATTTATGTCTCGCTTAAAATAATTTTAATGCATTGGCTTTACTCATTTTTAAATTTCTTATAATTTGGTCATAACGTAACAACTTTTTATGTACATCATCTTTAGATAACACGAGGACTGGAACGAGAACGCCGGATACCACACAAAGGAGCGAGAATATTTTCGAATTGGTCCTAAAAGTACTGGAAGCGTTTAATTTTTCACTTAAAATAAATAATTTTTTAAATTTATTATTTTTATTTTTCAATTTACTTTTTATTTTTTTTATTTGAATTTTATTTTTATAAATTTTTTTATTTTATGTTTTTATTTTATTTTGATTTTATTTTAATGGAACGCTTCCGAAAGCACTTTTAGCACCAAGTCGAATGCAAATAGAGAAAATAGGAAGATCAGAAAGAAGAAGAAGCAATTATACACGAGAACCTATAATTACTACGTGACCAGTGGATTCAATGACATATATATATATATGTCGTTGAGTGGGTCGCATTTCTCTCAAAAAGAGCAGAGAACAAATGGTACTTTTCAGTGCCTATTTTTTATCCATTAAACATGGATCATCTCGTTTCGCAACAATCGGCACTTTTCAGTGCCTATTTTTTATCCATTAAACATGGATCATCTCGTTTCGCAATAATCGGCACTTTTCAGCGCCAAAATTTTAAAAACTATCTCCCTTACATCCCAATATTATCACACATCAATTGGTACTTTTTAGTGCCAAACACTTTAGTTCTTGATATTAATATTATAATCATAACGCTCTTTATAGTGTCCTACGATTATAATATTAATATTGTCAAATTTGTGTGAAATTATGTATTCTTAATTTTCTTTTTTTTCTGTTTAGGCGATTTATGGAGACGCGCTCATCGGAAAATCCCGCAATCCGGTTCTAGGACATCAATTATTTCACACATTTCCAGAATAGTTTTATAAAATTTCATAATTAATAAAATAATAATTAATTATATCAATAATAAATTTAAATTATAATTCATATAATTTATATTAATATCTTCGAGTGCTATAATATATGTATTATATGTTTTGTTAATAATTATAATTTAGAAAGATTAATATGTAATAATATGTAAAAAATTATTATAAAAATTATTAGTAAAAAGTAACATTTAATTTTTCATCTATTTTTATCCGAGAAACTAACTGGAGAACCCTTTAAATCCATTTAAATGCCCCATTTTATTAATAGTAAAAAACTGCAGATCATGCTCGGTTTCTGCTGTCAATCTGCTGTCATATTGTGCGCGGTCAGATCTTGCTCGGTTTCTGTCGCAAATCTGACGTCAAGTCATGTTAGCAGATCCTGCTCGGTTTCTGTCGTCGATCTGCTGTCAAAGTCTGTCAGCAGGTTTTGTTTACAAATCATAAGCCTAATGCGGACATAACGGATGCCAATTTGCTAGCAACTTTTGTAGAAATTTGTTGCCGATCTGTTGACAATTTGCACACATTTTGCTTTCTGGGTAGTCAACAGGAGAAAGTACAGAAACCTTTTAGAGAAAAAGAAAATGAATTATAAAGAAAAAGAATGGATTGAAGCGAAAAAGGATAAGACAGGCAAGAAATTCTGGGAAATTATAAATAAACAAAGGAAAAAAAGAACAAGGATAAGCGACAAAATTAAGATGAGTGATTGGAAAGAGCATTTTCAAAATCAAATGGAAGGGACAGTAGAAAAAAGGATTGAAGAATTCGAAAGGACGGTAAACCAAGAAGAAGAAATAAGCTTAAAGGAAGTGAATAACGTGATAAAGAAGATGAGAAAAAAGAAAGCAGCAGGAGAGGATAAAATACCAAACGAAGCATGGCTATATGGTGGGAAAGAGGTAGCTGAAGAACTGCACGGAATTATAAACAAGATATGGAATGGACAACAGGAGTTACCAGCCGAATGGAAAACAGGTATAATAATGCCCGTACACAAAAAAGGAGAAATACATGACGTAAAAAACTACAGAGGAATTACGCTAATGGACACAGGATATAAAATCTATGCGGAGATAATCAGGATAAGGCTAGAGAATGAAATGGAAGAAAAACAATTAATAGGAGAAACACAAACTGGGTACAGAAAAGGAAAAGGAACCTTGGAAGCTATATACATTGTGAAGACAGCCATGGAAGAAGAAACGAAGAAAGAAAAGGGAGAAATTTTCCTATTCTTCGCGGATATGAAAGGAGCCTTTGATAAATTAAGAAGAGATAAATTATGGGAACTGATGGAGCAAAATAAAATCAGCAGTAAATTAAGAAAAAGAATTAAAGAGATATACAATGGGACAGCTTTTAGGATAAAAACAAATGAAAGACTTTCGGAAGAACTATACACTAAAAAGGGAGTGAGGCAGGGCTGTCCACTCAGTACAGCTCTGTTTAACCTAGCCTTTGCAGATCTAGAAGACAGCATGAAAAAAGTACAACTAGGAGGAATAGTGATAGGAAAGAAGAAGGTTTGGACAGTCTCGTATGCGGACGATGTTGTGCTACTAGCAAACAATGAAGAAGGAATAAAAGAAATGATGAAGAAGTTCAAAAAATACATACAAGAAAGAGGTCTGGAATTAAATATAGTTAAGTCAAAAATAATGAGAGGAAGAAAAGCAGGAGGAAGGAAGAAGAACATAAGGTTTGCGTGGGAAGGAAAAGAAATCGAGGAGGTGAAAGAAGTCAGCTACCTCGGATATACCTTGCAAAAAAACAATGGAGATGAAGCACATATAAGGAACATAAGAAAGAAAGCTATGGCTGTTTTAGGAAAGATATGGAGTTTAGGAGAAAGAAATTTCAAGGACAACTGGAAAAAAAGAATGTACCTGTTTGAAGTCTTGGTAGAGAGCATTATGATGTATAGAGTAGAGATATGGGGCTGGAAGGAATACAAAGAAATGGAAAGTATACAGGATAAGTATATAAAATGGACGCTAAAACTAGACCAGAAGACCCCAGCCACATGCTACATTTAGAAACAAAAAGAAATAAAATTGCAACCAAGTCAGGAATAAGAGCAGTAAAGTATGAAGAAAAAATTATGAGAAGTGAAGGAAATGACCTGATTAAAGAATGTATAAGAGTAAAGAGTAAATTCAGCGCAGAAATAGGAATGAACAATAAAGGTAAAAAAAGTGAAGGATGGAAAAACGCAAGGAGAAAATATTTTGAGGAAAGAGGTTGGTCGACGGAATACTATAATCATGAAATGGAAAACAGAAGCGGAATTTGGATCGATTTAGAGGAAATAAGCAAATGCATAGAAAGACAGAATTGGGAAGAGAAACTAGAAAATTCCACTTTTGCAAAGGAATATAAACATTTGACACCAGAAGCAATAGAGAAGCCAGAATATCTAAAGAAGGAGAACAATAAGAAAGGAGCGATGGAAATGAAGGCAAGATTTAGACTAGGAACCGAAACGAGAGCAAACAAATACTGGGAATCAGAAGAGAATAGGACATGCAGACTATGCGGAAAAGAGGAAGAGACACTTCAACACGTCTTTGAGAAGTGTGAAATTACGGGAGATAAACGTGAAAGCTGGAAGCAACAAATAACAGGAGAGCGTGCGCTGGCAAGAATGTGGAGCGTAATATGGAAAAGGAGAAGAAAAGAAGAAAATTTATATTGTGCAAATAATGGAAACAATGTACAGAGCATCTAATGTGGCGCGCGCACTAGCACAAACACTTTACTGTGCGAGTTTAAAATGTATATAACACAAATGTTAATAAAGCAATTATTCTATTCTAATAATTCTAATGACTTAATGAGATTTTTGCAATTAAAATGATACCAAACACGGTATAGATCGGGTAATTTTTAATTAGATTATAATCAAGATGTTAATTACTTATCTAATTAAAAATTATCCGATCTATACCGTGTTTGGTGTCATTTTAATCATAAAAATCCCATTAATCCATTGTAATTATTTTCGGGCCGATAAAATGCGAAATGTAAAAGTTTTCTCCAATCAAAAGACAATTGATTATGCTATCTTTCCGCAGTTAAAAATACTGCGGCTTTTTAATTTTATCATTAAGCAAAACAAATCTTGTATATATTAAATTATCATAAAACCATATTTTTATTAAACAGGTGAATTTAATTTTATATAATCTTATAATAAATTTTAGCTGCCTAATTTTTCACAAATATTTAAGGCTGGTATTCATAATCTGATCTTATATTTAAGATCGTCTTAACTTTATCTTTAGATACTGTACGAATGGCAAAGTATCTAAAGATGATCTTAAATATAAAATCGGACTATGAATATCTGCCTTAAATTTTGGGGAATTAGGCAATTAAAATTTATTACAAGATTGTATAAAATTAAATTTATCTGTTTAATAAAAATATGGTTTTATGATAATTTAATATATACAAGATTTGTTTTGCTTAGTAAAATTAAATAACCGCAGTATTTTTGACTGCGCAAAGATAGCATAATCAATTGTCTTTTAATTGGAAGTTAAAATGAAGAAATAAATGAAATTTAGACTATATTAAAAATATGATAAGAATTTAAATTTTAAGTTAAAATTATTAAATAAAATTATGGGACGAAAAGACCTTATAGAATTTCCTATAAAGTTTGAGTGAGATTTAAATTAAAAATTTATATTGTATTGAGAGGATAATAAAATTTAATTAACTTAAATGATAAATTATTGTTTCAAATTAAACCAAGAATTAATGAAAAATTGAATAAGTTTGGAAAAATTACAAGCTATATGACACATAATATAAAGAAAAAGTATATTAAAAAATGTAAGAAACTTACCGCTATTCCGTATCCATAATTTGTGTCTTGCATCTGTACTCGATGGAAATCGAAATAAATGCGATCCCGTAGAAAATCGACCATTGCGACAATGTTTATACGCGCACTTATCATAAACACTTTCTGAATGACACTTATTATTCATTGTAGTTTGATTCAATTTTTTATATATACTTTTATTATGTAAGTATTTTTTTATTAGATTAATAAAATTAGTTTATTATATTAATAAAATTTTTTAATTTGATTTTTAAAAATGTTTTATTTAAATAAATTGTTTATTTAGTTATAAATTATTAAGTTTATACTTAATAATACAAAATATAAAACAAAATAAAATGTGTAAGGTAACACGCAAGAAAAGAATTAATAATAGTTAAATAAAGTAATTAAACTTATTGTTACACAAAGCATGAAACAAAAAACGCAAAAAAGCGCAAAATGATATTATAATAAAATAAAAAATGTAGTAATAATAACGTAAAGAAAAGAAAAAAAGAAAATTTATTAAAATCATGAAAATAAAAAAAAAACGATAATTCACTGGATAAAATTAGCCGATTATCAATCGTGTAATGTAACACGAATTGATATCAAGCTAATTAAATCTAAACAATTTCGATAATGAACAATCGAATAATCTACTTAATATTTTATAATATAAATTAATATATATTAAGTTTTTTAAACTAGCTTACACGTATATTACGTATAGAACTCAGCGAATCGTTGGCTTCAACAAGCTTCGGCAAATGCGTCAAGTAGAGAGACTCTTTCAGCCACTCTTATGTTAAATAGGACAAAAATTGTAAGAAAAAGAGAGGAGGAAAACAAGAGAGAGATAAACAAAAGCATCAGCCAATGTTGTGATCGATGGGAGAAGTGTGCTTTCTTCCTTTAGAAAGAAATGTTAGCACGTGCCGACAAGGCGATCGCGTGCCCCCTCTGTTAGAGAGGGGGAAAGAGCGGCGAGCAAACAGTATTAGTCAAGAAGTTAGTAACATCGTCAGTTGCTCGTCAAGACTCGTGAGGAACAGAAGATCTAAGAAGATAATGATGGATGCTAACGTAAGTAAATAATTTTCTCGATTAATTTCGTCAAAATATTTATATAATATTTATACATTTATACATTTCTTCAATGAATCCTAATTATATTATCATCAGAAAACATATAATAATCATTATAATTTTGAATTTATCTTTTTCAGTCGGATTTAATTGAAACAACGACGACAGCGGCGACGACGACGACAGCGGCGACGACGACGACGACAGCGGCGTCGACGACGACGACAGCGGCGTCGACGACGACGACAGCGGCGACAACAGCGGCGACGACAGCGGCGTCGACGACGACGACAGCGGCGACGACAGCGGCGTCGACGACGACGACAGCGGCGACGACGACGACGACAGCGGCGACGACAGCGGCGTCGACGACGACGACAGCGGCGACGACAGCGGCGTCGACGACGACGACAGCGGCGACGACAGCGGCGTCGACGACGACGACAGCGGCGACGACAGCGGCGTCGACGACGACGACAGCGGCGACGACAGCGGCGTCGACGACGACGACAGCGGCGACGACAGCGGCGTCGACGACGACGACAGCGGCGACGACAGCGGCGTCGACGACGACGACAGCGGCGACGACAGCGGCGTCGACGACGACGACAGCGGCGACGACAGCGGCGTCGACGACGACGACAGCGGCGACGACAGCGGCGTCGACGACGACGACAGCGGCGACGACAGCGGCGTCGACGACGACGACAGCGGCGACGACAGCGGCGTCGACGACGACGACAGCGACGACGACAGCGACGACGACAGCGGCGACGACAGCGGCGTCGACGACGACGACAGCGACGTCGACGACGATGACGCCAGTGACGGTACCGGCGTCGACGATGACACCGGCGATGGCACCGGCGACGGCATCGGCGGCATCCGCGACCGTTTTAACATTAAATGTAAGTATAAAACTTTTTATACATGTGTATTATACAATTATGTTTTTTATTTTACACACACACACACGCACGCGCACGCACACACGCACGCACGCACGCACGCACATAAATGCTTTTCTTATTATTTACATTTTTGTTAATGTTTATGTTTCAGACCGAAGAATTGAGCAACATCATTGTAAGAGCAATTATAGCCATGAGAGGCCGAGGCCGAGGCCGAGGACGAGGAAGAGGAAGAGGACGAGGCCGAGGACGAGGAAGGGGACGAGGAAAAGGAAGCGGGGGGACTACTAACTATTATTTTTATAATTAATATTTTTAAAATTTATAATATTTCCAAAATTTTTATAACAATATGTAGAAACTTTAAAATAAACTAAAATAAAATTATACAATAAAATACATTAAGAGTATATTTAATTATTTTATATTAATTATTTTATATTATACATTATATTAAGTTTAGATGTATTCCCTTTACATTTTCCTTCCTCTATAACAATAAGATACTCTATAATAAGATAACCTCTATTAAAATTAAACTTATATTAATATTATTAAAAAAATTATATTTATATAATATTTTTTAAGGATTAATATAGGTTTAATTTAATATGTTGCATAAATTATTTAAAGACATTAAAAAAAAAAAAGGAAAAAAGAAAAGGTTCGAACTCGAGATCTCCAGCGTTCTAGCCGCTCGACTTACTAACACGACCACACTCATTGCTTTGAAAGTAGATTTATCGAATCGGTAGATTACGTACATGACTTTACTTTTATTTTTTGGAAAATAATGGTACGAGTTATTGTACCATGTATTATATTAGTAGGAGGGGTATCAGTATGTTACATAACTGATATCCCTTATAATACATTATTTAACGGTAAACGAATAATTCGCTGAAGATGGTCGAAATGAGAAAGACCGAAACGTTCGCGATGATAGTTATTTAATAATTTTTTATTTTTTATATGTAATTTGACAAGTAATTTTCTTAGTATTATATGATTTAAATTTTTATTAAATGCTTGTTAATTAATTAATGTAAACTATTTTTTGCTCTTAAAACCTTGACCCAGCAATTATTTTAATTTATATTACTTAATATATAAGGTGGATGGACTAAGATATATATCTTATTGTTACAGAAAAGTATAAAACTGTATTATCTACATTTCGTGCACATAGCACGGAACAGAACCATTATCCGTGGACATAGCACGGAACAGAACCATTATCCGTAGACATAGCACGGAACGCAACTAGAAATGTGCACATTATGCATTACCATTGGGAACATTCGTGGACATTGGCTATGTAGTTCAATGTGCACGTTTTAATGTCCACAGAGGGCGTATCGCTTTCAGGGATCACCTAAAACCGGCCCGTGGCGTCTCTCAGTCTTCTCTCTGGTAATACTACTATATTGCCAACACTGCTGAAAAGCTGACGAAATCATCACGGGACAAACATATATCAACCTCTCACTCCCACAATTCGTGTACTTTGACGCAAATGCGCATGCTCGCGTTGAGCCAGCTTAACCCTAATAAAATCGTGTAATTCTTGATACTTCTGTCAAAGTATAGAATACTGTGATTTTATTACTTTTATTTGTTATAAAAAGTTATAAAAAGTAATAAAAAAATAATAATAATGGTGCGATCGTGCTACAAGTGTAAAAGTAAAAGGCAAACATATGCCTGTACGCATAGTTAATAGACGCATGCGTTCAACGTTGAACGTTTGCGCATGTACAGTTCATGTACTTTGACACACATGCGCATGCGTACCGTATTTTCTACCTTGCTCCCTCAACGCTCATGCCGCTTATTGGGAAGATACGTGACTAGCAATATAGTAGTATTACATATATGGCTATATGATACCGGCCAATGTTTCTTGTACACAGAAACGCTTGTTATGTGGAACAAGAAATAACATGATAGCCAATCATTTTTTCACTTTTACAAAATGGCAGTAAATTGCTGATTGACTATCGCATTGCTCTCTTTCACGAGGTAAGTATTTCCATATTCTGTGTGCAAAAGCTATAAGAGCCAACAGAGTCTGCAACTCTAATATGATTGTGACAGAAAGAAAGAAAAAATACGGACAATTGCCTTTATAAGTAAAGAATTGTGTGTGTATCATATCTATTGTTAATGTATGAATCGTGCTAATGTATGAATCGAACCATTGATCTAAGAATATATGGATGGAGTGTAAAGTAGGTTTATAGGCGAGGGGACCCGTGCTAAAGGGGAAAGGGAAAATCGGGCGGTAGCCATTACTAGTGATCACTTTTTCTAACCTTACCCTACTACTCCTATTACGGTGTGACATGTATGTACACTCACGGACATTGATTTGTTCCGTGACCCCTTTCCACGGGGCAAGGGGAATATGGAGAATATCTGTAGCGCCATTCAGCGGCGGCTAACTGCCTTCGATTTATCGACTGTAAGAGAGTTACCGCCGTAGCTTCCTTCACCCGCTTTTAGGTTAAGTATTATCTTTAATATAACTAGAATCATTTGTATCTCCCGCCCAAATTGGCGCTACCATTAGGCTGCGATTTCAATCTGATGCTAGCGTCTAGCCAGTCACGTGATCTTATTTTTGACTCTAGCGTCGAGAAAAAGAAGCTGGATTCATCCAGCTTCAAGCGTCAAAAGTTGTCCGTGGATTCTAACCTATCCAGCGAGAAATGTCGACCATATCATGCTCCAATGTCCACAAAAGTAAATATATAATTTGCATCACATATTGCCAAAAGTATTATACTATGAGAATTTTTATAATTGTAGTATGAAGAACCTGCATTATTAGGACACTAAAGAAACCATTGTAAATAATTATTGTCATTAAATTAAAGAATAATGTTTAAAATAAGGTATATATTGATTTTACTTGTATTACTACATGCTTTCCATCAATAGCACCTATGCAATGAGGAAAATTCCATTTCTCATCAAATTCATCTGCTATACGCAACCAATCTTCTTTATTCAAAGTAGATGGAAGAATCTTTTCTTGAAGGCAAGACCAAATAGCACTACTTGTATCCTTAATAATGTTAGAAACTGTTGTTACACCAATTAAATATTGATATGAAATTGATTTCATAGAATCACCAGCAGCTAAATATCTATAAAATTTAATATGTTTAAAATATAAGTATAGTGGTAAACAGATTGTTAATATGTTGAAAGCCAAGTGGCTTGAGCAAAAAATCTATACCAGTCACTGCATTCAATGTATCAATATAGTAATATTACAAAGAATATAAAAACAAACCTTAATGTCAAACACAGTCTTTCAGGAGCAGATATTGGTTCACGAAAGGAAGTTATCTCTCTACTTAAAGAAGGTCCTACTATTTGTAACAAATCTTCTAACTGTGTAGCAGACTTCCGTTTCCGGCAGCGAGAGTGACAGTTGAGTGAGAGTAGGGTGTGAATTTTGAGAGAGCAGTGTGAGGGTGAGAAGGGTGGAGAAAAGTGAAGGGAGTGGAGGAGTGGCGTGGAAGAGTCAGGTGGAGGTGGGAGAGGGAAGGAGAAGGAGCAGGGTGGATAGAAAGGAGTAAGGACTAAGGCAGAGAGGGTAGAGGTTAAGTGGAGCAGGCCACGGAATAGCAAGAGTAGATAGAGGGTCGACGGGAAGGGAGGAGATAGTGAGTCAAGGTAGTGACACCAGGCGGCAGAAGTGGATAGGAGAGAGTTGGAGAGAATCGGAAAAGATGTTAAAGTTAGGAGGGAAAGAGGGAGCGGAGGAGGGAAAGGAGGATGAGAGGAGGGAGCAGAGAGGGGGAGAAGAGTGGGGAGAGGGAGAAAAAGGAGAAGGGGGGAGATTTGAGGATAGGAAAAGAGTAGGCAGGCCAAGAAATTCGGAAAAAATGACAAGGGAAAGAGCAAATAGTATGCCGCTGGTGGAGATGTTTAAGAGGGGGGAGAAAAGAAAGGAGAGACAGGAGGAAGAGAAAGAGGGGGAGAGGATAGAGGCGTTCAGGAAAAGTTCCAAGATAGGAAGGTCACCGATAAAAGGAACAGGGGATGGTTGGGAGGATGTGGTGAGGGAGATGAGGTTGGGTTTTAAAGAAATAATGAATGAGATTAGAGAACTGAGGGAGGGGAGGGAAGAGATGAAGGCTTGGATGGAGGAGAGTAGGAAGGGATGGGAAAGGGAGAAGGAAGGGATGGAGAGGAGGATAGAGGGGTTGGAGAAAAGGTTGGAGGAGTGTGAGAGAAGAGAGAGAGGAAAAGGTGGAGAAGAGAGGAGAAAGGAGGGGAAGGAGGGAGAAGGGAGGACGAAGAGAGGCGGAGAAGGAGTGAGAGATTTGGAGGAGAGGTTAAAAAGGTTGGAGTTGGAAGAAGAGAAGAAAAAGAGAGAGGAGAGGAAAAAGAATATAATAATAAGAGGGGTAGAGGTGAAGAAGGAAGGGCAAGAAGGGCTGAGAGAGGCAGTGGAGGAGATTGTGAAGGCGACAGGGGTAGTAGGGAAAATAGAGGGGGTAAGGAGGATAGGGAGAGGGGAAAAGGGGAAAGGGGAGATGGTGTGGGCAAGATTAGCGAACGTACAGGAAAAGGTAGAAATAATGAGAGGAAAGGCAAAATTAAGGGATAGGAGGGAATGGATAACGGATGATCTGACGGAAAGAGAGAGAAGGGTGGAGTGGCTAATAAAGAGGGAGGCGGAAAGGAAAAGGAAGGAAGGGAAAAAGGTGAGAGTAGGATATATGAAGATGTGGGTGGAAGGGAGGATGTGGATATGGGATGAGCTAGAGGATGGATTAAAGGAGAGAAAAGAGCAGGAGGGTGTGGGTGAGAAGAAGATAGGGGAAAAAGTTGAGGAGAGAGGTAGGGGAGAGGTTTTTTGTTAGAGGGGGGACAGGAGGGAAGGGGGGAGGGGGATAGGGAGAAGGGGAGCAGAGGGAATGGGAGAAGGAGAAAAAAGGGAAAAGGAGTGGGAAAGAGGGATGAGTACAAAGTGGGCTTTTGGAATGTGGCAGGGTTGGAGAACAAGGATAGGGATTTTTGGGAGAAACTAAGGGACTGGGATGTAATATTCCTGAGCGAAACGTGGGTACAGAAGAGAGGATGGGAAAGAGTGAAAAGGTGGTTACCAAAAGGATATGTGTGGGAAATGCAGGAGGCGGAGAAGAGGAATAGAAAGGGGAGGGCGATGGGGGGAATGGTTAAGGGAAGGAGGGAAGAGATAGAGGAAAAGGGAGAAGAGGAGCAGGGGAGGGAGAGGGGGTTGATGTCTGGAAAAATGTGCCTGGGAGGGGAGTGGTGGAGGCTAGTAGGGGTTTATGTGAATAGGGACTTGGAAGGAAAGATGTGGAAAAGTTGAGGGATTGGATGGAGGATGGAGAGGAAGGGGTGAGGGTGTTAATAGGGGGGGATTTTAATGCGAGGACAGGAAGAAAAGGGGGGAGGGTGGGAGAGGAAGGGGAAGAGAAAGCAAGTGAGGAAGAAAGAAGATCGAGGGACGAAAAGGTCAATGAAGAGGGAAAAAAGTTATGTGGATTTTTAGGGGAGTTAGGTTGGTCAATAATAAATGGGAGTGTAACAGGAGATGAAGAAGGGGAATGGACGTATACAGGGGGAAGGGGAGGCACGGTGATAGACTACGTGTTAGGGAATGATGAGACGAGAGATAGGATTAGAAGGATGGAGGTAGAAAACAGAGTGGACTCGGATCAACCGATAACGGTGTGGGTGAAGGGGGGAGGAAAGAGGGAAAAGAGGAAGAGGTGTAGAAGGAATAGAGGAAGAAGAGGTATTTGGTCGGAGGGAGGAAGGAAAAAATTTGAGGAATACTTCGGAAAGAAAGATGAGAGGTGGGAGGAGATGGAAGAGGGGTGGAAAGGGCTACGGAAAAGAGTGGAAGAAGCGCTGAAAAAGGTGGAGGAGGGAGAGAGAAGGAGAGGAGAGAAGGGATGGTGGAATTGGGAGTGCAGGGAGCTGAAAATGAAATTGAAGGAGGAATTAAGGAGATGGAGGAAGGAAGGAGGAGAGGGGGGAAGTTATAAGGTAATGAAAAAGGAATATAGGAAATTGTGTGAAGAGAAAAAGAAAGAGGAGAGAGAGAGATGGGAGAGGGAGATAGAGGGGGTGAAGACGGAGGGACAGGTATGGAAGGTAATAAATAGAGAAAGGAAAAGAAGAAAGAGAGTAAATGAAGGGATTAAGATGGAAGAATGGGAAGGATATTTTAAGGAGCTGTTAGGGGGAGTAGAAGGGAGGGTAATAAGAGAGGGAGGGGGTAGGAGAGGAGAGCCGGACGAGGAGGGAGAAATAAGCAGAGAGGAGATAGAAAGAGTGATTGGAAAACTAAAGGAAAGAAAGGCAGCAGGAGGGGATGGTATTGTAAATGAGGTATGGAAGTACGGAGGGGGAGAAGTGAGGAGGTGGTTGTGGGAGGTATGCAACGGAGTATGGAGGGGGGAAGGTTGGCCGGAAGAGTGGAGGGAGGGAATAGTAGTACCGGTGATGAAGAAGGGGGAAGGGGAGAAGGTGGGGGACTATAGGGGGGTAACTTTGATGCAAACTGCATACAAGGTATACGCGGCAGTGCTGGCGGAAAGACTAAGGGAAGATGTGGAAATGAAAGGGATCTTACCACCGAGTCAAGCGGGGTTTAGGAAGGAGATGGGGGCGTTGGATCAAATTTATGCACTAAATTATATGATAAATAGGGAAATAGCAAGGAGAAAAGGGAAGGTGGTGATAATGTTTGTGGATATGAAGGCGGCGTTTGACTCGGTGGATAGGAAAATTTTGGTGGAGAGTATGAGGAAGAAGGGGGTGAGGGAGGGTTTAATAGTGAGATGCGAGGAGGTATTAATGGAGACGGTGAGCAGAGTAAGGGTGGGGGAAGAGGAAGGGGAAAGATTCTGGACGGGTAGAGGGGTGAGACAGGGCTGTCCACTAAGTCCATGTCTGTTTACCCTGTTGTTGGCGGATTTAGATGAGGAGTTGGAAAGAGGGGGGTGGGGAGGGATAAAGGTGGGAGGGAGAAAAATCTTCTCGTTGGCGTACGCAGACGATGTGGCGGTGATAGCGGAAAATGAGGGAGGGATGAGAGGAATGGTGAGAGTGTTGGAAGAGTATGTAGAAGGGAAGGGTTTAGAGGTAAATGTAGAAAAAACGAAAGTGATGAGATGCAGGAGGGGAGGAGGGAGGTGGAAGAAGGTGGCATGGAAATGGAAAGGGAGGGATATAGAAGAGGTCAAAAAGTTCAAATACCTGGGATATATTCTGACAACGAATGGGAAGCAGGAGGAGCAGGTAAAGGAGAGGGTAAGAAAAGGAGCAGTGGTGATGAGGGAGGTATGGGGAATAGGTAAAAGGAGATTTGGGAAGGATTGGGCAAGGAGGATGTGGCTTTTCGACAAATTAGTATGGGCGGTAGTAGGATATGGGGTAGAGATATGGGGGTGGAAGGAAAGGGAGGAAGTGGAAAGGATGCAGGATAGGTTCTTGAAATGGGTAATAGGAGTAAGGAGATATACCCCGGGGTATATGGTAAGAGAAGAGCTGCAAAGGGACAAGTTAAGAGGGAGGGCAGGGTTGAGAGCTTGGGGATATGAAAGAAAACTGGGCGAAGGAAGAGGGGGAGAGTTGGCCAGATGGTGCTGGGAGGACTTAAGGAAGAGAGCAGAGGAGGGAAAAGTGGTAGGAGAGTGGGAGGGGGAGAGGAGAGGATTTTATGCGGAGAAGGGATGGAAGATTGAGGAGGTGGAGAGATTAAGGGAGGGAGGGGAGATGAAAGGGGAGGTTTTGGTGGAGAAGGAGAGAAGATGGCAGGAAAAGGAAAGATGGGAGAAAATAGGGAATTCAAGGTTTAATAAATGGTATGGAAAGGTAAAGGGGAGGGGGGTTCCAAAATATCTGAGGAAGGGGTGGAGTGAGGAGAGGTGGCAAAGGGTAGCAAGATTTAGATTAGGGGAAGGAATGAGGGGGGGTAAATATTGGGAGAGGGAGGAGAGAAGAAAGTGCAGGGTCTGCGAGGGGGGGGAGGAGACATGGGAACATGTCTGGGAAGAATGTACAAATTGGGGAATGGAGAAGGGTTGGCAGGAGATGGCGTATGAGGTGCTAGGGGAAGGAGGAGAAGGGGAGAGGTGGATGAAGAAATTGGAGGAATTGAGGGAGGGGGAGAAGGGGGAGGGAGGAAAGGATGTATGAATGAGGAGAGAGTGGAAAGAAAGGAAAATGCGGCGGAAACGGAGGTCCGGAGGAATGAGTGGAAGAAGAGTGGATGTATGAGTGATGAGGCATGTCTCTTTCTCTCTCAAATAAATAGCATATAAGTTAGGTTAAGAGATAAGGTGAAATAATGTAAGCGGAGCGGAGGTCCGCAATGTACCCCGCAAGGGAATAAAGCATTATTATATATATATAAATTAAAAAATTCTAACTGTGTAGCAGTCATTCTAAAATAATTTCTAAACGTATCGTCTTCTAACATATTGGGAAATATTGTATAATAAAAACCATGCAATTTTCTATTTTCAAGTAATGGTGCAACCCAATAACGTTTTTTAGTGTATTGTCTTTTCTGCATTCTTTCCAACTCGTTGATCACTGCCACACATACCATTAGAAGTTTTTTACTCTTCTTCCTTCTTTTTAAATTTATTATTTTTGAACATTTTGCTTGCCATTCGTAATATCTTAGATTATACGACATTTTTTTTAAAAACCGAATTAAGATTAGTTAATTTAAATCTAAACTCGCTATTATTATGCAATTACACTGCAATGATCACACTTAAATGCTATGACGCTAGGCCTAGTGTGGTCGGCGAAGAACCGCCATCTTAAGAGAGAGTCTGTGTCAGACCGTCCAAGAGACCACATCAAAAATAAAGATACAGTGACTAGAAAAGTGTCAAGTGCGTCTTCTCGCTATTTTAGATCCGAATTTATAGTCGTTTCTCAAATCTTGAGACGTAAGAATTTCTCAAATCTCAAGTTGTTTCTTTACATTGTGAGAGCTGATCTTGTCTACTTTATAATCTATGGTTCAAGAGAGAAAAGGAAGGACCATTGACGTACTGGACCATGGATCTAAAGAAGATATGGATGGAGTCTAAAGTGTATACGGGCAAGGGGGCTGTGAAATTTGCGGCAAGGGGAATGCATAGTGCTGTCTCTTTCTGTAGGTAACCTTCGTATGTTTCCGTCGCATATCCGATGATTCCCGAAAGATTATATATCCCATATTAGCTAACTCTTGAATACGTCAATTTTACTTTATATAAAGCGTCTACAAGGAGTTATGATATATAAACTGTACAAGACGCAATGCGCAGTTCGGATATCTTCGGTTACATTCGTTACAAAGCCGAAGGTTACCTACAGAAAGAGACAGCACTATGCATTCCCCTTACCGCAAATTTCACAGCCCCCTTGCTATAGACTCCATCCATATCTTTTTAGATCCATGTACTGGACGGAGCGTAAGGTCAATGGCTGCGTTCAGCAGCAGAGCAGATCAGTGAGCGATCAGTGATTATTGGTCCTTTCTATTAGATCCCGAAATCTAGACCAATCATGTTGACGCATTAAAAAGAATTACTCAACAGTTGTACAACAGTTGCGTCTGCTGAACGCGACCAATGTTAGGGCAAGGAGACCGATATCAGCGGGACGGGAGATCGGCCATATTGTCTGGCGACATTTTGGCGCCCTGTTTAAAATGTGACATATATATCATGATATTATTTTTACTTTCATTGCATGAGAACAGGATTTCATGTGTGAAAAAGTTAATTTAATGGTTGTACGCAATTGAAAATAATATTCTGCAATAATTTTCTTTATATATATATATAATTATTGTAGAAAATTATTTTCCATTGCACACAACCATTAAATTAACTATATACATATTTATGTATGTATGTATAAAACTATTTTTAAAATTGTTATTACAATTTATAATCAATAAAATGAACTTAATTTTAATAACATTGATTATATGTAACAACATTATTATGACTTTTTAGTTAAAAATGTTTTTCATATGTTTAAAAGTATCTAAAATATGAAAGTTATTGTTCTCTGTATAAATAATATAAAAATATCACTACATTAGTTGGTTATATGAAATATATGAAACAATTTATTTAAAAATATTTTCTGAATAAATTTATTTATCAATTAAAAGAGTATTACGTAAATAATGTTAATATTATTATTACAAAACTTATATCTCTCTTATATCTCTCTCTTCTTATATATATCTCTCTCTTATCTATTCTTCTAACATTGTACTTAATTGGATGATCCGTTTTTCTTGACGCTTGTTTTTCTGCTTCAATACTTGCACCTGCCGTTGATAATATGCCTTTTGATTGGCTAATACTTTGAGTAAAAATTTTACTCTTCGTGATTCCTCTAATCTTTGATCAGTGTCAGCATTAAATGTTGAACAACGTCCTTTTTTTTTAAATATAATTTCATTGTTATCATCACTATCATTAATATCTTGTTCTATATGATGTTTGAGTGTTTGTATTTCTGTTTCTGACACCAACTATAATTGTAAAATTAAAAATTTTATTCATTGTTTATTCATAATGCACAAAAAATGAAAATATTCCATCAAATTTTAACATAAATATCAAAGATGAAAATTATTTCATACAGGAAGTTTCAATCGTCTCACTTTCATCATTACTTTCTGAAATACTCATCTGAAATGCTCATCTGTGAATATAATATTGTTATTGATTTAAATATGCAATTAGTTAATTGTAATTAATCTCATGCTCAAGAGAAGTACTTACAGTCAAATCATTATTGTCCACTGATTCTGAATTAACTAAAGATGGAATTTCAACTTCTTTTGTATCTTCTGAAATATTTGGCTTTATGTATAAAATAGATTTTAATAATATATTTATTAATTCATAATTGCTATATAATAATAATCTAATAATTGATATATCTGACAATTAATATTAAAGTATAAACCAAGAAATATGAAAGTTAAATAAAATCTAACTACTGAGTAATATAATTTATAATAATAAATATCAATATTACAAATAAATGAGACAATATTCTATAGAAAAATCCATAATCAGAATATAATTTAAGATGGTATATGCATTTAAAGTTATGAAAATTACAAACACAACGAAAGTCAAATTATAAAATTATACTTGTGGCGATTACATATCGCCACATATTCCATCGAAAATATTATAATGTTATAATACACCAAAAGAGGTCGAATAACGAGCATACGGGTACACACAAACACACGGAGACTCGCGACAAAAGACGGGCCAACAAACACTAACGGCAACAGATTTGAGGATTAAAAATAATAAATATTCGGGAAGTTAGAAAGGTCTTCGAGGAGACAAGAGAGAGTCGGGAACGTTAATCCTGCGAGGTGACACAGCATTCGACCAGTTCCTGTTATCGCGAGCGAACGTATTCTCTTTGTACCGAGTATAATAAAGACATTTTAAATACTAACGACGAATACCGAGATAGACTAGAATCCATCTTTTCCTTTTATTCTCCGTATACCCCGCTTGCATTGGCGTGCAAACCCAACGCGCTAAATTGGTGACCCCGCCGCGGCGTAGAACGTGACCCAAGGAGCATTTATTAGTATTCATAACGTATAGAATACATTGCGGATACTTAACATCGATGCATCTGATTAGTATCGGTTACGTATCGGATACATCTTAGCAATGCATACGATTGATTGCTTGTATCACCGACACGACAATATTACCTGGTAACGTATACGATACGCATTCACAACTTTCTCTTGTAATGAATACGATACGCATACCAGACCTTTAGGATACTTTCTCTTAATGCGTTCCATATGCTTTGTAGATATGCTTTGAATGCATTTTCTTTAGTCTATTCTATCCTAATCTATTCTATACTACCTCACTTATCTTCAAATCTATCTATCTTTTTCTATCTAAGAATTAAATAAACAAACCCAACAACAAAAGCCAGATCAATTGAAGTTCTAGAAATATTTTATTCAATTGTTCTAGCATTTACATTGTATTACATTCGAAGTAATTTCTCTGCTACTCATCTGCGTCTCGTGCTGCCATTTTTTCCTTGCGTGCTTTGGCTTCTGTGGAAGAAAAAAACACATTTTAGAAAGTTTGCAAATGGAAATTACTCTAAAGTTACGGTATTAGAATAATTGTGTCGCTTTCAGAGGTCATTTATCGAAATTCAATAGAAAAGAACAATCAAAAGAGCTTGTGAGTAACAGGACATCCATAAATATTTTGTCACTCTTAAATTGTTACTCTAAACGTGAGCTCTTTAAATTCTTTTATTTTTATTTTTACAATGTTATAGTTCATTTCATTTGATGACCCAATGCACTTACTCTACTTGGGAATTGCCAAAAAACTTATATCATATTGGGTGCATAAGCCTACTGCAAATAAAGCTGGAAAATTATCCTCTGGGGCTAAAGCCAACATAGACATAGCTGTTAATGAGGTTCATTCTTGTTTTCCTAGTGATTTCAATAGGAAATGCAGATCGATATTGAAATATCACTTTTGGAAAGCAACAGAATATAGGAGCTTTGTTTTGTACACGTCGCTAATCATTCTCCAGGATAATATCGAGCCAGCAGTATTTGATCACTTCAAATTATTTGTAGTCGCAGTCTTCATTTTGTCATCACGGAAACACCGTCACCTTATAGGAATTGCAGAAGATTTGCTGACAATTTTCGTAAAAGATTTTGCTAAGCTTTATGGTTCAGGTTATTGTAGCTACAATGTACATAGCCTCTTACATATTGCCCAGGATTGTAGGAGATTCGGCGTGCTGGACGATTTCTCAAACTTCCCTTTCGAGAACAAACTGGGTTGGATCGTCAGCTTGCTACAATCAGGATACAAGCCCCTTCAACAAGCTGCTAAAAGAATAAAAGCTCAATTCGAGTACGAATGCAGTAACTACGATCAGCTTTTAAAAGTTTCAAATTCCTATTTACAAATGGAGGAAGACTCACACTTCTTTAAAATATTAATAACCGAGTTCTTCTTAAGAGCAAACTCAACAGATCAATGGTTCTTGACGAAAACCACTTGCAACATAGTGAGTTTTAAATACGCGGATGTGAATGGTAGAATTTTTGGGAAAGTGGTTCCCAAAAAAGTTTCCTTTTTCACCCATCCCATTGATTCAAAGATTTTATTTATATTTAAGAGCGATGGAAAAGAAGAAAGCCGTATCAAGAGTTTTGAAAGAGACCAAGTTATGGCTAAGTTGTTTAAGATCAATGTAGAATCTACAATTGTATTTTTCCCATTATTACATACTTTATCCGAATAAATTATTTTTAATCCATCAAAAAATATCTTTTCTATTTGCTCTAAGAGATACGAGAAATAAAGCTTAATAAACAAAAAAAAATGTTCTAAATGCATCCGATACGAATAGAAGTCATTTTCCTGCAACTTAGTTATAATGTATTAAAAAAGTATTCAGATGGTTGCTAAGTAACCGTTTCTCGGCAATGAAAAGGATACGCATCCAAGATGTATCCATTTGGAATCCGGGTAATGTATTCTATTCGCCACTCAGAATATGCATCCAAGATGTATCGTATACGTATCGAATTTTTCATGCTCCTTGGGGAGCGTTGTGAGCGTTATATGGAACGCACCCATAGATTATAATATAAAGTCGAAAGAAATGAGTTACTGTGTAGTATTTGGGTGCAAAAACCGCAATGTAAAAAAAAATTACGAGCAATTGGAATATGAAGCAAAAAATAAAAAAATTTCGTTTCACTTGTAAGCAAAAATTTATGTGTGTAAATATATATATATATATATAGGTTAGGTATAATTATATAATGTTATAAGTTATTATACAAATATATTATAAGTTTATATGTAAACAGACAAAATGTATATATTGTGGAAGTAATGTACACACATACAAATATACAGGGTGACCCATTTTAACTTAGGCAGCCAAATAACTCGAAAAATAAGCACACTACGAAAAAATGTTTAGAATCAAAATTTCGTCATTTCGAGGGGGACGTACAATGACGTTAAAATCAGCCCCCCACCCCTCCCCCTGGGCGGTGAGGGGGGGCAAGTTTGAAATCTTAAATGGGAACCCCTATTTTTTATTGCATATTCGGAATCTTTGGCTAAAAACACATACAATTTGTCTGAAACATTTTTCTCGATTCATGATAGATGGCGCTGTAATCGACGAAATTCAATTTCTTCGATTTCTCTTACTGAGAACCCATGCTTACGATTCTGCAATAAATTAACAATAAAAATACTACGTTTTCATTGTTAATACTCGAAATTAGTCTTAAAACAAACTTCTCATTATTTTTTATTACTCATTAATTACTTCTCAAGAAACTGCTTTTAGCGTAACCTGCCCTTTAGGCAACTTGAATGGTCCGAAGTACCGAGACATTTTGGACTTTCCATCTGATGGAGTTCCTCTAAGTATCCCTCCAAAATTTTGTCCATTTAGTGCCAAAGTCACAAGTGTTTATGTATTTTTTTAACATTTGTACTCTGATAAAATTCTGGTAAAATGGCAAATTATACGCCTACAGAAGTAGTCGATATTCTTATAATCTTTGGTGAATGTGGTAGAAATTACAGACTTACTGCCCGTACTTATGCGGAGCGATTCCCAAATCGCCGCCATCCTACTGATCAACAAATTATAAACATTGAAAGGAGATCTCGTAATAATCCACTTCATCGCGAAAGGCGAAGGAATAGACTTCATAATAATAATGACCCTAGATTGCTCGCAGTTTTGGCTATGGTTCATCAAAATCCCCATATTAGTACCCGTCAAATAGAACGAGAACTGGGAATCCTTCAAACTACGGCACATAGATTGTTACGATCAGTCAATTACCATCCGTATCATATTACTCTGGTACAGGAATTAAGTGAGGCCGACTGCGTACTCAGAGTACAATTTTGTAGATGGGCTCTTGAGATGTTAGATCAGAATCCAGATTTTTTTAGTAATGTTTGTTTCAGTGATGAAGCAACATTCATCAGCAATGGTAGTCTCAATAGGCATAATTGCCACTATTGGTCACCAGAAAATCCACATTGGTATCGTGAGGTGCTTAATCAACATCGTTGGAGTTTATATGTATGAGTAGGCATTTGCAATGGCCAAGTCATTGGACCTCATTTTTTTGAACGTCCAATTAATAGTCCAATGTATTTAGAATTCCTCGAAAATGATTTGCCAGCATACCTAGAGAATGTTCCCCTTGCAGTTAGACTAAATTTATGGTATCAACAAGATGGTGCTCCTGCTCATTATGCTCGTATTATACGGATGTTTTTGAATCAAAGGTTTCCAAATCGGTGGATAGGGCGGGATGGACCAGTTCTGTGGCCTCCGATATCACCGGATTTGAACCCCCTTGATTTCTTTTTATGGGGATACGTTAAAGATGCAGTGTATAGTGAACTCCAACGACTTGAATATGATGGAAAGAATAAGAAGAGCTTGTGAAGCTATAACTCCTTTAATGCTAGAAAATGTACAACGTAACTTTCGCTGTCGATTACTGTTATCCTTAGAAAATAATGGTGCACACTTTGAGCATCTCCTCCATGTGGAGAGAGCTGATAACAATGCAATCTTGCCTTAACTGGTTGGGTCACCACACGACCTTGCCTTCACTGGCTGGGTCACTACTTGACCTTGCCTTAACTGGTTGGGTCACCACACGACCTTGCCTTCACTGGCTGGGTCACTACTTGACCTTGCCTTAACTGGTTGGGTCACCACACGACCTTGCCTTAACCCTTAGAGTCATAGTGGGAAGCATGCTTCCCATCTATATTCTCTTACTCTTTTTCTCCTTATTCGAAGCCCAGAGCGTTTTGAAGGATGAAATATTGTATATTATGACCAGAACATCTCACATTACTGATATATGATGGTATTAATCACCCTTTGCATACTGTCAATTAGCTGTCAATAAGTTAATGTGAAAAAATAGGTATTTTTATGGAAAAAAATCATGTTCTCCATAAAGAGAGCTATTTGTGTGAAGAAAACTATGTACCCACAAGTTTTTGGGGTCGCTGAATACGATTCCGATGTCAAAATCGGGTTTTGACAGTTGACAGCTGTCAAAATTGGAGGGACATTCTGAAAAATTTATTTTTTTGTATGACAATTCTAGCCTTTTCGGAACTCTTTTCATATTTACAAGTTTTAAATACGATTTTGTACTTTTGACAATATTTGGCAGCTGTCAAGTACCAAAAATCCTTTGAAGATGATAGTATCAATCATGGTCCCCGTACAAAAAGTGATCTACGTGAACAAAATGTGTATGCATACGTTTTTTGGGCCGCTGATGACGATTATCATGTCAAATGTTGACAGTTGACAGCTGGAATACCTGGATTTCTGTAGTTGACAGCTGTCAAAACCGGCCCAACAACTTAGAAAATTTATATTATCCAAGACACTGTTCACAATGGGAATATATCCATAACTACACAAACCCAATTGTAGGAAGAGATAATCAGCTGAGATTTCGACCAATTTTTTTTCAATTTACAAGATATCCAAACTGTATGATTAGTCATTGTTAGACATTATTTTTCGCCGGTAGTACATTTAGAAATTGGTTTGCCGAAGGATCGACAGCTGTCAGTTGTCAAAATTGTGAATTAATCATTAAACTTGAAATTAAAAGAAAGATAGTATTGTCCCACGTTCTTCATTTAGGGCAGTTGATTTGGCAGGTAGTTGACAACAGTCAATTATCAGACTCGTCGAATGGATATTGAATTTGAATTCTATGACGTCAAAAACTTGAATCTGGTAAAATTTCTTCAGGGTTCTCGACATTACGGATAATTTGATAGATAGTTGACAGCTTTCAATGATAGAAATTGATAATCCGTGCCCATATTTGTACTCAACAACATCGAAAACATGAACGTAGCATATTTTTCCATATTGATAGTACATATCAGTTCACTTGACAGTTACTTGACAGCTGTCAAGTGTCAAAATGGTCAATCTGACACCGGATTCGAGTTCAGCGACCTCGAAAACATAAAATCCAACTAATAATTTATTGAGATATACTTTCAAAAAAATGTGTGACTGAGAAGGTTAACTGGTTGGGTCACCACACGACCTTGCCTTCACTGGCTGGGTCACTACTTGACCTTGCCTTAACTGGTTGGGTCACCACACGACCTTGCCTTAACTGGTTGGGTCACCACACGACCTTGCCTTCACTGGTTGGGTCACCACACGACCTTGCCTTCACTGGTTGGGTCACCACACGACCTTGCCTTCACTGGCTGGGTCACTACTTGACCTTGCCTTAACTGGTTGGGTCACCACACGACCTTGCCTTAACTGGTTGGGTCACCACACGACCTTGCCTTCACTGGTTAGGTCACCACACGACCTTGCCTTCACTGGTTGGGTCACCACACGACCTTGCCTTCACTGGCTGGGTTACCACACGTTCAAGCACCCCGAATTGTGAGAGGCGAGGGGACTCACGTTAATCAAGCACCCCGAAGGGAACAGAAAACTGCTACGTCCACGTCGTTGTTCCTGGGTTACGCTAAAAGCAGTTTCTTGAGAAGTAATTAATGAGTAATAAAAAATAATGAGAAGTTTGTTTTAAGACTAATTTCGAGTATTAACAATGAAAACGTAGTATTTTTATTGTTAATTTATTGCAGAATCGTAAGCATGGGTTCTCAGTAAGAGAAATCGAAGAAATTGAATTTCGTCGATTACAGCGCCATCTATCATGAATCGAGAAAAATGTTTCAGACAAATTGTATGTGTTTTTAGCCAAAGATTCCGAATATGCAATAAAAAATAGGGGTTTCCATTTAAGATTTCAAACTTGCCCCCCCTCACCGCCCAGGGGGAGGGGTGAGGGGGCTGATTTTAACGTCATTGTACGTCCCCCTCGAAATGACGAAATTTTGATTCTAAACATTTTTTCGTAGTGTGCTTATTTTTCGAGTTATTTGGCTGCCTAAGTTAAAATGGGTCACCCTGTATATTTGTATGTGTGTACATTACTTCCACAATATATACATTTTGTCTGTTTACATATAAACTTATAATATATTTGTATAATAACTTATAACATTATATAATTATACCTAACCTATATATATATATATATATTTACACACATAAATTTTTGCTTACAAGTGAAACGAAATTTTTTTATTTTTTGCTTCATATTCCAATTGCTCGTAATTTTTTTTTACATTGCGGTTTTTGCACCCAAATACTACACAGTAACTCATTTCTTTCGACTTCCCTGCTGGAAAAGATTTATTAAAATCGATTGAAATCGATAAAATTTTAATCACTTTTAATAGTTTACTATATTTCCAATCGACAACCAGAAATTAGTCGATTAAAATTTAATCGGATTGAATCAATTTTTATATCTATATTTTTATGTTATCTATTTCTATGCTGAAAACGTATAAATTTCAATCGTGTTGAATTTAATCCAATCGATAAAATGTTTTAATTCAGTTTTATACATTAAAATAGGAAATAAAAGTTATCATTTTGAATTGATTTCAATATATTACATATTTAATAGATTTTAATTGCAATAAATTATGTATGTTTTAATAAACTTCAATGCGACTATAAAATTTTAATCACTTTTAATAGTTTACTATATTTCCAATCGACAACCAGAAATTAGTCGATTAAAATTTAATCGGATTGAATCAATTTTTATATCTATATTTTTATGCTATCTATTTCTATACTAAAAACGTATAAATTTCAATCGTGTTGAATTTAATCCAATCAATAAAATGTTTTAATTCAGTTTTATACATTAAAATAGGAAATAAAAGGTATCATTTTGAATTGATTTCAATATATTACATATTTAATAGATTTTAATTGCAATAAATTACGTATGTTTTAATAAACTCCAATGCGACTAGGCTGAGGTACATATTTTAATTCATTTAAATAATGAAACTAATTATCTATTTTAATGTACTTCTATTCATTTTAATTTCTATTAATTTTAATGAAATTTAATAGGATATTTTACTATGTTGGTTAATCGATATTAATTGTCATTCTATCAACTAATTATTAAATTTATATCAATTATTAAATACTATGTACGTTTAAATCAACTCTAATGAGACTACGTTCTGGTATTTATTTCGATTGAATTGAATAATCAAACAAAATGTTTATTTTAGTTTAATTCTATTCGTTTTAATTTCTATTCACTTTAATATAATATTATAATATATTGTACTATATTATATTAATCAATTTTAATTGTCTTTCTATCAACATAAATTACATTTATTTCAATTATAAAATATTAAATACGTTTTAATCAACTCCAATGCAATTAGTCTCTGGTACATAACTCAATTCAATTTAATTATCAAACCGAATGTTTATTTTAGTTTAATTCCATTTGTCTTATTTTCTATTCACTTTAATAGAATTAAATAAGATACTATCCTATATCATTTAATCGATTTTAATTGTCATTTTTCCAAATAATAATTAAAAATCCATATCAATTGTAAATAACTAAATAATCAACTTCAATGCGACAACACCCTGGTACGTATTTCAATTTGTTTTAATAATTAAACAAATTGCATATTTTAGTTTACTTTTACTCTTTTTAATTCCCATTTACTTTAATAGAATTAAAAAAAAAACATTTTTCTATGCCATTTAATTGATTTTAATTGACATTCTATTTACTGAAAATTAAATTCGATTCAATTGTAAAATACTAAATACGTTTTAATCAACTCCAATGCGACTACGCTCTGTTACATATTCAATTCATTTTAATAATCAAGTAAATTGTATTAGACATTTTATTGTAGAAACCAACGAATTTTAATTTTGATTTTCTACCTATGACAAATTAAATTGGTATCAATTACATAATAGTGTAAAGATTTGAAATGGCATGCAAATGAAAAAACGACTTCTAGGAATGAATAATAATTTTTTTATTGCAATTCAACAGTGTTGCACAATAAACCTATGTACCGTCCAATTTTTGAATTAATGAGAACAACTTTTTCTAACACATCATTAATACTGCGTATATTTTTTTCATCACTTTCACATTCAATCAAGTACAAATGATTAATATCTTTAAATGGTAAATTATCGAAAGTTTTAATACATGATACATTCAAGTAACCCTGCTGGAAAAAATGGATTGAAATCGATTAAAAAATTTTCAATCAATTACAATGCGAAATCTTAATTCCACTTTGATAGAATTAAAGCGCATTAACATACAAAATATATAGAAGATGATTAAAAACGATAAAAAAAATCGATTAAAATAGATTGAATATCAATAAAAATGCTAAAATTTTTATGAATGTTTAATCGATTTTAATCGATTTTTTAAAATCGTTTTTAATCATTTTCTATATATTTTGTATGTTAATGCGCTTTAATTCTACAAAGTGGAATTAAGATTTCGCATTGTAATTGATTGAAAATTTTTTAATCGATTTCAATCCATTTTTTCCAGCAGGGTTTATATTATAATCTATGGGTGCGTTCCATATAACGCTCACAACGCTCCCCAAGGAGTATGAAAAATTCGATACGTATACGATACATCTTGGATGCATATTCTGAGTGGCAAATAGAATACATTACCCGGATTCCAAATGGATACATCTTGGATGCGTATCCTTTTCATTGCCGAGAAACGGTTACTTAGCAACCATCTGAATACTTTTTTAATACATTATAACTAAGTTGCAGGAAAATGACTTCTATTCGTATCGGATGCATTTAGAACATTTTTTTTTGTTTATTAAGCTTTATTTCTCGTATCTCTTAGAGCAAATAGAAAAGATATTTTTTGATGGATTAAAAATAATTTATTCGGATAAAGTATGTAATAATGGGAAAAATACAA